>JASGCC010000273.1:0-313676 GCA_030067915.1 Hydractinia echinata
AAGGCAATCTCATTCTCTCCATACTCCTGACGCTCAGGTATGAGAGAAAACACCATTGTCTCATGTTTCTGACGCTCAGAGCATGAAGACACCTATATGCATATCTGACGCTCAGGATATGCATTATATATTTGTGCATATGACGAGAGCACGAGGAGGCACCTGCATTCCCACCCATTCCCCAAAACATTCTATAATAGTCTATGCATACTGAACGTGTTGTATCTACTCATTCCAATAGAAATACATTGTTTCTATCAATTTTGTGTTTTTTCTGGAACCCAAAGCAATTAAGCCTAAACTAATTATCAATACAAATACCATGTCATAAATTTGCTTTTCTTAACAATTGAACAAACACAGACATAAATTGACAAAAAATTTGATAATGGGGATTAGTAGCTCAGTTTACTTTAAATTATTTCAACTAAACCATATATAAACTGCGTGCGTTATGGGAAAATACATAGAAAAAATGGTTGTCGTAACACCCTCCTCCTTTGTTATTTTTTATTATTTTTGTTTGTTTCCGACCATACATTCTTTAAAAAAAAAAAAAATTATTTCGCCGACGACTTCAATTCGGCCGTAGAACAAACTAATTAAGTTGGAGTCGCCTTATAAAAAAAAACTGAAAAAATTATTTTAATAAAATTTTTATTGTTGTTTTAATGTTTTTTCATGTATATATCTTATTAAAAATCTATGTCCCACATGTGCAATTTTTTTTTAAGGAAGATAGTATAGGCAAAAATTATGTTATATCATAACGGAACGGAGGAGGGTGTTACGACAACATATTCTGCAATGTATTTTTTATATTATTTTTCCTATAAAGCGGATATTTAAGCGATAGTCAGCAGTATTACATTTTAGCTAGCAAACGTATTTCACCATTATATAATATATGATTTATTGTAATAATCATAACGAAGGAGGGAGTTACTACAATAACGCGTATTCTGTTTTTTTCTCGAGTCTTTTCAGATCAGCGTCACGATTACTGACGCAAGTTAAGTTTTACAAAAATTAAAGCAATGTATGTAATGAACGATGTATTGAAATCATGTTCTGAAATATAAGATATTTTAAAATTTCCTTCAGATAAAAATTAAGATATATATACAGTAAAGTTTATTTTTATATTTTTAATTGCTTTTGTTTCAAATTCTATAGACTTCGCCCGAAAGTTTTCTCAACATCGTCACACGCAGGTTATTGTTATTTATACAATAAGTTTCCCTGATCTTTTCAATTTTTTGGGTTGTAATTATTTTCTCTAAAAGACAATAATCTATTATAAAAGTAATTATTATGCGAGTTGCGCGTACGCGGAAGGTTACATTCGGACTGTACTGTATGTACAACAATACCGCCATCAGTTCAGTTTTCCACTTTATTGAAGTTAGTTTACGTTAAATACAAGGTCTTGATGTATGCACAATACATTTTAACGCCACGTCGCAAGTTGTCCTGGCTATGGTAACATTCATCGTCCATATTGATTCTCCCCAAAGGGAATCGAACCCAGTCTCCTGCACAAGTGTGAGAGCTATAACCACTAAGCTACAGCGCCACTGTTAGCCAAGATGAAACCTAATAGTTGACGGCCCTGTTCTGCCCGGATTATGTACGGCAGCTTTCCTTGTTTATAAACAGGGCAGAAAATACATAATCGGGGCAACATAATCAGGAATAGCCAACTTATGTACGACAGTTAAAAAATATTTATTAGCCCTTATAAAACGAACATAATCGGGGCAGCAGGCCGGCTTATGTACGACACTTTTTTATTATTTGGCACTTATGTACGACAGTTAAAAATATTATTTGGTACTTATAAAACGAACATAATCGGACAGGCTGGCTTATGTTGCAACCAATTTTATATTATTTCTCAATTATAGAACGAACATAATCGTTGCCGACTGACTTTTATATCATTCGTCATACTTCTGACAAGAAAATAGCCCGGTGGCAAAGTTGTTATTGTTCTCAAATGAAACGAAATTTCGTGGAAACTAAATTTTGGAATTCACAAGTTTAATAACTTTTCACCAAACTTAATTCCCACAAAACAAATAATATAGGTCATCCCCAGAATTCCATTCCCACGAAAAATAAAAATGAGCCCACTCATCCGTGTAATTTAGTTACTTCAAAAATTATGTTGAAATGTATACACTCACAAGAGGAATTTATACTAAGAATCACGTCGAAACTTTTTTTTCGCTATGCCTAGTTTTTAATTGTGTTTTATCCTGCAGAGAAAAATTATGTCAAAACTTTTTTTCTTTGCCATGCCTATAGTCAATGTTTCATTCACAAAAGTTCGAGAAAATGCCAATCACAGGCTGCCTGGCCAGCCATTATATTAGCGTTCATAATCGCGTCACCACGACATAATCGGGGCAAAAAAACATAATCGGGCCATGCGTACATACTCGGCCATCCTGTTTATTAAACAGGCCGTTTTCGCAATCTGGGCAGAACAGCCCCTAAGACCCACAAACATGGATACTATACCATAATCTGAGCAGCTAAAATAAATTACATAGGGTATATAACATGACTCTTTTTTCTTTTTAAGCAGTGAAAGAAATAGAAGAGAAAAATGTCAGGCTGGCCGAGCTTAGGCGGATGTCACAAATATTTGGTGTTAGAGTCACCCGGACCGACCCTATTTTGTGATCGAAATTTGTGATATTACTGAGTCGGAAAAGCTAGAATGACAAAAAATATTATACGCTTGTTGTCTCCCACAGCCATTACCCACCATATTATTGTGCTTCGCTTTAAAATGCGAAAATGGTCTGAGAACTATTTGGAAACGGCGCCGAAAACTCCATTTAAACGAGGTGCCAAGTTATCATTAAATATGGGCGGTTTAATGGTGCGCGGTGATGGCTGGATGGTTGGATACAATTTTTCGAATTTTTGAGTTATCATTGCGCCGAACCGACCGAGCGACTCTATTTTTGGTGCTCAAATGAACTCTAACACCAGATATTTGTGACGTCCGCCTTAGGCCGCCATCAAAATATGTTATGTTCGCGTCCTCCGACCGACTCACTTTTGGCAATAAAAACCCGAGTCGGTAAGTCGGAAAAAACCCGGAAAAAACTTTTTGATCCAAACGAATATATTTGAAAAAAAAAATTCGTGAGAACTAATTTTCCAAAAAAAATCGCGAAAATTAATTCCAGTAAAATTAATATCTTTAGGGTAAGTTTACAGACAGAGCGGCGAAAAAAGGGTCTGTCGAGTGGCGCTATACTGTTTTTTGGCCCTGGGAACGAATTTTGCCCCCATCGAAAATCCCGGGAAAAAAATACGCCCGACGACCGAGCCGACTCATTTTTGCGGGGTCTTCAGGACGCGAACATAACATATTTTTGTGGTGGCCTTACCAAAAAAGAAGGAAGCATAAAATATTAAATAAGTTTTGTTGTAGGTTGTATTTTTCTTAAACGGTTTTTAAATGTCAAATTAATATAAACCTATTAACTATATCAAATCATTAAAAGGCTAACCAAGGAGAGGAAATGAAAAAGCAGTATAAGGGGAGGGGGGGGGGGAGGGCAGGGAGGCTCTTTGTTGAGAAAAAAGTACATCTGTTAGTTTTACATACAACGAAAACAAAAAATTCAGACATAACCAGAAAACTCTTAATAATTATTTCTACATTTAAATGCTTTTTCACACAAGAGAACAGCTTTTTGACAAATGACAACAAAACAAACGATAACAATCCCACGCAGAATGTTTCTTTCGCTTTTTGCCTCATTATAATTTCTTCGAATACACAAGGCATGAAATTGAAAAAAACCTCAACCTTCGTTCCAGGGCCTTTGTTAGCGAAAAGCGGTAGCTCCCCCCATATTCGAGCTACTAAAATTTCTCCTAAACTACACAACGGCCTTATGTTAGGATCGAAATCACAAACTTTTGGACATTTTTTTTTTAATTTTGAAGATGAGCCAAGTTTTCGTATTGTTTTGAAATCAAATTAACTTACCGGATCCACCGCGGTATAATCTTTAGTAGGCCAACATTGGTGGTCGTTTTAGAACTGGGGCAGGCAGTCTTCTTTGACTTGTATAAAGCCCCCTAACAGTCTCGAAATGTGGTTGAATAAATTTTTTTAAATTGTTTATTGAGAGTAGCAGACACTGCTTTCTCTGGTAGAATGTTCCATTCATTAATAACCGAGGAACAAATGAAAAATTTCCTTTTATCCAGCCTACTATGAGGCTTCCATATCTTTTTTGAGTGTCCCCTTGTCAGTGGATTCTCACACAGTTCAAAAGTCATTTCGGTTCAAATTTTCATACCCATTCATTATTTTAATACTTCTATGAGGTCAGCCCTTAATAAAATTGAAACAGTATATCTGCTGAACGAACTTGTCTTGAAGAAAAGAATCAAGAACAATGGTGGAATTTAGTGACATTTCATATTTAACTGAATAAAACAATAATATAAAGCTTTTTCTCGAAATATCCATGCTTTCCATCCCCCCCCCTCCCCATAAATTTTTTTTTTCTTACTGCAAAGAAATAACATAAGCTATAATTAATAAATTTTCAATACATTTTGTACCCCACATTATACTCCACCTCTGTTATTTATTCGGTACTATAGAGTACAGTAAAAGGGAGGAATGAACGCGGCACGGTCTTGTAGAAAAGAAAATGCTGCCGCTTCAGAGCTTCTTTGTCGCTTTCTGCTTACGCGCTAGCTGCATATCAAAAAAAAACAAAAAAGAAACCCTGAGAATCAGATTGGTTGAACATCCTAAAGCGAGACTATTTTGCGGAACAAACATTCTTGTCCCTTCAAAAGGTTTTATCTGGTATAAGAGCTATCCGGGTGGTAAGACTGGAAAATCTCTCTTGTTTCAAATATTGCGTTTTCAGCAAAGTGACACACAAATCAAAGTGTTCGCTAAACGTCAAACTGACCCTTGCCCATGCCCAAAACGTCAAAATAGAAAAAAAAAAAAAATATTTGAGTATTTCAATTCCTGAAACTACAATAATTCGGAAATACGCTCATGTAAAGTGTGCTGAAGACAATTCGTTCAAAATACTTTTCTGTTCTCCAAAAATGAACCCCTGCCTTCCTAAGGTCGGATTGACTTTTAGCATAAACTCCGAAAATATGTCTGTCTGTCTGTGTACGTAGATGTATGTCGGTATATATTTGTTTCGTCTATATTGGGATGTCTGTCCACATCTGTGTCTGTGTGTGCATGTGTCAATTTCTTCTCCCTATTATTATGTTTTGCCCTTTGTTTGTATCAGGAAAGTGAATAATCTCCCTCTTTATCATATTTTTCGTTTTGTGACAGTTAGCATTTACTGTACACTGCCCTTTTTACTCGTATTATTTGGTGGCCTTCACGTTGTTATTAGCCTCGCTATTGTGTTGGTCTCCAGCCATCAAATTATAACTGTAACCTGTTATATTGTATATACCCACTTTTTCTATAGCAAATAAATTGAATTGAATTAAATAAGCGTGACCAAAGAGTATCTGTTGTGACTCAACTACGGACGCCGGTCCAACTTTAGACGTCCCAGTCCCAGTGTATGTAATTGGTCTTAATTGGTACAGGTCCAACCATTGCACAAGGACTCTCACGCTTCTAAATACGTGTCATAAGATGGGACAGGCCCACTATTGACAAAGGAACTTGCGCTTATAAAAAACTGTGTCATAAGATGGGACAGGCTCAACTGTTGACATTTTGACACTTATTACTTATTAAAGCCAAGACATGGGTCAGTCTAAGGACTCCCACACTAAAGTTAAACATTGTAAGATGAGCTAGACCAACAACTGACACACACTGTTTTGAATCTAAAAACATTGAAGACAGGCCAGTATATAACCTATACAAATAAGCTAGCTTAACTAATGATCTATACAAATAATTTCCATGTCATAAATTCTGCTTCTTTAAAATTGAATAAGCAGACATAAATTGACAACAAGAAGCCCAGGGGCTCGAAGATTTCCGCCATTAACAACGTACACAGAAGTAGCTTCAATGTGGTGTGAATTTCTATGCCAAGAGATTTTAAGCCGGACTGCGTCATGGTCACTGAAATAGACATTTTTAACGAAGGTCTCGACGTCAAAGATGTTTAGAACATTCTCATGGATATAGATGGTGTCAATAAGTGAACCTGATATATGAGTTGAGAGGTTACAACTTGTTTATATTAAGTAAGAAAGTCAAGGAAATAATTTTCGCCACTAAATGCATTTACATTAACAAACAAGGTAAAGTGACTGTTCTCGATTAAGACAATTTTTACGATATAGAAGTAGAAAACTAATAGCGTTTTCATGAAACGTTCTTTTTTGTCTTTTTAAAAAATATTGCACCTGGAATTTTTTACAATATCAAACAATTCTATAGTTTCGTTATGTCCCAACTAAAAGACTAGAAAATCTATCCACATCGTTGTTCAACATCAAATTAAAAGGAACCTAATTTTGTGTCGCATTGGGTGTTAAATGGTATCTGGGTTTCTGTCAGGCATAATAAATCATTTTCCATGAGAACGCAGTCAGACTTACATCGTTTTTATGTTGTTGTACGACCTTGTATTAAGAAGAGTAACTAGCTGATCTGGTAAATGTTCCCGTTAGGTATAACCCTCTAAACATGTAACTCTACTCAATGCAACATAGATTTGTCCTAAGTGAAAGGCTCTTTGCTTTATTAAATTAAAGCAAACAACAATTTTTATCAAATGTTTTCCCTTGAACCTTATGAACAGTGCAGGCCCACGACAGCATTAGTGGGAATTGCATTCGTTTCATAGTAGGTGAAGATGGATTATATTTGTTAAACTTGATTTCTTTTTCTATTCGGTTAATTGGAACAAAATTTTCTTGCATAGCATATGGATCTGTTCGTATGGCTTTAAGTCCTGTGTTTTTGTCTTCCATTTTCAGATATATTTTCGTAACTTTTCCTAAACTATCGGTTTTTATACGATGAACAGTTCCAATCTGCCCGTTTATAAGTTTATCTGATACGCCAATGTTAGACGTCAACATGACTTTTGCGTTAAGTTTTAAAAGAAGGTTTTGAGCAAGTCCATCTGTTTCCATTTGAGTGCGGCCAGAAAGATTTTGCACCATTGACACAGGAATATTTTCTGGAATTTTGTCGCTGGCCTCGATATTTATTTCCTCTGATGCTAGGCTGTTTAACATTTTTTTGTTGTGCTCAGAGGCAGGTTGGTTCTCGGCAAAGATATGAATCGCATCTTTGGGATAATTTGGATCATTTTGGGAAATGAATTTTGATTTTAGTACATCTTCGTGTCGTGTTTCTAAGTTTCCCAGTCTGATATTGTTTAATAATTCAATCAAAACATTGATCACCACGCTGCTCATAACTTCCGTCAGTTCAGCAATATTTCCAGCAATGTGAGAGATTTAACAGTACATCCTTGTATTCTGCGTAAACTGGCCTTGCTTGAATTGGTGGAAGTTGATAAAAATCGCCACATGCTATAACAGATACTCCTGCAAAATGGGAATGTTCTTCTGAACATCCAAATATTTCGGTTAGGCGCTGATGAATGTGTAAAAAGCAGTTTGTTTGAACCATTGAGATTTTCGTCTATAACAATAAAGCTTAATTCTTGAAAATTTGTTTCGCAGCATGCATTTTTTTTATCAACTCAACTTTGAAATGTTTTTAACAAAGTTTCCTATCCTCAGGTCATACCCAAGACCGAATGTATTGTATTTCCCTCTACATTGATAGCAGCAACACCAGTTGGCGCTAGAATGAGATTTTATCATTTTCTAAGTTCCCTGTGCGATAAGAAAGTGCTTTCTTTAGCATGTCAGAAAATTGTTGTTATTAAATGTGACTTTCCACAACCTGCACTTCCTGTCAAAAAGATTATGGATTGGCTCGATTTTATGGTGTGCGTTACATGCTAAGCTTTTTATGTAATCTCTAACCCAATCATTTACAACATCAAATATTTGCCTTTGAGTTTTTATTTAATGTTCGAATTTTTTCATGGAGTTCATTCATCGGAAATTCCAGGTTCACTAACAGATGAAAAAGTCCCAGTCATTTGGACGTTTCGGGTGTCATTCTGTACTTCGTCATCGATAATGGTTATTTTGTATTACTCATCTCATCAGAAACATCGTCATTTCTTGTTCGGCGAAGGAATCAAAGGTTATTCACATTTGTGTGAAAAATTTACCATTGCTTCTTCAACAAGTTCACCGAAAGGCTCGCAAATTCTTTTATTTCTATTTATAGTTTCTAATACACCTTCTTCTAACATTTTTGCCGTGTAAGTTCTCCAAGTTTTCACTTAACAATTCTGCTTCTTGCCGAAACGGATAGAACATAAAAAGCAAATGATGCGCATATTCTTCTGGATTTTTTCTCGACTGGGTACATGGTATCTCAAAACGCATTTTTTTTTCGCAAAGACAACATTTCCTTCGAGGACATTAAAGGCAGAGTTTTTGGATAAGTAGAATCCATTTGCATTTCAAGCTATGATTTCTTCAAGTATTTCTGGTTGGCTGTCATTTTCACTTCTGGTTTGGTTTTATTTTCACAGAATAATTTGATAAAAATTCTGCATAGCACATTCGGTCCAGCATGCGATATTTTCCGTTTTTAAATTCTGTATTTGGTCTATCCATGTATCTATCCAACATATTTTGCTTGAAAATATCAGTACTGTCCGGTGGCAAACTTAAAATTTCTTCTTCGTTCCGACATACCCTGTACCGTTTCTCAGGAATGTTACTATTCGCAAAAACAACAACAGGAAAAGTCTTTCGTAACCATTATCTCTGGCATGATAATAGCCAACTGCTTCTTGAACCTGACATTTCGCAATGATTTCGATACGCATTTGCAATTGACTTCATTTGTTCAAATAAACGAACCACGAGTTTCTAGTGCTTGTGATGCGGCTTTTTTTCATCGCTTCTGAAGATTCGTCTTCAGCTTTCGACAAATAAGCGCCACATGTAAGACACTTCTTTATAATAATCAAGGAACAGGTTGAATGTCTATATTGGCTTACCATGCCGATCAAACCTTCGATAAAATAATTATTGATAAAACAAGAATCTGGAAGCCTTCGAAAGTGAATTTGAAATCCACTATCAGGCGAGATGCTTAATGCATTTTTCATATTCTTCCTTAGTGATGTCTAAACTTTCAAGTAATTTCTTCAATTGTTCTTGGGTGGCCTATAATTCGGGTTCATCGGGCAATAAGAATATTATTTATTCGTGGATTCAGATTTGAATCTATGTATGTCTTTACCTTGTCTAGTATCGTCTTCCTTTCCTTCAATCTTATTTCCCTTTCTTCTATTAGATATTTTAGCAGGTAATGGTTCAGCAACAATTGTACGATCAGTGAAAAATTTGCCAAAGGAGTATCAACAATTTTTTATTCTTGTATTTACGGCCAAGATTTTGAGTGAGAATGTGTTTGAAATGTTGAAACTAGTTTGTAGAGACTTTCTTTATCAGGAAGTGTACATTTAATTATGTTATCCACGAAAGCGATATATTGGTCCTTTTTGTCACTACGTAAGATTGGCGCATTGTTTTACCCATAATAAAGAGTGAATGTGTGGGCTACCTCTTACCTGAAATTCAAACTCTAATGGCGTAGTAGTTTACTTTAACCTAACGGTCCGTTGACAAACTATTTGTTTTAAAAAAACGTCTCAACTCTGTATTGGAAATGTCTTGCCTAAAAAAATTGGATTGCTATTAAGAATCTCAGTTCGTTGAAAGTAATTTAGATTTTCAATTTCCTCTTCAGTGATATCATTACCTTGTAATTTAGTTATAATTTTAACGAGTTCATTCCATCTTAAATCTGCGCAAGAAAGGGTCATGAAAAATGTCGGAAGTCCTAGCTGTTTACCATGGCTAAAACTACAAGAGAAATCGCTTCCCAATATACAGGAGTTCCTTTTAATGTGTTCATAAATGTGAAAAGCGTCATCACTAGCTATAAATGATTTAACAGTTTCTTTAAAGTTTGAAGACATCATTCCTGCTGTAAGACCGTCAGTTTTTATTTTTTTGCATAGCGATGTTTATGCGACGATTCAAATTAAGATGCTGAGTTACTGCATGAGCAAAAAATATATAATTAGTATCCGAGGCAAACTTCTGTTTATAATTTAACAGCCGTTGATTAAAGGTATTTGGTCGGTGAAAGTGGTACTTTTCTTTCTGCGTGATATCCGAATTTACCCTGTTGGAAATAGATAAGGATGTGCCGGTTCTTCACAATGTTGATCAAAAATTATTGGTATGGGAATTTTATCTTGACCCGGAGCAATAACAATACTTCCGTCATCAATAAGCTCATGTGGAATATTAGGGATAAAAGACGTTTCTTGGCAAGATAAGCGATGTTCGTTCAATGGGTTTTTCACCCTCTTCCTCGTTATCTTCGGAATTTTCTTCGGATCAACGTTACCGGTACAGTTACTTATCGATTCTACTGTACGTTCGCATACAAATTCAATTTAATTTCATTTTCACTTTTTTCACGTTCATGATCATATGCCAAATTAATCCAGGGAAGGTGGTATGTTTGCAAGATTAATTTCAATATTTGCATATAAAGGATTCACCAGTTTTAAATAGTAAAGAACATCCCTAATGACATCTGGCCTTACTGATTCCAGGTAAACGTTAGATTTGAAATTCAATTTCTTCTTTAATGAAACTTGCACTACGCCATTATTCTCCATTCCTCTTGGCAAGATATTACTAATCTCATCGGCTTTTATTGGAACGTTACAGATTGGACCGCTTTTATTTTGCGGCACTGACCTTTTGGCATTATTGCAATGCGTTTTAAATAAAATTCTCTTGGATATAATAAACTTTTCCAAGCGTCGTAATGTACACATTGATTCAGGGAGGTCAAATATTCGAAGATTGTTAGATACAGCTTGCGCGGGAACTTTTTCCTTTCTAAGTTTTAAATGACATTTTGTACATATGTATTCTTTACCATCAAAACTTTGTACTCCATATAGGAAATATTCTCTGAAACTCTCGCATAATCAATACGGTAAAAAAAATTTACAGACCGTTTTATACAATGAACGATTACATATGACACAAACGTAAAAGGGTCCGTTCTCAATGCATTGCTTGAATTCGTCTACCTTTGCTTTAAATTCGCGCGCAGATGTGTATCGTTGTCTTGCAGCATTTTGCTTTTTCTTGACCCTGTTCCGTTTTCCTATATTTGCCTATTGAGCTCTTTTGCCTCACCTGGCCTTGTTCGTTTTTTTTTGTATTTGGTTGTAGACTCTTTTTGAGTTGTTTGACCCTGCTCTGTTTTTTTGTATTTTGGTTGTTGACTCTTTCTGTCTTGTTTTGACCCCGCTCTGTTTTCTTATACTTTGTTGTTGACTCTTTTTGAGTTGTTTGACCCTGCTTCTGTTTTTTCATATTTGGCAGTTGATTCTCTTTGTTTCGCTCGACCACCTTCCCATTCACGGTAATTTCTGTTTTGATCCAGTTTCCCTTTCCGACGAAACGATAACATAATTTCCTGTTTGTCTCGTCACTTGCTACATTCTAAAATATTGGGGTCTCGAGGACACCTTCCCTTGCCCAGGGGATACATATATTTTCGCGTATGTAGTTTGAAACCTGTTGCCAGCGAATCAAATTTCAAAAGGACCGACTTACCGCATTCGGTTATTTGCCTCTCGACTGTTTCGGACTATGTTGATCGAACAAATAAATTTGCGACTCCCCCAAATTATTGCAAAACTTACGCCACCAATAATGCATAACATTCCATGCCCTTTATCGGAACTTGACAAACAATACGCATGCAAGTTAGAGCTATCAGATCCATCTCTGATAATATGAGAATTATTTTCTACACCTTGTATCAGCACAACTTCATTTTGAAGACTTAATTGGCTTGGAAGTTCAGAAATACTTAAATACTGGTTAGGCCTGTATATACTAGGCCTGTATACAATTTTGTTCCCTCGCGAAGAAACATGATCAAGATCGCCGGTGTTCCAGATCGAGACCTTTTAAATGACTGTCCAAACTATTGCAAATAGAGAATTACACATGCATTGTGTACCAATAAACGTTCCTAACCTTGGATCCCCTTGGTGAAATGATTCCTTGTACTGACTTTAAAATAGTGTACGGGCCAGGATTTGTTTCAAATATCACCGGATAGTAAACAGAGTTAACATCGCAAAGAAAAACTTTTCCAACCGCATAGGTTTATCAAATTCTTTAAAACATAAATAATCATGATCAAATCAGCCTCACGGGGGGTTTCTACTCGCGGCGCTTTACAAAAGTAGTATTTCAGGTGTGATGGGGTAGAAAAAAAATCCAAAAAATCTCCAAAATAATCTAGCTTCGCAGCTACTGGTTTTAGATTCAAGCTTTTACAAAGTTCAATATTACTAGTTTAATGTATAATATTTGACGTATGAGTATTTGAGCTTTGATTATTTGAGCTTTGTATATTTGAGTATTTGATTAAGCTTTTGTACTCTGTCAGAGTTTCTTCTTTGTACGTCGACGACGAATCTAAAAAGGAAACAGATATAGATGTATTGGAATCCGGCATAAACAAAATATGAGAGATAAATTTTAGGATAAATGCTGACTTATACACATTGTGTTGGTCTAATTATTAACACAGAAGATTCTAGCATCTTTGTAGCAATACAACACTTTGTTTTTGGACCAGGAAAATTTCATCCTTGCTATTGTTCTTATTTTCTTCTATTTTAGGAATTCTTAGCCACATGTTTTTTCCGGGAGAAATTTTTACGATTTTTTAGTAGGGAATTTAATTTCGCGCATCATCATAGTTTGAATTTTTCGCAGGGATTTTACCTTTGCGGTCTGACCTATTTTTTAAATTTTTTATTTAGTATTAAATTTATAAGAGCTCAAAATTGATTTCATTTCCCAGTCTTTTTACCTACGCATTTTTTCCTTAAAGGGAAACCCCAAGGTATAAAAATGATGTTCGACTTATATTATAGAGATTTTAAAGGAGAGGCGAACAAAAAACTTTTTTGTGGCAGCCACAAAATAAATTTTAGGCGAGGAAGCAAAAATTAAGGAACTAAATCCTAAAATCTAATAAAATAACTACTATAACGACACACAAATAACTATTTTTCATAAATAAATACCCATATTCCTTCCTAGCAACATTTTTACAAAGTTTTTATGGCTGTGTGGGTAAAAGAGAAGCAAGTTTGAGAAGTATCTACCAATAAACATTAAAAATAAGACCTTTAACTCAAGATAACCAAGAATATTTTACATACAATCGTAGTGCCAGCATTTTAAAACCTTCGTTAATACTTCTTGGAACTTTATAAACATCTTTCACAGCCAATAATAATATTCTTTTCGTAATTTGGTTCGCTTTTTCACAACATACATCCAACTTCGAACGATGAAGTTTGTTGTGATGAGATGGCGCCAAATTTGATAAATACACAGACCGGAAACTTTCAACAACAAATCGAACGTGCAATATGGCGGTTTCAGCTTTGTTTACAAATCTTTATTTTCTTTATCTTTACTCATGAATTAGTTTACTAAGTTCAGTAATAAAAATAAAAATATTTTCGTCGTGTTATTCAACTAATAGCATTTTTGCTATTTTGATCTTTAACTTGTGTATTATTTTTAATAAAACAGTGTGATCATCGAAGCATGGCCATCACAATGTAGAGAAAAAACTAATATTGTTTCTGAATAACCACCAGTTTGGCAAATGTGTAAAAATACTGAACCATAAAATGAATGAATCAAAAGTAAAAACTGGTATTTTGTAAAGGCGGGCTTACACGTACAGTTTTCTTGTTAAAGAAATCTTTCGAAAGTAAAATTTCAAACTTTTTACCTTCCTTGTTCATCTGCTGTTGGCGTATATGGTGCCTGCCTGTTGCAAAATCTACGCGCGCTGCATCAAATTCACTCATAGTTTTTTGTTTTTTTTTGTAAAATTATGTATTCTTCGTTTGTTTAGAAGATACAAAATGTCAAACTCAAAGTGATGAATGAAAGTACGCCATGTGATATAGTCAGGATGTCGGGCATCCTTTGAAAAAACTTTTCAGAAGAAAATTTTTTTACCAACACAGTTGGTTAAAAAAATTGCCTTCGAAAAGGTTTTTAAAAACAGGTGGTAAAAACTTTCAAAATGTTTTAAAATATTCGAAATGCTCCTTACACTATGAAATATTTCTTTCGAAAGATTTCATTTAACAAGAAAACTGTACGTGTAAGCCCGCCTTAATAAACTTCTATGAAGAGATGTTCTGGGTATAATCAACCTCGTCCCCAGGGTCTTGTGGCCCCTGAGCCGTTATTACGGAGTGGCCAACAATGACCCTGGAACAGGCTGGTCACGTGACACAAAGATGCCCCAGTTATATGGGCATTTTTGAAATTCCAAGATAATGAGATGCAATTTGGCGCTCGTCTTAAAAGTAAGATTTAGAGATGGCGGGCCAAAAAGACACAACGTTAAAGAAACTATATTGTCGAAAAAGCAAAATTGCCAGAATATTACTGACGTAAAGTATATTAATCTGGCAATATTGGCGAAAGGCTTTTAAATTTAGAAATTTTAGTTTTGTTTCCTTAAAATTCATGAGCTTTACCTAGCTAGCTGGGCTGTTGTACTATATAGGTAGCTGCCTAGCAGTACGGGATCTTTCCCCCGATCGGGTGAGTGTCCCCCGATTGAGTAAACCACTCGATCGAGTGAGTCGGCACCGGCGGCAATTTTCACGACCACCCGGACTTGAGTGAATCATAACTGGCGGTAAATTTTTGGCTAGCTAAATACATAAACAAACCGAAGGTGCTTGGGAGAGGCTTAGTTCTTGCCTAGCACCTAGTCAGCTTAAGCTCTAGAGACAGCTAGCTAGCTATGTTAAAGATCTCTTTTATTTCTCTACTATACTTTGTGTCAGATTATGATAAAAATATGCACATTTTTCTCTATATAGCTCGCTATACTGGCTTCTTACTAAACTAACTCAAAGCACATGTCTATAAGACAACTAAAATGAGCTTCAGAGCCTCAACATGTGCAACCTAGACTGAAAATATGCAACCATGTAGTCAATCAACTCAAGAAATCATCAATAGCATCGGAACGGCACGGTGAATTTTTTTTTAATCGGTGAAACGGCAACAAAATAAGTTATGACTTAATGTAAACAAAAATTATATTGCACTTTTGGCCAGCGGCTTGCCCTTTTAAAAAGCAATTTTAAGCAAGAAAAATACTCACCCGATTCATATGGAACGCCGTTACTGCCCTTAAGTCATCAAACTTTATTATGAAATGATACTTTGTCATTATTTGATGATAATACACCATTACCTGAGGATACTTTGTCATTATACGCGGATACTTTGTCCTTAACGATGAACTTCACCATTATACGCGGGTACTTTGTCATACTAGATGATATTTACCATTATACGCGGATACTTGGGCCATTACGTGATGATAATTCAACAGTTATGCGTGGTTGATATTATACAGAATTTGAGTTACGTGTTGTTTTTCGTTATTATATGAACGGTGGAGTGCAAAAAAGAAAAGTGACAAAAGAGCGTAGTTTTTACAATGATATTTCTTGTGTACGAAACACGAATATTTTCACGGCGGGTTTCAATGGCCAATGAATAAAATATGTCAGAGGAACATGAACAAATATCTTCTTAAACGTATGTCTTCAGATAGCATTCCTAAGTTTTCTTGCTGAAGAATCACTCCTGATATAGTTCCGAAGTTGTCCTTATTGGAATAGCGGCTATTGGTGTGGGTCCACCCTGACAGGAAGAATTATTTATGGATCTCGAATAAAAATGCAACTGTTTTTTCTTCATCGTCTCCCACAAAGAATTAATGTCAACGGTGGTGACTTTCAAAATATCAAATACCCACATATATTGTTGGAAGTTTTAATAGATGAAGGGCTTTTCCAAATAAAACAGTGATTTCAGTGTTTACTTGGAGTTTCCGAAAAGAACAATTTATCGACGCATGCAAGAATTTGATCTAAAAGTGAGAAGGTTTGATGACATAACAGATAATGAACTTGACGAATTTTTGGTGAAATTGACTTCGGAATATCCTAAATGCGGGGAAGGAATGTTAATGCCAATGCTTAGACAACAAGGTGTTATAATTCAACGATTCCGATTGCGTGATAGCTTGGACAGGGTTGATGCTGACGGTGTTAAGGAAAGAAAGAAAGGGAGATTAGCTCGGCGGACGTACAATGTACAAGGCTCTACAACCTCGTCCCCAGGCCCATTTTTCTCTTTCTGACAATTTAGGACGGCGAGAAGAAATGACCCTGGGCCACACTGGTCAGTTCTGCTATCTGATTGGTTTCTCAAGTTTCCGTTAATTATGAAGATAAATTAATTTATGCGTAAAAAATTGAATAATAACAATAATGGCGTCTTAAGGTAGGTTTCCATACGACTTATGTGCGAAAGGGACGCTGGAATGTTTATGTTCTGCTCGACTGAATTTATTTTTGTGAAAAATAAAATATTTGGCATTGTTAGTATAGCTTAACGTGCAAACAAAATTAAATAGCTTTTAGTTGTACTTTTAGAGACTGTTAAAGTAAGCTTCTGTTTTTTTTGCAGTGCAGTTGAGGACTATATAGAGACTAGAGCTAGAAAGCTAGCTTTTGTGCACAGAAAAAACACAATGTAGGTTTGCTTGAAGACATGTTTAGCAGCTATCTAGCTAGCTCAAATACACACAAGGTATATACAGGTATACATAACTAATCCTATTTCTCCCGAACAGACCTTCTTTTACACTCTAGCTAATATTCTTTCTAACGGAGGCAGAACACATAAACAAAAAAATAAAATCATATGCTGTTGATTTGGTTGAAAAAGGTTAAAAAACTGGATTAAGAAGTTCATACCATTTAATAACCAAATAGTTATACGCTTAATTAATCTGTACGTACCTTCTAATTAGTCTGTATTGTCTTAATTAATCGGTTACAGATTAAATAACAATCGGTGACAGATTTTAAAAAACAATCGATTACAGATTAAATAACAATTTTCTCTGACTGCATGAAATGTAACATCCTATGTTTTATGACTTTTAATCTCTTAGTAAAGCAACAAACATATAATTGTTGAAAAAACTCAATTGGTTTGACCGTAGTGGCCATTTAGTTGTAAATGAGTTTCCAGGGACCCGTTTCGTGAAAAACCAAAAGTGCAATATGATGAAAAAGAAAGATGAAAAAGAAAGATATTGAGTTAAAACTTGTTAGGAGATGCTTTTAGGCTGGTCTGATGGGATTAGCATAAAAAATGATTCTGTAATAGCTATACTTTCCGAATTTCAGAATTTAGGCATTTAAAGCAGGGCGATAAGATTTTTTTTAAAGACAATTATAAATTTTGACCTAACAATAACAAGTTAGGTAATTTTTTTTTGACAATACGATTTTATTTAGGTGTATATGCACGTTACAACAACAATAACAGACAAAAGGAGCCAGTTATTATATACGTCTAAACGAATATATCTGATCTGTATCTGACACATGGTTACGTTGATGACGTTTGATGACTCAATACTAGTATAATATATAGCTACGCTACTGGATTTGCCGACGACGACTTAGAAGAAAACGATAGGCCGATTTTCTCTGCACCAGAAGTCCTTTTTACTGAGGCTATTGATGTATATAATGCCACAATTGACCCATCCGTGGTTGATAACTCAGGAATCAATGCGTACACGAAGCTTTTAGAAATAGTTAATAACTGACCAAATATCTGGCTGAAGCGCAAAACACTAAAAATTTGAAGCTGTAGCTCTTATCCTGAAAATACGATAAATGTTCCTGTTTTGTTTTCTTTTTTGTCAAAAGTATACACCCTTTGTAAATAGCATCATTATTCCAGTTTATATTAATCCGAAATATGTATTACAAAATGCAAAGTCATACAAGTTAAACAAATTAACAACAACGTCTTTTGACAATGGATGAATCAAGCAGGGTGTTGGTAGCCTCAATTCATTTACACAAGTTGATGCCGTAGGAATAAATCCGTTGACTGCCTCCACAAAGTCGATGTGTGGCTTCCTTTCAAATCCAAGGACTGGCTCGTTATCAATGCCAGTAATAAACGAACAAATTTTTTCCAAACACATATTTTCTCTTCTACCACCTGTAAAGAAAACAATTTGACTATAAAAAGGTGCCTCACCCATTAAAAGAACACATTTTAGCGATTAAAAAAATGTATGAGATCACTTACTTGCAACCTCTCGAATATACTTTACAAAATAAGCATAAATTTCGTTTTGAAATTTTCGTTTGTTACTTCCTTCCTCTGCAAATACAGGTTCAAGAAGTGACAGGAGTCTCTTCATAGTCAAGTGTCTATGTTCATTAGGTCGAAATAAGTGGATGAACAGCGGTATCTTTCTTCCAAACTAAAAAGATAAAAATGTCAGGAAAAAAGGACATGTAGTTAAACATACTTAAACCTACAAAATCAAAACCTACCGTTAAGGTAGGTTTCCATACGACTGCATTTTCCGCTCGAGCGTAGAAAGCTCGGGAGCATTTTTCTCTTGAGTTTGAACTTAATGGAAATCAATTTCCCGCTTGAGAGAAAAGATGTTCAGAATAAAATGGCTGCCGTCGTAAACAGAAAAAACCTTTGGCTACGAAATTTTAAAATAATAACAACAATGTTTTTATGGCAGCGAATTAAAAGAAGACGTAACAGGAAACAACAACTAAGAAAGATGAGAAAACTTTTTCATGAAAAAGGGGAAAGTTATTATTTATTGTTAGTTTATGAATTTAACTTCCAATGGCCCCCCAACAAGCAGTTGATTTTTGTGGTTGGTTAGGAAGATTTGAAAAGAATTTATGAATCCATAACTTTTGTTCACAAATTCAATGCTAACAGGTCTCTCTGCTATACTTAACACCAAACACTTTTCTGAAAGGTGTTTTTATTTTGTGAATAAAGAAGTGCAGAAGAAATTGTTGTTTTTCTAATATTTTTCTTGAATAAAATGGTTTGCGAAATTGTTTACATTTTCTTGAATTTCATTGGTTAAAAAGCTCGAGAGAAAAAATACGCGCTGAAAAAGTTGAATGAGTTCAACTTTTTGAGAGAAGCTCGGGAGCATCTTTTTACGTCGGGTCAGCGGTCATTCTACTTCATTGCGCATGCTTGTGGGAAAAGCTCTTGAGCTTTTTCCGCTCGAGCGGAAAAAGCAGTCGTATGGAAACCTACCTTAACATGGTGTCATCCGGGAGTTGACGTCACAAGCCCTCCCGCGAAGGCATTTATTTACAATCGGGACACAAGATGGCGACTGGCACGAAGCTTCTTCTCCAGCTAATATTTTACAACTTTAACGACGAATATCTTGCGAACAAATCAAAATAAGTATAAAAGAATTTTTTTTTCGTAATTAGTACAATATTTTGAGTTGATTTTCGATTACTTTTTTTAAAGTGGGAGGTAAGCTTTAAGGGAAAAAATTTTCACAGGAAGAAATTTTTGAGGAATTTGATTTGTTCGTGTTTTCATGACACCATTTATGATCTCCTTTTTGCACTCCCCCGTCATATAATAATGAGAAGTATTATAATGAAGAATCGACGTCATGTCATGAAAAAGCGACCTTGCATAATGAAGTTTGACCTTATTTAATATATGAAACACATAATTGGTAATGTTGACCTCATTAATGGATGCAAAGACCGCGCGTAATGGGTAAAATGGCAGCATATAATAGTAAAACGACCGTATATATCAATGGAAATGACATCATATAATGGTGAAATACATCATACAATGATAAGATGACCTCACACAGTGTCGAAATGACAACATATAATGATAAGTGGACCTCATATAATCGCATATCTTAAGGCAGTAACGGCGTTCCATAGATTCAGGTAAGTCTCTCCCGATCGGGTGGTTGCGCCACTCACTCGATCGGGTGATTTACCCCGATCGGGGGACAGTCACCCGATCGGGGAAAGATCCCGTACTGCCTAGCTAGCTAACGTGACATCCTGAGACAGCTTTACTCAACCACATATTTATAAAGGACATATTAAATGGCTATTATTTTCCAGGTGGGTGATGTTGTTAACACGTTAGAAATTCTAGGAGAAGATCGGGGTACTCTAGTTGCACACAAATTTTTCTAATATGCACAACAGATTTTCCTATTTTTCAAATCAAAACTAAGAATGACAGGTTGTCGTGCTAAATTTATGGATTATTCTCGTATCAGGGTTAACATATGCTTGACACTTTCTGATCGCTTTCAACCAAAATGACCAACATTTGAATTCAGCATCAAAATTTATGGAATCTTGCATTTTTCAAGTTTATACTCTAAGTAAACTGCCCCTATTAGTAGCAAAGCATTTAATGTTTTTTAATGAAATGAATACACAAATCAACTGCAGTGAAAATGGTTCACTACAGTTGAATATTACAGTCAAACTCTTATAAAATCTAAAATATAACAAATGTGTAAGTCATTTTCTCTAAAAGTTTTTTGTTTTCTCTTTTAAAATGATCATAACTGAGACCCGAGAATAAAAACTCTATTTCTACCAGTTTTAAAATGTAAACTTTTGCCATGTTGTTCTTAATTATATATATAAACTGCCACTAACCCTTTTTTGCAGATTAATATTTACAGATTTTGCAAGATATTATTTTGTAAAAGGGACAATATTTGATATCATTAAACGATATCAATAATGGGTTAAGTTAAAGCTGGCTTATTATATACGTGCAGGGTATTAATTCCAAAAATGCTATTTGTACTTGGCCACGATATGTGAAAATATGCTGGTGGAGCATAATCAATCACTGGCCTAAAATAAAAATAAGACCTTTTGATGTTAAATTTTCTCAGGTACATTGGCCTTAGAATAATTAATTTGTTTAAAAACCTTACTTGTTTTGTTCATATTTGGTCCAGATTTAGAAGTTTTGTTACAAAACCTTTATTGGCCTCAATTATATAGGTCAATAGGAATAAAATTTGTGATATGATGGATTTGTCAGAGCTTTCTTCATTTAAAAGGCAGTGCCAAAAAAAGTGCAATACAGGTTACATTTAAGTGCCTCACTTGATGTACATTCCATGGGCCTGGTTAGTATATCAAATAAGCTCATCATATTTACCTACTTATATACATGAGTTTCAATGTTTACATTTTTTAAAGATTCTTGTTCATGGCTAAAAACGTTAGTACTGTTTATGTGTTCTAAATTTAAACTACATGCAAGTTATATATATGTTTTAATTTCATTTATAAAATATGTCTCTGCCTGAAAAAAAAAGTTTGGAATGGACTGGCACACAGCTTACCGTCTGCATTTTTTTGCCTGCCAATTTGTGTAAGAGGTTTGAGGATTATAAACAACACACGTCACGATAAAAATCAGCTGCAAAATTTTCAGCCAACAAAATGTTTCTTAGAAATGTGACAGATAATTTAGCTAATTTGCCCACATAAGATTTAAGGAGAACACAGCCAGCTTGTTATGAAAATGTTTATAAAAATAAACTCAAACATTGACCAACAACATTGAGTTTTGTACCCAAGTAGGGTGATGACTTCAACAACATCGATATATATGGCTACTAGCTATTAGTTAGATGTTCACGTAATTTAGACGGTATAACACTCTAGAGCTAGCTAGCTAACTACCAGCAGTTCTGCAGGGAAAGACAAACACCACACATATATCAATTTAATTATCGCGATAAATTTGCTTTATATCATGTTGAACTAAAAATGGTATCTTTTTTTAAATATTTCTCAAACGAGCCTCTCTAAAGTCGATACTAAACCTTAGCTCTAGTATTCGACCGCCATATTTGTTGTACTCTCTTGTTTACATGAAACTCGGGGCAGAAATAAATTTTTGCAGGGCAAAAACTGTTCATAAATTATTTTTTTGGTATAATTATCATAAATTATAAGCGATCATGTGACCAGCCTGTTCCAGGGCCTTTTCGCCGCTATCAACTTATCAACAAGGCAAAATGCCCTGGGAACGAGGTTGGGGTATAATGTGAGTATAATAACGTGTTGTTGTGCTGCAAAGTTTTAAGCCACAAATTCACCTTTTTTAAACAAGCAGCTTTAATTTATTACCCCCTTAATATAAAAACAGCAAATCTTTCAGCAAAACCATTTTTATCTGATTTGATGCTAACTAAATATTACAAAACCTAAACAATTGTAAAGATTTTACGGGATATTCCAGACCGGCGGATCTGGTCTTTGAAATTATCTCAGGCATCATGAATTTTCAATCAGCAGCCGTGCCGCGGCTGTTCGCCTCTCCTTTAAAAAGTTGGTTAACAAGTCTTTTTAAATTTTTTAAAAAGCTCTTTTCGTTCTAAGATTAATTTTTTTTTTCCACAATGACACTCGTTTACTAAGGCCCAGTAGTAAACATAGTGAGTAAACATATGCGGCCTATACAAGCTTACCCAGAAAATTTTATCACAAACCGAGTTAGAGATCCCAAGTTAATGGCTCATTGGAAAAAAATTAAAAAGCCTGGGACGAGCAAACAAGTATGCATTGATAAAGTTTAATGCACATCACTTAACAGGTCTAAAATTACTGATGACAAAAAAATTTGCTATTAATATATATGACATAATTCAGGCAGCATAATTAAATCTGAAATTCTTTAAATGTGAATATCTCGAGAACGAAAAATGCTTTTTAAAAAATTTAGAGACTTGTTAAACGACTTTTTAAGCTCTATAAGTCCAACATCATTTTATACCTTGGATTTCCTTTAACATTTATAGTATAGCTTTCAGGGAAAAGTGAATTTCCTCCCAGCTGTAGTGATTAACCTAAGCCCTCTTTTCCCTCGATTAGGGTGTTTTAACTAGACACTAAAACACAAATAGGATGTATACCTGTATCTTTTTCTTACTGTAATTGGCCGAAAAATTTTTAAGAGGGATTTATTTTTATGGTAACTTTTCGGGAAATTGCAACATACCACAGAAATTTATTCACAAGAAAATTTATAATACCGTAAATGCTCAATAAAAACGCCCACTCTTGAAAAGGTGTCCAGCCCTTTTGTGTGCTTTTTTAATAAGCGCCCTCTCGAATAAGAGTCTAGGGGTTATTTGAATATATTACTAGAGCAAAAGGGGGCGCTTATTCAAATATTTTTGAAATTAGAATCTTTTCGTTTTTGTTACGACCATTATGGTTTCTATAAGTTATTATAAGCACCCCTCTCGAATAAGTGGCAACCCTAAAAGTCAATTTTAAATAAGTGCCCAATCAAGCATTTATGGTAATCAAATTATGTAGCATAGACGTACCCTATGGGAACAAATTTTGGGGAAGAAAATTTGGCAGAATTGTCGGATACCAAAATAAAATTTGGCCGGAATTTACTATGGCGTAGAATGAAAATAATTTTGGGGGGAATTTAATTTTGCAGGTGAAAAGAAACTAGTTTTTTACATTGATAACCATCTTGGATGAAAAAGAAGGTTACTTGTCGTCAATACTAAATCAAAAGCATGTTCATCGAAATCCTCTTGTAGAAACACAAAAAAATTGGAGGATGGTGAAAAAATTAATTTTGGCGGGAATTTAATTTGGCGGGCGATAAAAAAGTTAATTTTGGTGGGAATTTAATTTGGCAGACATCTATAAAATTTAATTTTGGTGGGTGTTTAATTTGGCGGATCATTTTCTTTCCACTAACGTTTTTTCCCTCAAGGTACTTACTAGGAGTGAAAATTTCACACAAAAAAAAAATATACAAAAAGACAAATTGAAATATCCAAAAATTAACTTTTGTAATTTCGTGATTTTTGGCCTAAATTGCGAAGTTAGACCAGCCAAAATTTTTGGCAAGGCTTGACCACAAAAGTTTTCGCGGAAGTTAATTTTTTCTCTGTAATTTTTTTACCGAAAGACAAAAAACAAAAGATTTTAACCATAATTTGACTTTCCTCATTTAAAGTCTGAAATATATTGGTTGTCGATTTTTTTGCAACGTGCAAGAAACCCATCAAATCGTAAACATTGAAAGTTATCTATATATGGGTGCAAAGTCTAACATTGCTTAAGTTGTCAGTGAAAATACCTTAATTGTATAATTTTCACACATATTAATTTTTGCACAGTTAAAAAAAATGTATTTTGCGTGTATTAATTTTAGCGCTAGCTCAAATTCCCCCACAAAAACAGGAAATAAAACAGTAAAATTCAGAGTTTTAGACAAAATACAGATGCCTTTGAAACATAATGTTTATTGCAAAAAGTATACTTTCACACTTCACATACGGCTTTTTTAAATTATGCTAAAAAGATAATAAATGCAGAAGTATTTTTTGCAAGCACAGCATTTTATAGTAACAACAAATATGGCGATGAGCATTACGCAGATTTTTTGGTAACTTGTTTATGAAGAAAATATTTATTAATTCACGTTATTTTTGACTTTCCTTGCATCGTTACAAATTTATCGGTGCTGTTCAAAATTTTTAAACATTATTTTTGTTGTTTCACTGATGGGAAAAAGGCAGCTGACAAGTCAAATGGAATGGTGCGATGAACATCTGTCCTGCTAACGAAAGTAGCAGGTACTTCTCACCTTTTGTTGGGACACAATACTTATATTTTTAAAAAAACTGCAATTTAATTTTTGTTTTCACATGCTAAAAAGTAAACAGAAACTTGGTATAGATGCAACTTTTTTAGTATGTATGCTGGCTAACTAGCTAGATACTGTTAGCTAGCTTGAAGATGCACAACAATGACAAGTAATCTTTTTTATGTCACAATTCAAGGGATATTATTTGACAATTTTTTGGGATAAGAATACTAGCTAGAGCATTAAAAAATATTTTAGGAAATAAAGTATAGCTAGCTGTATAAATAAAAGGAAATATATATATACAAAAAATAACAACTAATATAAATCTTTGTTTTTAGGCAAAGGGAAAGAAAATATCACACCACATAAAGTTTATAGTGGATGTGATAAAGTGTGTAGACTGTGTGCTGAGACTGACTTAAAACGATTTAGTCAAATTTTTGGAAATATTGGAACATCAAAACAACTTCAAGAGAAAATACAAGGCACTGTGGGTATCACAATTGTGCAAACTGATAACATAAATGATATAATCTGTCGTAAATGTGAAAGAAAAATTGAAAACTTTGTACAATTTAAGATTTTGTGTCGGAATGCACAGATAAGCTTTCGGAAAAATTGCAGTGTGAAAAGGGTAATATCGTCACCAGAACAAAAATGTACCACAAAGAAACTCAGAGGTAAAATATACATTCTTTCTTACCTATGTTTTAAAAATTACATATATCTTTTTTATATATACTATGCATATACATGTATACTTTTTTATATTTTATATATATTCTTCAAATTTACTATCTTGATTTATAGTGTCACCAAAAAAACAACTGGTTTATGAAAAAGCAGGAAGCACATCACAGAATTCAACAGTGGAATATGATAAGTCTGTGTACCATAAAGACAGATTTGTATTTCAATCAAGACTATTAAGTGAAGATCAAGTTGACCATATCAATCAGAAAGTTAAATTAAGAATACCAAGTACAATCGCAAATATCTCATCTCTCATACCCAGCATTTACTTCTCACAAAAATGTATCATCACAGCATCTATTGAAAGAAAGTCAAAAGAATTATGCAAGAAAAAGAATGGTAGTGTTTTATATGGGACATTATTTGAAGATATGAATAACTTTAGTATTGAGGCAATTTGGAATGAGTTGAAGGTATCTCAGCCATTTTTAATAGATGTATTTGCTGCTACATCTGGATTACAACTTAGCCCCGATAGATTGCCAGAAGTTGCAAAAGTCAAGTTTTGCTTCATATACTCTATCCTAATGAATATTAAATGGGAAAAGCTATCACTTTTTCAAAGACTTAACACAGTTTCACTAATAGAAGGCGGTGCAAGTAAAAAGGTAATCTTTTGTATCTTTTTTAGCACTTTGGCAAAAATTTAGCATAGAGAAAATAACCAAATTTCACAAGTCCTAAAAATGATTTTCACTTATCAAACCTTTTCTAAAACTAGCAGAGTATAAATGTTATTAGGCCATTTACTCTTGTTTAGCTTCAGCAAAGGTTACACAAGCTTGGAGTAGCTCTATCATACACCTCCCGTTCATACCTGTTGAATTTGATTGGAGGACATTTTTGTGACAAAGCAGTTAATGCAGTCAAGGAAAACAAATCATTACGTGGTACTGGTGACAATTGGGATTTGCGAGTATTAAAAGGCCACATGACCAAGGAACTTCAAAATGAAGATATCCATTTATTTGCCTCAAATCTTTACATTAATAGAGTAGATTTTAACCATTTGTCCAATGATGCCCCAATTCGTAATTTAAATGATTGTAATCGTTGCGTTTTCCTGTTGAATAGGAATGATTTAACAAGGCTGAGAAATAATTTCATGGTTTTAGTTGGCAGAATTTGCTTTGAATACCTTCCGAAGTTCAAATTTTTGAAAAAGGTAATACCTAAACACATCCAACATGAATTTTCATATGAAATGGCAAAAAGTTCAGTTATCATCAGTTTACCAATTATTGATGCTAATGAAGTGAAATATGATGATTGTGTGAAAATCCTCAGAACATATGAAAATTGGATTTTTGAGATCTACAAAAAAAGTGGCAGAATAAACGAAAGGGAGGTTGAAAATCCTATTTTTCCTAAAGACGATGCATCTAGACCTGATCAACCTGGAGCACATTTTCAGTCAAGTGAAGATGATCCTATGCGAGAAATGAAAATTCCTTTTGCGGGAGATCAATTGACCCGTGTAAGGTTTGCTGGTGCTAAGGATCTACTTGCAGATGCACATACACCAACTGACAGGTTTGAGCACTGCTCTCCGTTCAAACCAGTGATGTGGCACTGTAAAGCATCTTTTCTACAGGGATGTTATGGTATGTTATACGACAGCACTTCATTTAATCAACAAGGCACATTAAAATTCTTCAGAGAGAAATATAACCGTCGAAATGTAACTCCAACAAAAGTCTTAGATTCGTACGATGGTTGCGAAGAATTATTAATAAGTGTTGGAAAAGCATATATTGTTGTAGGGTTGATGAAACACTTTGGAATGGCCAGCCTTGATAGTTACCCTACATTGAATAAATTTAATTCAAATATGTGTCACAAAGAAACAACTGAAATACAGAGCTACTACAATGAATCCATTGGATCTTTTGTTGACAATTACATTTTTCAGAAGGGGCAATCTCCTGAACCAGGTGAAGATGAAGATTATATAAAAAATTATGCATTGTTGGTGTCATATCTAACTAACTATGATTCTACTGCAACTGAAAGATACAGCAGCGGAAGGTGATGGTGAAAGAAATTTGACCAATCAAAAATTGCTTATGCCCATATTCAAGTCATTTAATACACACAGCAAGTATGCATTGGAGATGTTTGTGTCCATAGCACAAATAGAGTGCCTATCAACACACGTTTGTCTGCACAACTCAAGTGGGGCTTTTTTTGTAACTGGACGGGTGGTATGGGTCGAAATATTGAAGATGATTTAGCTCAAGAGATTTCCAACAACATTAGTAAGAATGTAGTAAAAAGATTAGGTGCAAACAAATCCTTAACATCTATCAGCACAATTTGCAAAGCAACAACAGGAATCAAGGCACTTCTAGAAAACCTTGACAAAGTTCTAAATGTACCAAAAAACAGTTCAAGACACACAACCGCAAGCCCTTATGAGGATGAATTACAAATGATCAATGATCTACTACAATTAGATCCATTTGAATATACACCTGACGCTTTCATCCATCATTTAGAAATATAAAAAGAAGCCCTCAGTTATACCTTGACACTAATCATTTCCATCAATGGCTTACAAAGCATAAAAGCAAGTTTCTGGAATGTAAAAAATGTATATATATCTCACACACAGGTTAGTTTACACACAAAAATAATTCCATAATAAGCTAAGAGTAGAATATATAAGAAAACTAAAATTGATTAATGTATGTAGTAACATTACCTCACATTGTGTATTATGGAATTACTTCAGTGTGGTATACTTCTCAATAACTTTAAAAACTCTGCTACTAACAAAATTCATCCCACAACTGATATTCTAACAAGCTTTCCACATCGTTGACATACTCAATGTTAATAATAATTTCTGAAAATTTTTCAGCCAAGTTTCTGTATCCACAATGTTATAAAACTCCATGGCTGCATCATGTGTGGCTTGGTCGTGATCTGCCAGTATATTATCAAGTTCATCTGATAGTTTCTTTAAACTCTCATCTGATACTTCTCTATATTTAATACGTTCCTCTTTTTTAGGTTCTTTCAAGAGTGAAGAATCACAATTGCTACAGCATTGATCCTGGGGTTGATAATGATATCCAAAGTGAATCATCAATACTTTACGAAGGCATTGTGTCGTAGTACAAAAATTCACCATATGTTCATCAACTTTATTTTGTTTTAAACGCCTACTGCTGATATCATGCCCGGTATAGTACAATCTTGCCAATGCTTCTTGCCTCTTCGACCAGCCCGTCCAAATTGCTGCTAATAGTCTTCGATGGTACTTGGTGGACTTATATGGAAAATTTGTTCGATATAGGGTGCATGAACACCCATACCAAGCGCAGAAGTTGCTATTATAACGCGAATGTTTGAAACTTCTTTTGCAACTTCAAGGAGAATTTCGTTTTTCATTGACTTTGTTTGTGTGCGTGAAATTGCACAATTAAACAATTGCTAGGGTTTGTTATGTTTTCAACATACATGTGTTCCTTTAATACATTTTTTATTAACTTGTATATATACCCACAAAACCTCAATCCACAATATATAATAGTTTGAGGAAAACTTTTCTTAGTGATTTTAGCTCCTTTGCAAGTGCAAGATGATATTTTCAATACCTTCTTCACCAACTTTTCTCTTTCTTTGCACATGTATACATTTTTTCTGTTTGGATTAACAGATATTATTGTTGGGGTTTTCATTCCAAGTATATGTTTTATTTTAGCCAGTGTTTTTTCTGTTGCGGTAGCTGTAAGTGCGATAAAAGGTACCTCTCTAAAAAAAGCTCGCATTGCTCCCAAGTTTTCAAATTCTTTGCGAAATTCTTTTCCCCTTAAAGATAAAGAAATATATATATATTTTAGGATTAACATTTTGTTAGTTATATATAATAATTTTGTTAGTTATATATAATTTTATATCTGTTTTATATTATTATATACATTTTTGTTATCAGTTGTTGTACAGATATTCTTGTCTTTGTTATTTTATTAGCATTTTGCAATTAACATTACATTATTGCATATTTCCTTATTAGAGAAATTATTCTTGTATATATATATATATACATATATATATAATATTTAACTTTTTTAAAGTTGTAGCTATATATATACCTATATAAATAAAGTAGTACTTACCAGGTGTCCAAGCAGTGAGCCTCATCAATGACACAAGCTTTGACATTTTTTTGATAAATTTTCGTTTTCATCAAAGTCTTTCCTCTCTCACTCAATATAGCCTCTGGATGGCAAAATAGGAAGTCACAATGACCATCCAATACAAATGATGGTAAGACATCTTCTGTTTTATCACTCAGACAGATATCCTCAAACAACGTCTGTACAGCATTCTCCTCAAAAATTAAGTCACGTAGGATGTAGCAAGTCATTCCTACTTTTTTCAGAAAAATTCATTGATCTTCCATAATTGCGTTTAAACAAGTGATTACAATGACAATTGAAGATTTTTCGTCTTTGTTTCTCATGACATCTGGTAACAGTTGAAAAATTAAAGATTTCCCATATCCTGTTGGAAACACCCATGACATCCTGTCCTCTTACTATGGACTCCAAGCACTTGACTTGTTTGTGTTAAAGTTAAGGTCAGGAAAATTTCGACACTCCAGAGATCTTTGAATTTTCTCCAAAATTGCGAAGGGTTCCATCGCATCATCTGTTATTTTTGACGTAGATGTAAAATTTAGAAATTCTATTCTATAATATTTAAAATAAGAATAATAATAAACATTTAAAGTGGCTATCCCAGAAAATCACAAAAAACTATAGTTAGTGGATTGTTTCCACTATACAATACTATATGTATCATACACCACAAAATGACTAGAAAGCCATTAAGGGTTGTATTTACTCTGTAATTTTACAGTGTAGCTATAGGTAGCGCTGGCTAAAGTACCCTCCCTCCACTAGAACACCATCTTCGATCGAAAACGTCACGCATACATTACGTTTCTCTGCATGCTTAATTTTGGGCGAATTTCAGTCTGTTGTACCAGGGCCTCGTACGCGTTTCATCCTCATATCAAAAAACGCAACAGGCCCTGGGTTCGAGGTTGAGAGGAAATTTCTGTACTAAATTTTGTGCAACAATAACAAACTTTTTTGAACCAATGTGTGAAAATTAGTACACATGAAAAACAGTACAAAGAAGGTTTCTACATAGTCTATTCATTCCAGCCAGAAATAAATGTTTGCTTACTTTCACTTAGGCAGGTATATGTCAACTCACACACATTGAGTGTGACACACACATTTTGTTGCTCCACACCCGAAAGAATATATATTAAAGTCACGTGCAAAAGAGAAATTTAATTTCTTCTCTTCCATCTCAATTACACTTTTTCACTCACTCCCTCTCACTCACCCTCTCACTCCCAGATCTTTTTCATAGTATCAATGAGGCTTCAAAGAAACCTTACCCAGCACATGATAATCAAGGTGGCATCAGAACAAATTTAATGCACAGAGGGTGCTGATAAGCTGCAAATGCTTGCATATACAAGGGCAAGTTCAGGCATTTTTTGAATACAATTCGTTATTTCTTCCGAACCTCTCTCAAATTGCCCTAAAAAAAGACAACCCTCAAAGTTAAGATTGTATAAATTGTATAAATAAAACCTCTTAAAGAACTCTATGCAAACAAACTTTCAACAAAGTTTTTATGACATTGCTCGCAGTTTTTCTGCCATTATATATACTTTTCGTTAAAGTTATGTGCAGGACTTTTGGGTATGAGGCTCGATGTCGTACAGTTTTCACTCTTGTCACTAACAAAAGGCTTATTGATAGGTGACACGAACGTTGACATAAATTCTGTGTTTCTATGACTTAGTAAGTTCACATAGGCTTCTAAAATACAAAACTGGTGTTTACACAACAAACAAAAAGTATATATGTTTTTTCATTTTTGAAATGGATGCTGGTTTTTATCTGCGAAATCACTGAATTGGCCGAAAACGTCTACACTTTTTACAGCATATGCAGCTTAACAGCACCCTCATCACTTTATTCTCTCGATTCTGAAAGCTATAGACCTTTTTGAATGTTTACAATTTTCTGCGGTAAGCCCCTCTGGCTCTAACAACTGCGTGGCAGGCAGAAGAAAGATGCGGAAGCTTGCTGAAGAAAGGTGTTTTTCAGCCCATTTCCTTCTACGGAAATATTTTTTTGGCTTTAAACTATTATCGAGTGTAGATAGATAACTTCTGATTGACATGTATTCATATGGGGTCGTAATGATACCTTCATGCGAAGAAACAGACTAAAAAGGACCTCACTTCACCTAGCGCCCGCATCTTTTTGCCTGCCACGCAATTGTTAAAGCCGAAAGGGCTTACCGCGGAAAATGTAAACATTCAAAAAGGTCTATGGCTTGCTAAATTTAGCAATGTTTTGGATTTGGATTGGATGTCAAAATATAATCTTACCGAAGCAGTCGACGACAATTTCCGCAAATCAACAACAGCGTACGATGGTTGTCTTATATATTGTAACCACAGTATCAAATAGTATAGAGTTAATTTAGCAATCAATAAATTTCAAGCAAACCGTTTTTTCACTAGCATGAAACGTTCTGGCTAATAAAAAAATAAATTCCCTGGGTGGGAGGGAATTAACCTTAGGATGTGTATTCTTATTGGTTTAAAACGCATTTTAGCCTCGTTCTCAGAAAAAAATCCGTCAAAATGAGGATTTAGGCTTTAGTCTGGATAAGTTTCGGGCGTCCAGCCTAGCTGCGCTGTCTCTATCTATCTATCTCCTCAGCCGATTTTATGGATTCTGCCTTCGCTGGCGGAAATTAATAAATTTGATAAATGAGGATTAGTAGCTCAGTCGGTAGAGTGTTCGACTCATGTCCAAATTGTTGTGGGTTTGATCCCCACATAAGGCTGTTGTCTAGTTGGGCAAAAATTTCAAAAAGACTCTAGAACTGCCTTTGTGTCAGCTGTGTTACGCATGAAAATTAACGATCTTGCAGAAAGTGTTGCCAAGTGTTGTGTTTGATACCCACAACAAACTTGAAATGCATGACTCGATTTAATCCCAGCTAGCCATATACAAAAATATGCCATACGAAAGTTGCAGCATTTCAGTTTTCCACTTTAATGGAGTTAGTTTACGGAAAATACAAGGGCTTGGTGTATCAAATACATTTTAGCATTTTAACGCCATATCGCAAGTTGGTCCTGGCCCGTAATTGACATGGCAGCAAGTCAAAAGATGGGCCCACCGTGTCCAAAGATGGCTCGTCCAGTCTGTAGACGGGATGTGTTTAAGTTAGGTCAGATATATCCCGTTTACTGACATTACTGAGTGTTTACTCATAGTTTTTGTAGAGATGCTTTCGGGGAATTTCACATTGCATATATTATGCGCGCACCAAATACGACCAACAGCGCGCACGAATTCGAAAAACTAAATTTTGCAAATGAGGAATTTTGGAAGCAAAAATATGTGAGATTACCCTCCCCAATCAAAATCTTAAAAGTTATAGCTAAAATATAATAAAGATATAGCTGGTTAATTAACGAGATTGGTGTTATATACCTGCTCCTAACTTGGAGTTTTTTCGCATCTCGACATTTAATAATTTTAGTGTGCTGAAAGCAAACTTATACACATCTTGTAACATCCACTTGTGCAATGCAGAGCGAAATGTTAAATTGCTTCTTCACAATTTGCAAACGTCGAATCATTATGTTTTAATAAGGCCTACTTCGAAATTTGAGGTTTATCTTAAAGAGCTCTGCGAAAGAGAATGGCGAACATTGATATTTTAAACAAGAAAAGCGTGTGACTGTAAAGGTTCAAAGAAAAGTTTAAAAAAGCGAAAGCTGTATGTTAACTTAAAACTTAAAAATGTTGACACTTACATGTGTTTTATTTTTAAGGACAATTCCGTGTCAATAGGTCACTTGAACTAAACCATGAGCTAAATGTCATCTTGAGGAGGACGAGGCAATTTTTTATATATTTAATTTTCATATAAGCATTTAAAGAAGGATACACTTTTTCTTATAAACAGTGCCAATTTTAAACAATTGCCCCCAAAATTGCCAAAATTTAAAACAATTTCTAAACAATTTGTTTGGGGCGAATAAGTGATAAAATAAATGAAATAAATACTTTGAATATAAACAATTTGCCTACTATACTTACCTAGGTAAATGATGACTAAACAATTTTTTGGGGCGTTTTTCCTAAGAAACTGAACAATGTTAGGGGAGAAGTGCAAAAAAATCAATTGTTAATAAAAAAAGTGTAAACTGACAACTATAACTGAAACTGAAAATATTTTGCTTGTTGAAAAAAAACGAGCATGAATAGCTACAAATAAATAGAAACATATATCTATTTCATTATAATTACAAGACACGCGTCTGCTATGGTATCGCAACAGTGCGAATAACAATATTCCTTTACAAAACGATTGCTTCAATGAACTGCAGTCAACGCTTACCGACAACATTAACAAAAGAATCCAATTCCACAGTTCATATTTTTTGTACGTTGAAATGATGTAAAGAAGAGAGAAGTTTTAAAACATTTTATTTCGACCAAACAACTCTTCTTTTAAATTGTCTTTTTTCTCTGAAAAGTAGTCGAATAAACCAAGAACACCGGCTCTCTTTGGGCGTCTGAACACATTATCAACAGGAGTTCCTTTAACATAAAAGAGAAAACTTAATAAATATCGAGGCTAAATTTATAAAAATACTGCTGTCATAAAATTATTTCAACCTCACTAGTCGAGTAGCAGGGGGGTCAACCATGCATATCAAAGGGGAAAATTTTTAACTCTGACATCAGCATTTTTACAAAAAAATTTACATTTTTTCATTTTCTTCACATTTCTTTCTCTGCCATTCCTTTCTTAATGTTTTTTTCTTATTAATTTTTTGTTTTTTCCAATAGTAATTACACTCTACATGACTAACGAATTGCTTTGAACCCTGTCATTATTATTTCAAGCATGTAATTTGCAGACCAAAAAGACGTTTCATGAAAATCCTTTAAATTATACTTGCCAAAAAGAAAGTGGCGTATCTCTTTATAAACAGTGTCTGTAATTTGTTCAAACTTTGCATGCAGTATAATGAAACTTTGATAAAGAAAATGTTAGCCCATATAAATTCAATAATAACTGGTCCGTCCTCGTTCTGGTCTGTAAAATACACGCCCAGAAGAAAATTCATAATGGCCAATAACATTTTTTGGAGCATAGAATAAACCTAGAACATGTTATGATAGGTTAGAATTTGCCCCTTTGATATGCATGGTTGACCCCCCACACCCCCCCCCCCCCTGGCTACTCGACTACACCACTTAGTACTATTTTATAACATTTTGCTTCTTATTAGAAATAAAAAGCACTTTTAGTTTACCAAAGTAATTTAGAACTTTTAAATTTGTCGTAATCTTAACATTTTCCCTTTTGAAAAAACGATTTGCGGAATTTATTTTCAAGAATTGCTAATTTTACTTAAATTTCGCCAAAAAATATTTTCGCGAATTGCCAAATTCTTGAAAATTAAATCCGCGAAAATTTCTGGTCGCAAAAATTTATTCCCTTGAATTAGCAACGCACAAAGAACCTTTTTGAATATCAGGTGAGACAGGAAAAGCATTGACATGGCAGTTGTCTACTCCATTCGAACCAGCGTTTCCACAACTCTCCAACTTAAATGGAGCTTTATGTACACCCCAACCTTTAGAAAGCATTACCTATTGTATTTGGATTGTTGGTTTGTATGGTTGGCAATGTGTATTCGTTAATGGACAGTGATAACAAAAAATGAGAAATGGAACGAGCCAGAGATTGAGGGTAAAATAAGCCAGAATCTAAAATACAAAAAAAAACAAGTCAAAAAAGGCACATGGAAGCACAAACAAGTTGCAACAAAGGAATGTTTACCTCTGAAAATGAATAGTATACATTGGCAAAATACTGGAATGCTAAATAATGGTTGACAAACACCAGAACTAAAACAAAAAAGAATGCAACATTTTAAGACCTGCACAATTTGTAAAATATCTAGTTATAGGTTCCAAATAAAATATAGAAGTAACACACTGCAGTTCTTCTCGAGATAATGACACTGAAATATACTTTTTTAAAATCAAGTTCTTGTGAAATCGGTAAAAATAAGGAGAAATTAACCATATTATATTTTCTTGTGACATTAAACCCTATATAAACAAATATTTCTTTCTTTCTTTTTTATATTTTTATATATTTTGTAATTCTCTTAAACATTGCTTAATTACCTATGATTCATGAAAAATAAGTCACCGCAATGTACGAAATTTCTCTCTTATCATGTCATTAATGCATATAAAAAAAAAAAGTTCAAATCTGATTTTTTTTCAGTTGGTTACAACAATTACATACCTGCTCCAGCTATAAAAGTTGGAGAAGAAAGTGAGATGAATGGAAATTCATTTAGTAGAAAGTAATGGTCAACATTGCTTAATAACAATGCAGCGACGAGGTAAAATGGCATGCCTTCTATGAAGAACAAACCAAGCATGATTATTGACGTGGCCTAGAACGAAAATTTTTAAGTTAAAATGTGTGCTACGTGTTATAATCAACTTTTTCTTTTTGTGTGTAGAAGAACCACCACGGGTTAAACAAGCTGTGCAAAGTTTGTATTTAGGAAAAAATAATTACATACATACATAAATCATATATTTTATAATTTTTGCTGTCATAACAGTATATTCTTCAACAGCTTCAGCAATATAGTACAACCCAGCCGCTAAAAAAAAGTACATAAACATTTTGCTAATAAAAATATTCACAATAAAATATAATATCAATGTTTCCGAAATGATGTTGTTAACCAAAATTAAAACTGAAGTTCCAGGACTTAACAATTCCTTAGTGCTATCACGATCCTTATAATTTAAAAAGAGCTTTTAGGACAAAACACATAGTCGCTTACCCAAAGATAAAGTGCAAAATATAATATGAAGAATAGATGAACCCAGCTCAACAGATATAAAAACATTTTCTTTTCTTTGAGCTATACAAAAAGCATAATTAATTAACAGCAATCAGTGCACATCTCCTCTAAACACAGCCACGCAGGGTATGTTAATCGTAGTTACTAAAAGGTGAACCCGGTAGAAACCCACCAGAACCCGGTAGAACCCACCAGAACCCAGCCATAACCCAGTAGAACCCACCAGAACCCACCAGAACCCACCAGAAATCTCGCAAAAGCTGCTGCTCCGTAAAAGTTTTGTTTATTTAGTTGTGTATAAGCAAGTGAGATATATGGTACCGAATCCTTGATTAAAATCTACAATGTATTTGTAATATTCGACGTATATTCTGGAATAAATTTGTGACACAATTCAGGAATATTATGTAATGACAATCAACACCTGACTATTAACTGAGAATAGTTGAAAATATTTCAAAAGTGTCCCAGCTCAGAAAATTATATATCGTCTTTGCGTTAATGTAAACTGAAAGTTATTGCCCACGATCTCAATCATTCCATCAAAGATGTCTTCCGATGAAGAATGAATGGTATGTTGTTGTTTACTTTTTTAATCTTGTTACATCCGATTAATCATTAAGAATCCCAAGAATACTAGAAATTAAAAAAAAGGTTGCGAAGCATTACGCACGTTGCAAGCAAAATTGAAATCAGCCAATAGTAGTGCTTTTTGTTTCTCTTTGATATTTAAAAATAAATTGGATAACCATATTTTTTAATCGTTTGGCCTACTTACACACTTTATTTGGACTTTGGACCCTAACACAATATGAAGCTCTAATACCTTGTCTAGTCTTCCTTATTTACATGTTTTCACCTCTGTTTCTCACCCTTTCTACTTGATGTTTTTAGATACTGTAAGCTTATGACATACGCGGTTTTGAATTAAAATGTTTTTTTGCCGATTATTCATGGACACCTACAATCTTATCTTTAGTGTATTTTCACCATTTCATCTATGTGCTTAGCGTTTTTCTTTTTGTTTTGCCTATTCCTTTCATTTTATTTGATTTTAATTTTAGCAGGACACATTTGAAAAGCAGAAATTTATTCTGAAATGTATATCCTGGGTAAATATTGATGATAAATAAATAAATAAATAAATAAATATAATACTGCAGCTGATATCTGGGAATACACCAAACTGAATATCATAGACGTAGAAAACCCTGGGGACGAGGTTGTAAAATAAACTCACCGCGGATCAACAACAACTCGTTGCGCAAAAGTATATGCGGAATATTTCTTTTCAGAAGATACGAGAAATTTAGATCGCGCGAAACTAAACAAAAACGATTACTGAGAAATTTCGTAAAACCTCTTTCCACAGAATTATAAAATTAAATATTGATAATAATCACAATATTGTCAGTGTTGGCCAACGTAAATCCAACATTGATGAAGCTTTTAGCGCCAAAAATCCATGCAAAGTTATACTTTTATAAAGTTAAAACCCTTATTCTGAAAGAAATGCAATACATCGAGTTGTGCAATCCGTACTGTGCGGAAATGTCACGAATTAAAGGGGATGCGCGTCGTAAGGTACACTCTTTCAACCGGAACGCAGATAATAATAGAGACTTTCGCGTTAACGATTTCGGAGATGAGAAGGCGAACGAAGCAGCTTGTGGGTTGTTTTTTTTTCACGTAAAAATAACGGCACTAGTTATGAAAACCGATTTCTTGAAGCCACGGAATCTGCTGCAATGAGTTTCGAAAACTCACGGGAAACAATAAACAAAAACAAACAATCTACCGAAACGAAAACAATTTATTAACTTTATCAAGATTTATAAAACAGCTTCAAATTTTGAAAAGGAAAACAATAACAACGCGGTGTGAGGTTTCGCTTTCTTCCTTTTATCTCACATATTGAAAGATAACATCTGTCGCTCTCATTGTACGCAATCTAAAAAGAAACAGAAAACATTTTTATATAGTATAGTATATTATATTATATATATAGTAAAGTCCCTAAATACATTAAAATCCCAGTGCCTTTGAGGGACGATATTTAGAGCTAAATTTCTAAACTATATACAAATATATATCATTTTTTGGGACAGAGTGCTCAAAAAGTGTTTACTAGATACAGTATGCTTGATATAATTAATAAAGTCATGCAACTCTGTTTACTTTGAGGGTTGTCTTCTTTTGGGGATTGGTAGTTCAGTCGGTAGAGCGTTCACTTCATATTCATATGGGTTCAATCCCACATAACAGTTGTTGCTTATTGAACAGAAATTTAAAAGGTTTCTGTAGCTCAAATGGAAGCTTTTTAACACTCTAGAACCGTCTATGTTGTCCCTCCTGGAAAAAAATTGACAGGGTAAATTTATTGGAATTAATGAGGCTAACCACATAAAATATAGATCACTACTTTTTGTGGCCAAGACAACAGAATTGAAAGCACTGTTTTTCATTTGGAAAGTACAAATTGTATTTAAAAATTTGCCCAAGCTTGCCCTTATGGCTTTTTTGGCCAGTTGACACGCATACTAATCTACCATACTGAACACAAAAGTTACGAAAAACACGAAATTTGATTAAGGTCTATTACGTGGTTTCACATTCTTAAAGGGTCATTCAAGAGTAGTTTTTATGTATCATAACTTAGCTATACCACATTATTGTAAGCTCATGAAACACAATGCAAAAACATAGGGTTGTAAAGAAAATGATGAAGCCCTAAATATTTTTTATCTTTTTAAATATTTTTATATATATGTTCAAACTTAATCTCCCAAAAACAATAATTACATTAAGGGTCGCCACCATTATCAAACAAAAGTCCAGTTGGTAATTTGTGACTTCACACTTCGTACGTACATAGCTCACTTCTTGAAAAATGTTCGAGTGTTGAAGAATTTAACAACATGCAAAAGTAGGTAAACAAAGTAAAACTTCCAGGTAAAGCCACTGTTTGATAAAATAGTTCAGATTAAGAACATATATATATCAGTAAAAAAGACGCTAGTAGCAACATTACAAAAGTTTTTAAACCACAAATGAGCAAATACCTTAAAGAATGAAGAGGTGTATTTTCCCGTTAGTTTTCGATTGGTGACTTAAATTTATTTCCACGATGCAACAAAAAAAAAGAGGCAACTTGAGTTTTAGGAAATATTTAAAAATATTATAACAAAATTTAAAAAGAAAGAGTTTTGTTAATACTTGTGGATTGAAATTTATTTTTCTGACTGTAGCTAGAGGTAGCTAGCTAATGATTTGATTGAAGGATGACAGCAAAAAATATTTTCAATGGTGGCCTCAGGAACTAAAAGGTAATTTAGTTAGCTAGCTAGCTACATCAAACCAAGAGGAAAAACGTAAAAATAACTTTCAAATCATCCATAGCTACCTTCGCATGGAAAGGATACCACAAACATGCCAATTCAAGCTGATAATTTGGTACTTTAAAATCTTCTTTTTAATGAAGCGATTTTAATGAAGCGCATTCAAAGAAAAGGTACAAGCTTTCCAACTATGCCAATAATTCAAATTAGCCGATAGCCGTTTTCTGATTGCTTGAGTGTACTTCTCAGTCTTTCGCTCCCGGCAAACGGAAAATCGGGAAGTCACGGGGGGGGGGGGGGTACGAAAGACGGGGGCAGGGGGGTACAAAGCCAATTTATTGGCATTTTTAGCTAACTTTTATTAGAGCTGCTCAGTCCAAACTTATTTGTTCTAGTAGACAAAAAATAACCTACCTTTTCGTGTAAAAATATCATTCTTATTTCTTTACCCTGATTTTATATGATTTTTTTTCTATCGAAATTTTGAGAATCTCAATAATTCTCTTGGTATACCTCGCGTGTAGCAAACGTGCTCCACAATTTCGCTTCGCTCGCGAAGCTCAATTGCTTCGCAATTATCCACTAAAAATGTCGAGGAATAAAGAGAAGCGTGTTCTCGGTTGTGATTAGATTATAAAAGAGTTGTTATCAATTTGTTATAGCCTATCGAAATCATCAAGTGAAATTGTTATCATTAGTGACGATGAAACAAAAGCTAGGCCACCATTCGTTAAAACAGAAGCGGATATTGACGTATTCGGCGCTAAGGAACCATTTGATAGTGCTACTTTGCTGAACATTCTCCTTTGTGATCCACATGAACTGGAATGCAAGCAGAAACCTAGTGCAATCAGAAAAGATTTCATGTGTACGCTAAATTCGGAAAAGATCCCTATGAGTTCATGTTTGGCTGATGACAATGGAGCATATACTAATGCTGGAACATCTTCAAAATATTTTCACGTAGAATTTACCTGTATGGGAAACATCAATTATTACAGTTTTTATAAGTAAAGTTTTTTTATATACTTAATAGTTTGTATAGTTTTTGATACCTTGAGTGGATTAAATTTTGCGAGTTTTAACATGATTCACGAAAATACAATTTTTTGACCTCGCAAAATTAATCCACCTTTTTTATACAGTTTGTACTCCTTTATTGTAAATATTATTATTGTTATTTATGATTTTGTTCGGATTAGAGGTTTCAAAATGTTGTTGTTTTTCTTCTCATGTTAATGCCAATTTTCGTTCTAAAATACATTCGCATCAAGCTTGAGTTTTCTGGTAGGTTCTAGTGGATTGTGGCTGGGTTCTGGTGGGTTCTACCGGGTTCTGGTGGGTTCTACCGGGTTCACCTTTTAGTAACTACGTATGTTAATGCACTGTGGTTAGTGTTAATCTTCCATTCTAGGCGATTACTAATAAGAATCAATTGGTGGTGGGGTTTACTTGTGTTGAACCAATCTTGCTGGTGAAATCATTGTGTTTAGAATAGTGGTATATATTGTGTTGTGTATAAATCAATTGGGTTTATTTGGTGTTGCGTTATTAGGAGAACTGTGAAGATAACCTACAGGTTAGTCATACACATATTGCGAGTTTAACAAATGGTAGCAGAGGAATAAAATTGCAAAGTATCATAGAGAAATGTCGAAAAGTTGGGTACCCCCACCATCATTGAATACAGAGTCCAGTTACAAAGACTGGAAAAAAGAAGTTCAAATATGGCAAGCACTCACAGAACTAAAGGCGGAAAAACAAGGGCCAGCTATATTCATGGGTTTGAAAGGAAAAGCTAAAGAAGCAGTATTGGAATTGGAAATTGAACAAATCAGTGCCACAACTGGGGTAAAAGCTATTACTGACAGATTGGACAAAATTTACTTAAAGGATGAAAATCAAACTGCGTACCTGGCTTATGAAACCTTTGAAAAATTTAAACGACCCTCTGAGATGAGCATGAATGATTACCTTATAGAGTTTGAACGATTATATCACAAAATCCAAGTTCACCGTATGGAACTTCCTGATGGAGTTTTGGCATACCGAGTTTTACAAAGCGCTAATCTTACACCAGAGCAGCAACAGTTGGCTAGAGCAACTATAAATGAATTACGCTATGATTCAATGGTATTACAGTTAAAGAAAATATTTGGTGATACTGTGGCCTCATCTGTGTCAAATGATGCTGTAAAGATAGAGCCTGTTTTACAGGCAAGTGTAGATTCTACGGAGCAGAATTACTTCACTAAAAGAGGTGGATATCAGCGTTCAAGGTTTAAAAGAGGAAGGGCTGCAGCACCAAATCAAAGATATGAATGGAGGAAAACCAGCACGGCTGTTTCGACGCGGACAAAAATGTTACGAAAAAATAATTCGAATTACCCTCTCAGTTAAAACAGGATATCTCAAGAACGAAATAAAAATTTTATATTCTGTAAAAAGAATAATAATCTCAGATAAATTGTCCATATTATTAAAAGAAAAATTTTTTTGGACACCTGTCCGAAATTGGTATATTTAGGCCAAAATGTCTAAAAATGACTTAAAAATTATCATTTAGATGAATGTCTTCCACAATATCTCTAGAATAAAGTTAAGGAAACATGTTTTTTATGGTCCACAGGTTAGGTTAAGTATCTGGAATGAAAATTACTTAATTTTATTACTGTCCGAAATTGTCCAAAGGGTTATTTTTGGGCCAAATGTGAGACCTATGTGAAAAACGGACTTTAGAGCCTCAATGTATGCTTAAAGTTCGTTTATTAACTGAATAAAAAACATTACTTTGGATTCTAAGGCCATTAAAGATGATGTAGATGACATATTAGTCTGTCCGAAATTGTCCAAAGGGTTATTTTTGGGCCAAATGTGAGAAATTATGTGAAAAACGGCCTTTAGAGCCTGAATGTATGCTTAAAATTTGTTTATTAACTGAATAAAAAACATTACTTTGGATTCTGAGGCCATTAAAGATGATGTAGATGTAATATTTAACTGTCCGAAATTGTCCAAAGGGTCACTTTAGGTCCTAAGGGTTTTCGGGCCAAATATGTGACATCATACATTAAATAAAACGTCATTCAGAGTCGACGGTTTCAACATTCTATTTATCATGCTAGTAGAAATATCTCAAGTTGTGCATAAATAGTTTATTTATTATATACATTAAATATATACAATGCAATCATTTTGTGTTCCTTTATAAATTGTATAAAATAGCACCCAATCTTGTGATAAAGCCAAGATTAGCTAGCTAGCTAGCCATAAACATCTTTGATTTCAACAATTTCATCTTGAGAAAGCCCACCAAAGTCTTAACTAAATATAAAAAAGAAGTATTAAGTGACTTAGCTACAAAACACGATGCAAAATGCAAAACTGTAGGACCAAAAAATAGCTACTCTTTACAGAAAAATACAAAACAGAAGAAAAAAGATTAAAAAAGATAACAATTAGCCACGTTTGAAGTTTTACAAGCTATAAAACAATTTCTTAAAATCAAGGGTGATCTTATAGCAAAAAAATAATATTAAAATCCCTGCAAAATAAAGTAGTTTACTGTTTTGTCCCTTACCTCGTGCTCCGCCAAACTTTAGCTAGCTTCAAAATTGATAAGACACCGTTGTCTCGCTTATTCCAACATTTTCGAAAAATCCCGGTTACGAACTAGGATTCCCGGGTCGAGCAATCAAGTCCAAAGTAAACACCGGGTCGCCGTAATTTTGCTGGGAAAAACCATACCTACCAAAACATTAAACGCCATCGCTGTGACTTGCTTAGAAGTTTAGATAATTATTTAATTAGACAGACTAGTATAGAAAGTGTTGCGGAGAGGTTGCCAAGGCAAAGGCATTAAGCACGGCAAGGAAAGGGCACGGCAAAGGCAGGCAAGGAAACAGGAAGAGGAATCAGCAAGGCAGGGGTAGGCAAGGCAGGGGGAGGCAAGACAGGGGGAGGCAAGGCATGGGAGGCAAAGGCAAGGGTATAGTAGGCAGGCACCAGAAAAGGCATAGGAAGTGTAGGCAAAGGAACGGTCAGCGCTGGCAAGGCCAGGGAACGGCAGGGCAGGCACCTTAATAGATTAATAGAAAATCTCCCCCCTACTCAATATGTCTAAGATATGTATCATATTAGGCCAGGAGTATAGAACATATTGAGGTGCAAATATTTCAAATTCAATAGCTCATAAAAAAGGTCTCAAATTTATATCAGGTCAATATACAGTGAATCATGTTAGCAGAATTATGTGCCAATACAAGTATTTAAACAATCGGTCATAACGCCGAAAAAACTATCATTTTTTGATAAATCTGAGATTAAAAATTAACTTGGTTCCAATGACAACAACATTAAAAAGTCAAGAATTAGAAATAATCAGAGAAGTCCACGAGAAATGCAAAAAAGTTTAGTAAAAAACGCCTTTTTTAGTTTCTTGTGCCTAGCAGGTTTATCAACACAAAAACTTTTTACCATAAAGTGATAGATCTATTACAAAAACAAAGCATTTTTGGGCTCTATAAATGAAAGTGATGAATGTACGCAATTTCCCCCTCTACGACTCAAAGATTACCTATTATACTCAATATAGCTAATATCATATAGCTACTTATGAATACCTGCTTGTTGTAGATGCAAGATAATTATATTTTTCCTAGCCCTGTCCAGGATTTGAACCTGGATCTCTCATTTGCATGAGTGTCATAGCCATTAGACCACCAGGGCATGAATATATATATATATGAAAAACTTTACATGTGCATCTTATATATGCTCACATAGCCTTTTTACTAACTAGACAGGGGGGCCTGGCGTTGAAATGTCTGGTTTAGTCACAAGTAACTGTAACACCCAGCGTTAAACGTCTGGTGTAGAGCGATTTATACGTTTTGTAAACTGTGCCACACATTCATGTGGAGCGCTTTAGTACAAGTATGCAGTATATCATAAATTATGTGAAGCACACACAACAGTAAGATGTTTCAGGTGTAATATATTTTTCAAATAATAACTTTTCTTCAAAAATACAGTTTATATGTTGTGCCCATCTTAGCGAATTTCTCAAAATGTTTCTCGCAAAACTTAAAAGTGAATTTCAATCCAGGGTGAGCGCTTAGTATAGGTAAACAATGTCGCACATCCATATAGGTTTAATACCATTTCAAACATAAAATTAGCGCAACTTCTGTTAAATAGAAACACAGGTAACAGCTTGTTGTTAACACTGGGCTGAGTGATTTGTACAGGTATACTGTTTCGCACATACGTTTCGGCATAATACCCATTTCCAAAAAACTATCCTAACTTCGGTTCAAACAAACAGACAGTTAACAACCTGTTGTTATCCTACGCACCTAAAACAATTTTACTTTGTGGAAAATTTTGTAACATTTAAAAATAAAAATACAGTTTATAACCTGTTTTTACCCTCTCAAAGCAAAACAAAACTGCATTAATCGTGACATCTGATAAGCGTAACACATTTTCCAAAAAACCTTTATTGCAACTTCGGTTTAAAAAAACACAGCGGAAACAGCCCATTGTTACCCTGTCCCGCTAAAAATCAAACAGCAGTATATGTTTATTTTGCAAACAAGTTTTCATGACAGTAGGATAAAAAGCTCTTATTCCAAACTGAACAAAAACGTTGTTAGAGCCGCATTGGTGTAAAGATCAGGTCAAGTTACAAAAACAGAAATTATTGGGACATTATTTGCATATCGTGAAATTAAGTAAGAAATAATGAATACATTTGGAGATTTTCAATACTGTACATGTTGACGATTGAACGAGAACCGCTGTTCAGAATTTAAAAAGCCTCAGTAATAACAAATGTTGATGTTGTAAAAATTTCCCAATATATATATATATATTGAAATAATTTTCGCTTCTGTAACTTGAGCCGCACTGGTGTATGCTCAGCGGCAGGGTTAAAAAAGTTTATTTCCTGACGTGTGTACAATATATATAGTTAGCTACAATCGTCCACGAAAATATGGCTCTCTATTCCCCCTTAATGTTAAGAACTGCCCTTTTGTGGCTAAGCAACGTAAACAATTACACGTGACATACCTGTATATAAACATTGATCACGAGTGAGAACAGAACGTACTATCTGCAAAATATCTAGCTGGCTATGTTCTTTTGCTGACTTTGCTTAACTTTTTGGTTCTTGGTATAAAATTGCCAGAGACAACACATTTTGTGGACGATTGTAGCTAGAACAAGCTGTATGATGGGACATTCCTACAGAGTAGAAATATCTCACTCACTGTGTAGTATATGTAACGCTAGCTAGCTATAGCTAGAAAATCTGTCTGATAGAATTTTTCTATGCTAGCTAGCTAGCTATTTTGCTGATTTTATGCCAGCAAAAATAGCTAATTTTATGCTAGCAATATTGGTAGTTTTTATCCCAGCTAAGTAGTTAATTTTATGCTAGCTTTTAGCTAGTTTTTTTTGGTAGCTTTATATATATAGCTAGCTATGTTTGCTCTAATTTATAACCAGCTAAAAGTCTTAAAAAGCTAGCTAGCTATAGGCTATCTAAGTTCTGTTATTATTCCAGCTCAGTCGGTAGTTTTATGCTAACTAGCCTTACGTGTGACTGAGAATATGAAGGGGTTCATTACATGTAAAAAAAGAGTGATATACTAGCTAGCTAAACATACCTTTTCTTCGTTTTCTTGAATTGAACAAGCCCTTCCGTCGGTTGCGATATAGCTTAGATTAACGAAAGTTTGAGTTTGAGGCAGTATGTGTCCGAGAAAAGGTCATGTGATATTAGTAAAACTGATTTATATATCACGTGGCTAAAATGTGTAGGCAGCTTTAGTCTCAACTGGAAACGGCAAAATTTACGCTTGGTACCATCTTTTAAAAACAACAAAAACTCCATCGCCGTGTTAAAACATGGTTTTCTCGCTTAATCAAATATTCAAGAGAAAATGACCAGATTAAACTTTTAAATTTTTGATGTATAGTGGGGGCGAGATGCGGAAATCCTATATACTCTCCACCGTACTTCCTTTTCATGCTATATTTATACTATTTATATGAGGAAATGGGCTCCGCTTCTCTCCGCAACCAGTATAGAAAGTGTTGCGGAGCGTGGGACTGAGCCCCCTAGGTTCGCAAGCGAAAATTTTTAGTGGCCCTTATTTTGAACAGATTCCTTAAAACACGCTTTGTATCGTTTAATTAATCGGTCACCTTCATTTTTTGTAAACGATTATATACATGTTTGTTTTTATATAAGAAACCACTTTATAAGAAACCTTAGGCTCAGAAAGACCAAATTTTTAGAAATTTTCAACATTAAGAAACATTTATACATATAGCTAATGTACAACAGAAAAAATACGTACAAACATAGCTAGCAAATGTTGTTCATATATATCAAAACCATAGTCCAAACATATGTAGCTAACTAGCTATGGCAAGAAATATCTCACTGAAGGTGTCTGCTAGCTACCTAGTATGTGGAACTAGCACTAGCTAGCTAGCTAATACATAGGCTAGAAAATATCAATATAAGTCTGTTAGCTAGCTTTAGGCTATCATCAAAATATGTTATATGTTCGCGTCCTGAAGTTCCTGTAAAAATGATATGAGTTGGTCGGGCGGTCCGATTTTTCCGACTTGCCGACTCGGGTTTTTATTACCACAAGCGAGTCGGTCGGTGGACGTGAACATAACATATTTTTGATGGCGGCCTCTTAAGAAGAGGTGTAAATCTTTCGAAGGCTTTGCATTATTAGCTAGGTAGAGGCTAAAAAGGGGTTCATTGCATGTAAAAAAATAATGATATACTAGCTACTACATAGATAGCTAGCTAGCTAGCTAGGTTGTTAGCTAGGTATTCAATGAAAAATTCCCTTCAGCTTTCTTTATAGACCATTTTGAATGTTTACATTTTCCGCGGTAAGCCCTTTCGGCTTTAACAATTGTGTGGCAGGCAAAAAGATGGGGGCGCTAGGTGAAGTGAGGTCCTTTTTAGTCTGTTTCTTCGCACAAAGGTATCATTATGACTTTATATGAATATATGTCAGTCAGAAGTTACCCATCTACACTCGATAATAGTTTAAAGCCTCAAAAATATTTCCGTAGAAAGAAATGGGCTAAAAAATACCTTTCTTCAGCAAGCTTCCGCATCTTTCTGCCTGCCACGCAGTTGTTAGAGCCAGAAGGGCTTACCGCGGAAAATGTAAACATTCAAAAAGGTCTATAGCTACCTAGCTAGTAGAGCTACGCTGGACAAAGTTTCCATATATAACGAAAAGAAGCAAGCACTAAAAGTTAATAACTTAAGATAAAGTATATCTAATGAGAATTAAATAAGGATATTACTACCTGAGATTGATAGATATAAAAGGTAAACTTTTCCAGTAAAATTCTCGTGGTCTTTCTCAAGTAAAATTCTCGTGGTCCTTCTCACATCGTCGCCATATTTAAAAAACAACAAAAACTCCATCGCCGCGCTAAATTCACGTTGTCTCGCTTAATCAGGAGTTTACGCAAAGAATGACCAGATTAAACTACTGGGCAACCCTGTCAAAAATTTACCAAAATTAAAAAATTTTGATGTATAGGTGCGGAAATCCTATATACTCTCCTCCGTCCCTTATATTTGGCTTATATAACCAGTATAGAAAGTGTTGCGGAGAGGTTGCCAAGGCAAAGGCATTAAGCACGGCAAGGAAAGGAAAGGGCAAAGGCAGGCAAGGAAACAGGAAAAGGAATCAGGAAGGCAGGGGTAGGCAAGGCATGGGAGGCACAGGCATGAGAGGCACAGGCAAGGACTTAGTAGGCAGGCACCAGAAAAGGCATAGGAAGGGCAGGTAAAGAAAGGCATGGTCAGTGCTGGCAAGGCAGGCAAGGGAACAGGAAGAGGAATCAGCAAGGCAGGGGTAGGCAAGGCATGGGAGGCACAGGCAAGGGCATAGTGGGCAGGCAGCAGAAAAGGTATAGGAAGGGTAGGCAAAGGCACGGTAAGTGCTGGCAAGGCAACGGCAAGGCAGGCACCTTAATAGAAACTCTCCCCCTACAAATCAAAGATTACGTATACTCAATATTTCTAAGGTATATATAGTCCGGGAATTTCAAATTAAATACAAATTAATCTACAAGTAAAAGTTCGATGGGCAACATTTAATTTTGTTAAATTTGGGGTATTTGAAATAAAAGCAAAGTCAATTGCCGCCCTTGATTGTCCAATTTTGACCCCTGGCTCCCTGACTTTGTATCTTATCAGGGAAAAAACACGGGGGAAATGTTGGTCGGGGGAAACCCACCAAACCTCGAATTTACTCGTTTTTTCCCTCCATAAGGTATACCGACGGATTACCTGGCCGTTGTTAGATGCATAATTGTGTTTCCTAGCCCCGTCCAGGATTCGAACCCGGATCTCTCATTTGCATGAGTGTCGTAGCCATTAGACCAACGGGGCATAAAATTATTCACTGTTTTAGGAAGTAAAAACGGCATATCGAAAAAAATATACGCATTTTTATAAGAACAATTTCATAAGAGACAAGCACTCAAATTTTTCCAAAAAATAAAAACAAAATGAGAACAGATTCAGGCTCAAATAATTGGAGTTTCTTAAATTTTCCTTTTTTAACCATAAAAATTATTTTTGCCGCTTGGACTATGATTTTGATATAAATGAATGACACCTATAAACGTGAAACAAAGAAGGAACTTCTCAAAAAGAAATATCAACATTTTATGGTTTATATTCTTTTATAAATGTTAACAAAATTTTTAAAATTCAACTGTACCGTACTTGAGTACCTGCGGCTCTTGTTTAATTTTAAGTTCTCAAAGGGGGGTGCTAATTTTATATTCTCAAATAAGGCACTTATTAAATAAAATCAAGGACACCACAATATAGCTCTATCTTCTCTCTAAACTAAACAATGAAAGTAATAAATCTAACAAAAAAATGTATGTGTCAAAGAAAGATGGCTAAACTGCACGCTTTTTTTTATAAGAATAACTTCTATAAGAATATCAGGGTGAAAATTGCCTAAATTGTAAGAATATCTTAAGAATATTTCCAGGGTGAGTTTGCTTAGAAAAAGAAACATATTCAGCTGTCGCGAAATAGTTATTCTTATTCATACATGTGACAAAAACTTTACTCTGAAAAATAAGAATCTATATTATAATGCCCGTATACGTCTGTCCGTCCGTCTGTCTGTCTGTCTGTCACGCAAAATGGTAGCTTAGCTGCGACGGGCGAACCCGTGGATTTTTCCACGGGCTAACGACTAGTACATTAAGAATACTTCACCCCCATATTTTGCTAAATCATAAGAATACTTCACCCTCAACAAAAAAAAACACTATTCTTATAAAAAAAGCGTGTATTATGTTAACAAATTTTATTTTAAAAAAGCGCTGCTTTAAATAGTTGGTGTGAAATTAACACCTCCTGAGAAAATAGAGGCGCTTATTTAAGGCATTTTTTTAATATTTACGCCAAAAAGGAAGATAATTCGAGGGGAGGGGTGTTGCTTTTTCAAGTAAATACGTTATATATTTATTATTAACAAACAAAATGTTCACATTTTAACTAAAGAACAAGGCTTATATTTGAAAATGTAAAGTAATAAGTACGCAGTCTGTAGTTTATAAATAATTGCAAAAAGTGGTCGATGATAGAATAAAAACTAAACAATCACCTTCGAAAACTAAAGAACAACGCCGATCTAAACTTTACCACAAAATAAGAACAATACTCCCTCTAAAGCTATCTTGGCGCAATTGTTAATGAACAGAATTATAGTGCTGCATCGTCAACAAAAAGACTAAATTTTCTCATATATATATACACATAACTTGATAAACTAAAATAAATTGGAACAAATTAACAAAAAATAAACTTAAAACAAAAAAAAACCCCTAAAACCACTTTCCTCCCCTCCCTCCGCTATAGCTGCCTCCTCTCCTCTTCATGTTCATCCTTCCCCTCCGATCGTCCTCCTGGGTGTAAACGCGAACACCACCTGACGCCTTCCAGGACCTGTAGTTTTGGGAGCTGATAAATGCTCCCAACGACTGTTTTTCGGCACAGAAGTCCCGAAAGGCGTCCCAACTCAAATTAACCTTCTTAGTTTCTAATTCCTAAATGAATGAAACAACTTATGGAAATGCTACATTCTAAACTACCATAAAAATGTGAACTTGATAAACTTTTTATCTAATACTATTTTTCTAATCACATTGTTGCTGCTTTAACACATTCTACATTTCAAACTAATTACGACGTATAACTTACTTTAACTTTTTCTTCCAGGGAGTCCACTCTCTGCTGTAACTCCTACAACAAAATCCCTCAATAAATTAATTCCATACTCTGCACCTATTATGCTAACCCTTGCATGTTGATCAGACTAATCACTTTATTTTATCTCATCTGACTATTTAAAGTAGCACATAAAAATCTTAAAATTTGCATCATGAAAAATGCCTTATCATTGTACTAGATAGGTAAAAAAAATATAAAAATACTTACATTGACCTTTTCTAATAAATGCTCCATTGAAACATTTTGTGCCATTTTATTTATAAATATCTATAAATCTATAAATAAATTTAAAACTAATAAAGTATTTGTTTCATATCTATCTTGACGCATTTAAATAAAGCCTTTTAACGGAAGTAGAAAATATTCTACTTTTGTTCTGTAATTAGCCATGAAAAAGGATAAAGAAAGTGTACAAAATTTACTTCCTGTAAAGCAGAAAGTTTTAATGCCCTGGCTGTTGGTTGAAGAGCATGTAGACAAAATTCACATATTCTACTTAATTTTAATGTTTTGCATTTTTTTGTTAAATTCTATTTTACATATACGTTTGTGAATTTTGTAAAAGTGAGGTTAATTACACGTTTCTTTATAAGAAACCTAAACATTTGCTAAGCCTAGAGTTTCTTAAATTTTCCTTATTTGCTGCTTAAACTATAAATTTGATATATAGTCAAGTCTCCGAAAATATACGCATCAATGTAAACCATGAAAAAATACTCACTCAAGAAAAAGTAGAAAAGAACATAAAAACACTGTGTTTTGTTATTTTTTATCACTTTTGATAATAATACATGCAAGTGACAGTTTATTAATTACTTATTCTTGAATCATTTACCACTAACCTTTTTGTAATTCAATATGTAAAAACGTTATCTGATTCCGCCACAAAGAAATACGCACAGCATGGCTAAATACAAGTAGCGTGTAAGCACAGCTAAGCGGTACCATTTTAAAAACTAAATTTTTTTCTTACCCGCAGAGACTTCATATTTGACTATTTTAAGAAAATAAACACTCCCCCGCATTGGCTTTTTGAAAAATAGATGCGTATTTTTAAATGGGTGATTTTTTTTTAAAAATACGCACCCTGAAGCGCAATATGCGCCATGAATATTTTATTAGTCTTTTCTTCATTTAATCAATAGGACAACACTGATTCTTTTGTTTTAGAGCCTGGGATCTAAATTTACCATAGATTTGCTCACATGCATTCAAAAAACATTTTCTTTTTCTTTTAAACGCGAACGAAATAAGATCAAAATGTCAAAAACAGTAAGTAATTCGAAAACATGTTTGCCTTATATAGAAGCAACCACCGTGATTAAAATTTAAAATTGTTGAACACTTTAAAACTAACTTACGAGTCCCGTTTCTGAATTTTCTTTTACATTCATTAGGCTAAAAAATCGATCAAAAAGTGGACTGAGGAAGACCTGGCAAGCGCGTTTATCTGAGGTCGAAAACGGAATCTCGTCTATCCGAGCAACCGCTAAAAAATACGGAGTAAACGAAGCCACAATTCGCCTAAGAATAAGAAATAAAAAGGAAAATAAACAATTCGTAGGGTCTGGCCGAAAACCAACCCTTACTGAAGCAACTGAATCGGAATTAGCTGAAGTAATCCGCGTCCTATGCTGCCTCGGATTTAGTCCTACACGAGACCAAGTCAAAAATCTTGTCAAAGAATATGTGGAGGCAAGAAAAATGAAAACCCCTTTCGCTGAAAACCGCCCTGGGAAGGAATGGCTAAGATTGTTTATGGAACGAAACAAGCTTTCCCTAAAAAAGGCAACAATGATCTGCAGTGCGCGTAAGGCCGTGACAGCAAATCCTTTCGTTGTGCATGACTTTTATGACATGCTTGAAAAAATCGTTGAAGAAAAAAAATTTACACCCAACCAAATCTGGAACTGTGACGAATCTGGATTTCCAACAGATCCGAAAAGGTGCAAAGTGGTCAGCAGCAGCAGCATCCTTTACTGACGCTCCTTCAACTGCAAGCACCAATCAATCGACGCCAATACTTCCTGCATTTGATAATCACTGTTGCGAAGTATCGAAGTTAATTGGGCCTAAGCCTTTGCCCTACCCTGGAAAGGTTTGGGTGCCCAAATGGGTACTGGATGATCCTCCGTCAACATTTGAAGAAAAGCTGCTATCTTCAATTAAGGGTCCAGTTGAGAAGACACAGCCAGTTCGCCGAAAAGTTGATTGGAAAACAAAAGTGATGTCCACCAATGATTATTTGCAAAAGTTGGTAGAGAAAAAAGAAACTAAAAAACCAACCCCGAAGCGTCGAAAGATCGAGGAAAAGGATAAAGAGGATAGTGACATAGAATCTGTAACAGATGAGGAGATAGTTGAGGACGAGGATGAAGATACAGATAAGGAAGAAGATTATGCTGACGAGGAAGAAGACGAAGCAAGACTTGTTAAATTATGGAAGTGGTTATCACCACCAACTCAGGAGGAAGAGATTGTTGGGAAATGGTTTGCTCTCGTCTTTAAACCCGAGTCAGCAAATGTAAAGAAAAGAACGCCAGCCGCTTCTCTTTACATTGGAAAAGCCACCACTCGATTCCTTTTAGACGCAGATGGTCCAGCATGTGGTATTGAATTCGACTGTCTGAAGCCACATGTTGGGAGCGGTACAATATTAGAGTCGTATACAGGAACCATGCGGGATATTTCACTTTTTAAGGTCCACGATGTAATAGCTGGTCCTTTGGAGGTGTATCCAGAGCGAGGAAACAAATGGAGTGTTCCTGGTTATCCAAACGTCGAAATGTTTTTTAATAGAGTGAAAAATATAGACAGAAAACAATTGATTATGATCGAGGTGTAATATGCGTGTCCAAGTTAAAACACTATCTCCTCGTCAAATGACTGCATTTTTAACTTCTTTGTTTCCCAAAACTGAGATTTTTATTATCATAACTGTTTATTTTTTTTACCTATAACAAGAAAAAAACAATTTCAAACACAAAACAAGTGATTTAATCAAGAAAAACTAGAATATCGACCGTGCGTAGTTTTCAATTGGAAGCGCGTATTTGTTTAATTATTTGACCAGTTAAATATCCGCTCAACCGGAATAAAGTACGCATGCGAATTTTTTTAACGGCAACCGGCGTATTTTCTAATGGCGAGGGAAGTTGAAAGATACGCAATGTTTTTCTCAACTTAAAGGAGTAATACAAGACGGGGGCAAATTCTAATAATTGGAATCTTAAAGTAACTAAACTGCTTGCGTTTTAAAATATTATTTATTTTTGGTTAGCGATTTTAAACACATTTATGCTTTAAATTTCCGTAAATGCGTATTTATTACCAGACTTGACTATATATGAATAACATTGACAAATGACATGTTTGTATGTATTTTTATGTTATATGTATAAGTTTGATGTCAGAGATTTCTGAGCCTGATAAAGTTTTTTAAATGTTTCTTAAAACTTGGCCTGTGTAAGTTGTGGGTTTTTTATATAGACTTTTTTCTTATTCAAAAAATGTGTATGCCTATCAACATCAGGTGTATTTAAAAAACATATTTACTAAATTTTAATATCCCAAGTAGAAATATTAGATGTCTACAAGCTCTTCTTGACAACCTGCACCACGAGAAGGTAGCCAATGGGACTCAGCAGGTCACACCTAAAATGAAGGACAGATTTATGTTGTAATTAACATTTTAAATAAAAAAAGCTCAATGCTGTACTGCACCTTTGTTCAGGTTGCATGTGCACCTTGTTCAGGTTGCAATTGGCCTACAACGCCATTAATAATCAGCACAAAGCTGTAATGTTAATGCACCTTGTTCAGGTTGCAATTGGCCTAAAACGCCATTAATAATCAGCACAAAGCTGTAATGTCAATGCACCTTGTTCAGGTTGCAATTGGCCTACAACGCCATTAATAATCAGCACAAAGCTGTTATGTTAATGCACCTTGTTCAGGTTGCATGTGCACCTTGTTCAGGTTGCATTTGGCCAAAACGCCATTTATAATCAGCACAATGCTGTAATATTAATGCACCTTGTTCAGGTTGCATTCCGTCATGCGCCTTCTCCTTCGCATACTGCATATGTTGATTGTGATAAGTGGAAACAGAATGGTAACTTCGGTATGATGATTGGTAGGATACAGACGATAAGTTGGTTGCGATAAGTCAAAACAGGTGGTAATTGTGGTATGATGATTGGTAGGGTACAGACAATATGTTGATAGCGATAAGTCGAAAGGGTATGGTAATTGTGGTATGATGATTGGTAGGGTACAGACGATATGTTGATAGCGATAAGTCGAAAAGGTATGGTAATTGTGGTATGATGATTGGTAGGGTATAGATAAAATAGATATGCAACTGGATATCAAATGTATCCATAGTTATCGTAACAATCACAGACATTTGTTAGGCTGTTTTATGACCATCCACCTCCACCTCCACCTACAACAACACCATTAATAATCAGCATAATGCTGTAATGTTAACGGCGTGGCTAAGGAACCGGTACCGGCTCTTTAACTAAAGAACCGGTACCGGCTCTTTAACTAAAGAACCGGTAAATTTTTAGCCGGCTCTTTAACTAAAGAACCGGTTAACTTTTTTAGGTCACGTGATTCATCTGGACCACCATGCTATACGGCGTGCATTCCCTATGCGCGCTCTTTCCAAAATGGCTCTCATTGCGGAAGGTCAGTTCTGCTCTTCCTTCGAAGAACTACAACAAAAAATTAGCTTGTATAAGCAGATAAATTTTACTGAATTGTGGATAAGGGATTGTAGAACCATAAAAGCAGCACAGGGAAGGTTTAAAAAAGAATTAAATCCTGATTTGAAATATTACGAGTATGCATGTGTTTACGGAGGAGGAAGGTCGTTCAATTCTCGTGGGTCAGGATTGCAAACGTCATCGTGAGTAATTTTTTATTTATGCTAATCCTAAATTGTCAGCTCTTTTATTTTGTAATGTTTTCCATAGAACTATGCAACAAGGAAGTCCCTTTACCATAGCTGTAAGAGTGTCTAAGGATGGAAAACACTTACAAGTAAATTCATTTATAGAGGATCACAACCATCCTGTCAGTGAGGTAAATATGCCTTATTCAATGCACATCTACCTATTCAAATTGTTAAATTTTTCTTGGTTAACCTTTGCCTTTAACAATTATGTCCATCTGCAGTAAAAGGTCTTTTGTATAATTTCCTCAAGTTTAAATAAAAAGAACAAGAGGCATATTTCCCTGTTTTTAGTCAGTCTGGTAGTGAGCTAAGAGGGTTTCTTTCGTACTCATGCTCCCATTACATAACGTTGGATGTTTTAGGTGGGGTTTATGACCATGACAAATAACGCACCACAGAATTTAATAATTAGGGCTGTTACGCCAAATGTTTTTGAATAAGTTTTTACAGTAATGCAATTCTCACAGTTCGTTAGGAATTGTGTGAAACTCCTGTGGTCTAAAGGTAAGATTCTTGTGGAGAATTTCATAAGAGATCCAGGTTCAAATCCTGGCAGGAGTTAATAGGGCCAAAGTAATGCCTCTCTTTGGTCATGCTACTTTGTTTTTTGCAGATACAGTGTGCAAAAGCAGTATTTGGAAATATGGCATGACAAGTGAATAAATATATCTATATTTAAGTTTTTATAATTCTAATTTTAGAATGTTCTCTTCCCATTGCATTTTTTGATCAAATATTACTCCAATATCCACTTTTATTTCATAAAGTTACTGATTACTTGTCTTCTTTAAAGAAACTTTTAACCAGCACTCAAAGTATCTCTGAAAAAACCCGGTGCTTTAAGTCTATTGAATCACACGAAAAAACCCGGCACTCTAAGTATTTCTGAAAAAAAACGGTGCTTTAAGTCTAATGAGTCTCACGAAAAAACCGACACTCTAAGTCCACTGTCTCTACGAAAAAAACCGGTTCTCTAATATTTCTACAAAAAAACTGGCACTCTAAGGTAACCTTATCTCCTACAAAAAAACCGGCACTCTAAGTCTAATGAGTATCTTACAATAAACCGGCACTCTAACTTTTACGAAAAAAACCGGTTCTCTAAGTATCACTGCAAAAAAACCGGCACTCTATAACCTTTACGAAAAAAACCGGTTCTCTAAGTATCACTGCAAAAAAACCGGCACTCTAACTTTTACGAAAAAAACCGGCTCTCTAAGTATCACTGTAAAAAAACCGGCACTCTAACTCTACTGTCTTACGAAAAAACCGGCACTTTAAGTATCACTGTAAAAAAACCGGCACTCTAAGTCTACTGTCTTTTACGAAAAAACCCGGCACTTTAAGCTTCAGAACGCTTTCAGCTTAAAGCACCGGTAGCTCTTATACGCCATTCACGTTGATTATTTAGCAAAAAAACTGCATTGTTGGGATCCAGAAGGTGTAATACTTCATTCAGTTAACAAATATCATGTCAATTTCTTAAATATCGTTGCGCACATGCCATTTTTAAATTTACCGGTTCTTTAAGCGATTTTGAGCTTAAAGAACCGGTACCGGTGCACTAGCCACGTTCTAATGTTAAAGCACCTTGTTTAGGTTGCATTTGGTCCGGTATTACTTTTTTTTTGGACTGGGTTGCCCAGTACTTTAATCCGGTCATTCTCCTATATAATTGCTAAATTAAGCGAGACAAGGTGTGTTTTTATTGACACACCGAGGGAGTGCTTTTGTTTATTTAAAGATGGCCTAGCGTAATTTGTACTGTTTCCAGTTAAGAGTTAGTCAGCCTACACTTTTTAGCCACGTGATACATAAATCACTTTTACTAATATCACATGACCTTTTCTCGGATACATACCGCCTCAAACTCAAACTTTCGTTAATCTAAGCCATATCGAAACTTCTGGAAGGTCATTTTCAAGAAAACGAAGAAAAGGTATGTTTAGCTAGCTAGTATATCACTATTTTTTACATGTAATGAACCCATTCTTATTCTCACTCACACCTAAAGCTAGCTAGCTTAAAACTGCAGATTTAGGTAGAATAATAATAGAACTTAGATAGCATATAGCTAGCTAGCTACTGTTAGAGTGAGCTAGCATAAAAACAAACAAACAATGCAATATAGCTAGCATCAAACTAGCTACAAGGCTAGCATAAAATAAACTACTTAGCTGGGATAAAACTACCCATGTAGCTAGCAATAAATTGCTATTTTTGCTGGCATAAAATCAGCAACATAGCTAGCATAGAAAAATTCTTTGAGACAGATTTTCTACCTATCCTCTAGCTAGCTATTATACATATATACTACACAGTGAGTGAGATAATTCTACTCTGTAGGAATGTCCGATCATATAGCTTGTTCTAGCTACAATCGTCCACAAAATGTGTTGTCTCTGGCAATTTTATACCAAAAACCAAGAACCAAAAAGTTTAGCAAAGTCAGCAAAAGAACATAGCCACCTAGATATTTTGCAGATAGTACGTTCTGTTCTCACTCGTGATCAATGTTTATATACAGGTACGTCGCGTGTAATTGTTTACGTTGCATAGCCACAAAAGGGCAGTTCTTAACATTCAGGGGGAATAGAGAGCCATATTTTCGTGGACGATTGTAGCTAGCTATATATATTGTACACACGTCAGGAAATAAACTTTCTTAACCCTGCCGCTGAGCATACATCAGTGCGGCTCAAGTTACAGATGCAAAAATTATTTCAATATATATATATATCGGGAAATTTTTACAACATCGACATTTGTTATTACTGAGGCTTTTTAAATTCTGAATAGCGGTTCTCGTTCAATCGTCAACATGTATTGAAAATCTCCAAATGTATATATTCATTATTACTTACTTAATTTCACGACATGTATACAAATAATGTCCCAATAATTTCTGTTTCTGTAACTTGACCTGATCTTTACACCAATGCGGCTCTAACGACGTTTTTGTTCAGTTTGGAATAAGAGCTTTTTATCCTGCTGTCATGAAAACTTGTTTGCAAAATAAACATATACTGCTGTTTGATTTTTAGCTGGACAGGGTAACAACAGGCTGTTTCCGCTGTGTTTTTTTAAACCGAAGTTGCAATAAAGGTTTTTTGGAAAATGTGTTACGCCTATCAGATGTCACGATTAATTTTTGATCTTTCACAGAAACTTTTCCCATAAAATATTGTATATAGTTTTTTTTTTGCTTTGAGAGGGTAAAAACAGGTTATAAACTGTATTTTTAAATGTTACAAAATTTTCCACAAAGTAAAATTGTTTTAGGTGGGTAGGATAACAACAGGTTGTTAACTGTCTGTTTGAACCGAAGTTAGGACAGTTTTTTGGAAATGGGTATTATGCCGAAACGTATGTGCGAAACAGTATACCTGTACAAATCACTCAGCCCAGTGTTAACAACAAGCTCTTACCTGTGTTTCTATTTAACAGAAGTTGCGCTAATTTTATGTTTGAAATGGTATCAAACCTATATGGATGTGCAACATTGTTTACCTATACTAAGCGCTCACCCTGGATTGAAATTCACTTTTTAAGTTTTGCGTGAAAAATTTTGAGAAATTCGCTAAGATGGGCACAACATATAAACTGTATTTTTGAAGAAAAGTTATTATTTGAAAAATATATTTTACCTGAAACATCTTACTGTTGTGTGTGCTTCACATAATTTATGATGTACTGCATACTTGTACTAAAGCGCTCCACATGAATGTGTGGCACAGTTTACAAAACGTATAAATCGCTCTACACCAGACGTTTAACGACGGGTGTTACAGTTACTTGTGACTAAACCAGACATTTCAACGCCAGGTCCCCCTGTCTAGTTAGTAAAAAGGCTATGTGAGCATATATAAGATACACATGTAAAGTTTTTCATATATATATATTCATGCCCTGTTGGTCTAATGGCTATGACACTCATGCAAATGAGAGATCCAGGTTCAAATCCTGGACAGGGCTAGAAAAAATATAATTATCTTGCATCTACAACAAGCAGGTATTCATAAGTATATGATATTAGCTATATTGAGTATAATAGGTAATCTTTGAGTCGTAGAGGGGGAAATTGCGTACATTCATCACTTTCATTTATAGAGCCCAAAAATGCTTTGTCTTTGTAATAGATCTATATCACTTTATGGTAAAACGTTTTGTGTTGATAAACCTGGTAGGCACAAGAAACCAAAAAAGGCGTTTTTTACTAAAATGTTTTGCCTTTCTCGTGGACTTCTCTGATTATTTCTAATTCTTGACTTTTTAATGTTGTTGTCATAGGAAGCAAGTTAATTTTTATCTCAGATTTATCAAAAAATGATAGTTTTTTCGGCGTTATGACCGATTGTTTAAATACTTGTATTGGCACATAATTCTGCTAACATGATTCACTGTATATTGACCTGATATAAATTTGAGACCTTTTTTTGAGCTATTGAATTTGAAATAATTGCACCTCAATATTTTCTATACTCCTGGCCTAATATGATACTACATATCTTAGATATATATTGAGTATACGTAATCTTTGAGTTGTAGGGGGAGATTTTCTATTAAGGTGCCTGCCCCTGCCTTGCCGTTCCCTGGCCTTGCCAGCACTGACCGTGCCTTTGCCTACCCTTCCTATGCCTTTTCTGGTGCCTGCCTACTATGCCCTTGCCTGTGCCTCCCATGCCTTGCCTACCTCTGCCTTGCTGATTCCTCTTCCCGTTTCCTTGCCCGCCTTTGCCGTGCCCTTTCCTTGCCGTGCTTAATGCCTTTGCCTTGGCAACCTCTCCGCAACACTTTCTATACTATGCCCTTGCCTGTGCCTCCCATGCCTGTGCCTCCCCCTGCCTTGCCTACCCCTGCCTTCCTGATTCCTCTTCCTGTTTCCTTGCCTGCCTTTGCCGTGCCCTTTCCTTGCCGTGCTTAATGCCTTTGCCTTGGCAACCTCTCCGCAACACTTTCTATACTAGTTTTCTTTTAAAACTAAAGAAGGATGACCATAGACTACTATTTCGCCTCTGTTTGCTACCCGGGGCAGCACAAACAGACGGCAAGGTCCACAAAAGCCCGGATGGCTAGCTCACAATTTACCAGTACAAGAACACTGTTGTACAACATTCTGACGCAAAGTTTTGCCTAAAAATTACTTTTCCTGTTTGCATGTATCCCTTATCGAGCGTTCTATCGTATTAGGTAGTAGCTGCCACTTTTTTTACTACTAAAATGTTGAGCTTTTCTACACCATACATTTCACTTTCGTTTTCACAAAAAAAAATGGTTGACAACTATTAGAAATGTAAAATAGACGCTAATAAACAAAGAACAAACGATATTATACTTCTAAAATTAAATTTTAAATGCCACTTTAGTGTTGTAAAGGAAAAAAAATACTTCATCTAATCTGTAACCTTAGCTAGCTCTAAGGTTGGTCTTGATTAGTTTTCTAGAAGCCTGCTAGAGCTAAACGTAAATGTGAGAAAGCTAGCTTCACTCAGACTCAGTGGACCCCAGTGGAAATAATCCACTAACAATAGGTTTTTGTGATTTTCTGGGCTAGAAACACTTTAAATATTTATCATTGTTGTTGTTGTTATTAGACTAGCAACTCATTGCAAATGAAAAAATTTTGTACAGTTATAATGTTAAACGAAAAAGCTAACAATTTACACATTTTTAGACATTTCAGCCTAGACCATTCCCTAATCGTGAGATTTTTCACCACGAAAGTTAATCTGAATTATATAAAAATAATTTACAAATTAGGCTATTACAAGTATTTTTTATTTCAAATCATATATCTGTATTTAACGAATATATTCTTACCATAATGCTTCGAATAAACGCCCCCTTCTATTAAACGCCCCCTCGAATAGACGCCCCCCTTTTCAGTCATTTTTTACATAAACGCCCCCCTCGAATAGACGCCTCATAAGTGAGCGTTTATTCGAGGCGATAGTAAAAGTATATGAAAACATCAATAACTATTGTTGTTTTGCTCTTTTAATTAAAAGACAATTTTAATGGTGCTATTATAATATAGAAATTTAATAAATACAACTAAACACAATCTCTCATATTGATACATTGGTAAAATAAGGACATTTTCTATAAACACCCTTTTTCCTAAATCTTAAAAAAGGTTGGAAATTTCTCTTTTGAAGTTCATTCTCCAAAACATGTGAATATCTTTTATTTTCTGATGTGAAGATATATTATAGGTATCCTTAAAAACTGCAAAAGAGACGAAGTGTAAAAAATTTAATAAACGCCCCCCTCTTTTAAACGCCCCCCTCGAATAGCCCCCCTCGAATAGCCCCCCTCTAAAAATGTCAAAAAATTTAATAAACGCCCCAGCCGTTTATTCGAAGCATTACGGTATTTCAAACGCATCCAACAAAAAGTGGTAATCAAGCAAATCAGTAAGCTCTTCTGTTTCATCATTGTCCCATCTTTTTTTTAACCGCTTCTTCTGTCAACAAATCTTTACATGCAAATCACGTTTGAATGACGCTTGAAATTGTGAATTGTTGGGTCAAAATTACTTCAATGAAACCGTGCCAACATGTTTTGTATCATAGAACAATTTGGGACTGGTTCCCTAAAATGTAAAAAAAACAGAAAATACAATATAAGCTACCTGCTTATATAAACCTATATACATGTAAAATAGATATGTAAAAGAATCTTAATTTTAGCAAATAATAAAAAGTATATACATGTTTTTATAAGACCAGTAAAATCTGCTGAGGCTAGCTGCTCCTAATTTTCAAACATTTTCAGACCATTTTGTTGTTATTTTTTTCTTAGTTATATAAAAATCTTTCTGAAACTTCTTTGTTGCTGGTGATGAAGCTCTGTGTTCACAAAAAATAGTGAATATTAGATATTGTACATGGGTGAGCAAAGAAACAATCACCAGCAAAAACAATAGCTTGAAAGAGAATTCACAACCTGGATTGTCCTTACTCCATGGAAATATCAGGCTAATTTTTGGTTTGGAAAACAATGATTGAGCAGACGGCAGGGCCTACAAAAAGCTCTTATCTTTTAAAAAATCTAATGCTTTTATAAAAAAGCATGTAAAATGATAGCAAAGTGTGCATGAAAAATGTACAGAGTTAATGTTTATCATATTTCTGTGAAATCCCTGACTTTTTTCTGATGAAACTATTTTTTTTGGCGAGATAAACATAAATTTTTCATGATTTATCAGACACCACAAAAACTCGGCATAAGCCTCAATTATATAAGTCCAAAAATTTTTCCAGGGTACGAACAGATAAATGCACAGGAGCATCTATGGTTTAGTGTTACTTGTTGTTTTGTTAATTATATACATATTATAGAAAAATAATATTGATTTTTCAATTTCTTTTGGTATGAGATTTTTCATTAACAAACAAACCTTCGCTACGAAATATTATTTTTAGCAGAATTATTAATAAACCCTAACCATTTTTGGGGAACTGGGACTATATATATATATGTGAAAGGTTAGGGGGTAGCCACAAGCAACATTTTTCACATCTAACACTAGTTTATTGCTTATATTTATCTTATTGAGTGCATTTAAAATAATGATATTTACCGATTTATGAAGTCTTGTGAAAGGTCATTTCCACAAGGACCAATTTCTTTCAGAAAAAAAGTGGCAGCCACAAACCACTGGTTTTATTTGATAAAACAGGCTATCACCTTTCAGAAAAAACATGTCTCAAAGCATGACTTTGCGTTGGAAGGCAAATATCTTCATTTTCCACCAACATATAAAATTTTATGATCAAAACATTGCTACTCTTTCTGACTCCTCCCAACAAAAGTGAAAGTGATCGGGTAGTCGAATCTAGAGTTTTTGTATAGTCCAAGGCCTGCTCTACTAAAATAAAACCTATTTAAGAGATGATCTCTACCGCAGAGGCTCAAAAAACATTTGTTTTTAAGGGGAAATTGAAGCACGTGCGATGGTGGCCATTATGGATCGCTTGCCGCAGAAAATTTGACAACAAATAATGGCGCATGCGCACACTTTTTTTCCTGCCGTAAATGACCGTGCCCCTATACCAATTTTCAAGTCCGTAGCTAGTAGCGCGGCGTTGGCACAAGGTTGGAAAGATGGTATACTTTCGCCAAAAATAATGTTTTTTTTAGTTGTGTGTGTTTTGTTCGACGAAATAACTCGAAATTTATAACACACATGTATAACATATTTATATATTTAAAAAGGAGAAAAGTAGATCGTTTTAATACTTTTTAATTCAGTAAAATTAAAAAAATACAAAAAAAGTTTCAATAACTTAAAAAATGATAAAAATACAAAATTTCAAAAAAAATTGTGGAAGCCATTTTAATTTTGTCCGCGGTTTGACCGTAGCGAAACAGCCGTGCCAGATCCAGTAACAGAGTAATGAATCCGCCTGATGAATTTGGAAATATTTCAAAGTGCAATATTTGTCAGTCCATTTATCACTGGGCTGTGAATTGTCCCCATTCTTATGAGAATCAGGAGTCTGAAGATGTGAAAAAGGAAGAGAGTCGTTCAAAAGTTACATTTTTTTCTAAAATTAAAGAAAGTGAAATGCAATCCCTTGTTGGTGAAACTTTGTCATGTGCAGTTTTAGACTGTGGTTGTACCAAAACAGTCTGTGGTAAGAATTGGTACCAATGTTTCATTGATAATATTGATAGTGATAAACTGCCAGAAGAGTATCCAGGTGGAACAAGATTTAAATTTGGAGATAGCGAAGCAGTTTGTTCCATAAAACGAGTAATCTTACCTGTAATCATTGGTTCAAAAGAGGTTAATCTAGAAACAGAAGTTGTACCCAATGAAATACCTTTGCTTTGAGTACCAGTAATCGGGGATTTACAAATTCAGTAAGTTGGGGAGTTACGGAAGGGGAGTTGGGGAGTTAAGTCTACCATTTTAATTTTTGTAAAATTCTCCGTCGCCGAAACACCGGAAAAATATCTCAAAAACGAAAAGCGCAGCGGTTATAAACTCGACTTACCGAATCTCAGATTTTTTTCATAAATATTTAGTTGGTTTTAACTGACCGCTTTCGCAGGGGTTCGCTTTTATTTCAATGATTTTTCAATCATTAAATTTCTTTGTTTTTCATTGGGACAGCGGCGTCATTTCTCACTGGCCACTTTCACAAGGGTCCGCATTTCGTTTCTAATGATCTTTTAAGATTCTATTTCTTTGTTTTCCACCCAACCTAGCAGCGGTTATTGCGGGTTTCTAGTTTCTACAGCCACTTAGGGGCGGTTTCTGCCCCAAACTTTTTTAATTTTATAGTTATTTTTTTTTCAAAAAAAACTGGTGCATATAAAGGGGTATTGCACAAAGATAAGGAACAGATTTCTATCACCACTGTATTTCGGGTAGGAAAATGAAATACAAAACAATTTGCATTTCCCACGTTTTTCCTCTTTTGCTTCAACTTTCTGACTAGAGATGTCGTTCATTGATTTAACGAAAGAAACACAAACGCCCTCCTCAAGGTACGTAATTTTATTAACTCAATTGAGGCATATAAAACTTTTAATTACAATACTTTTAAATCCTATAATTTCTACAGAATACTTTTATAACCATATCGGATGATGATACCAACTCTCCTGATTGTGATAATTACAGAAAAAAAATAACGTTTTTTTATCTATAATAATCTTTCGTAAATTATTGGCTCCACGCGGTTTGCTACAGGGCGCTGATACGGTAAAATATTGACCTCAAGTTTTCGCCGGACTCGGTTTACCGTAGAAATTTGTAACTCCCTAACTCCCCAACTCGCAACTTCCTAACTTCCCGGTTTTGTAACTCGAACATTTCCTAGACTCCTTTGCTTTTGAGTCAAACATCTATGAGAAAAGCAGATGCAGTTTTAGATTTTAGCAACGATACTGTTAAAATGTTCGGAGAATGCCATCCTTTAAAATTTACCACCACAGGTCACTGTTGCATACCTTTAAACAACAACAGAATAGAATTAGATGAAAAGAATTATGACCATTTGCTTCCTCAAGTTGCCTTTGTATGCGCAAGTGAAAAATCCAAAAAAAAACAAGATCGTCAAACTTCATCGTCAGTTCTGTCATCCAAGTGCTGAGAAATTAAAATCTCTTATTAAAGCATCAAATTCCTTTTTGGAGGACCGGAGTGAAATCATGAAATTAATTGATAATGCCTCACACTCTTGTAAAGTATGCCTTAAGTATAGAAAACCAAGACCACGTCCTATTGTTGGCTTACCAATGTCGTCGGAATTCAATCAGTGTGTGGCTTTAGATTTAGTGCAACTTTCACAATCATTGTGGTTTATTCATATCATAGATACTTTCACAAGATTTTCATCTTCAAAGTTAACAAAGACAAAAGATAAAGATGTGATAACAGACATTATCTTTGAAATTTGGTTAGCAAGATTTGGTCAACCAAGAAAGTTTCTGGCTGACAATGGGAGGAGAATTTATCAATAGTGTATGAAGAAATGTGTGAGCAATTTAATATAGAGTTTTCCACAACAGCAGCCGAAAGTCCTTGGTCGAATGGGCTATGTGAGCGACACAATGGTATCATTAAGGAAATGCTGAGTAAGATTATAGAGGATACGAAATGTACACCTAATCGAGCACTTTTCTGGGCTATTAGTTCCAAGAATTTTTTATCAAACAACAATGGATTTTCACCAAACCAGCTGGTTTTTGGTAAAAACTATGACTATCCCTGCATCCTCACTGATCAGTTACCAGCCATGAATGATACAGTTTCAAGTAAGACTGTGGCCCATAACCTTGCTGTGATGCATGCATCACGAAGAGCATTCATAGCAGCAGAATCTTCTGAAAGAATACGTAGAGCATTGCGGCATAATGTCCAGTGTTACAATGATGTGCATTATGTAACTGGAGATAAAGTCTTTTATAAAAGAAAAGACAGTGAAGAATGGCATGGACCAGGCACTGTAATTGGACAAGAAAATAAACAAGTACTTGTCAAGCATGGTGGAAGTTATGTTGAGAGTCCACATTTGTCGGTTGCAAAAGGTAAATCAAGTAGTACATTCACAGAAACCATCACAAGACTCTGAAAAGAGCCCAGAAGTAACAACTATGCAGTTGGACAACTGTGTTTCACTGGAAGACGAAATTTTTGACATAGTTGATCTTGAAAGTAATACTACGGAAGTACCAGTAACAGAAGCACCAGTAACTGAGGATCCGGCCATTGATAATTCACAAACCAATGGGACACCAATAGAGGAAAGATCTAATGAAACATCAAAAAGTGAAACCACAGTCAATGAAAAAAAAGGCAATACCTCTATATTTCAAGGAATACCAAAGTTAAAAACCAGAATCATCTATAAGCTAACTCCAGACAGTGAGTGGATTAAAGGATTAGTTCACAGCAGAGCAGGTAAAGTGAGTAGAAAAGGAAAGAAGGCAGGCAATATGGCAGCTGTTTAAATGTGCAAAAATGAAGACACAGGTGAAATTAATTGGTTAGATTTCAAAAGATGTGTGAGTGAATGGCAACCGGTCGTTGAAGCCAATGACACTGAAGAAGTATTATTAGCGATAAAAGCAACTATTGAAGACGAGGTCTTGAATGCGAAATTTAAAGAATTAACCAACTGGCAAGACAACAATGTTTTCTCCACTGTTGAAGACAGAAGTCAATCTACAATATCCACAAGATGGGTAATCACAACAAAAAATATAGAGGGTAACAAAATTGTCAAAGCTCGTTTGGTCATAAGAGGTTTTGAAGAAGAGGAGGTTCAAAATCTGACTAAAGACTCCCCAACGTTTTCAAAAGAAAGTCTGCGAATTGCACTCACAATGTTAGCAACTAACGAATGGGAATGCCACACCTTAGATGTCAAAACAGCATTTCTTCAAGGTAACCCGATTGATAGAGAAGTAATTATAAAGCCCCCAAAGGAAGCAAACGTAATAGGGGTTCTTTGGAAATTGAATAAAGTAGTATATGGCCTTGCTGATGCTTCAAGAGCTTCGTATTTACGAGTAAAGGAACAGTTAATTGGTTTGGGAATGAAAATGTCTTTATTTGATGAGGCTTTATTTTATTGGGTTCAAGATGACTGTTGTCAAGGATTGATCGTAATACATGTTGATGATTTTCTTTGGGGAGGATCAGAAGATTTTCAAGTAAAAGTCATTGAATCCATTAGAAAAATATTTCGGGTTGGGTCAGAGAATTGTAGTAATTTTAAATATGTTGGAGTCAACATACAACAATTCAATAGTTTCTTTTGAGTATGACCAAAGCAAATACGTGGCAAGCATGGAACAGGTTGAGATTCAAAGCACCAAAAACAAACATCAAGAACTCTCACATGAAGAGCAATCTAAGTTTCGATGTATTTGTGGTCAATTAAATTGGGTATCATCTCAATCAAGGCCAGATATTTCTTTTGATGTTTGTCAGTTAAGCACAAAGTTAAACCGTACAAATGTTGATGATGTTATGAGAGCTAATAAATTGGTAAAGAAGTTGAAATTGGATCCTGATATTTGCCTAAAATTTTGGAAGTTGAAACCTCCATTACAATTAATCTTGTACGCTGACGCCTCATTTGGAAATCTACATGACGGAAGCTCTCAAAGTGGAATTTTTGTTTTTCTTAAAGGTGTTGAGAACACCATGACACCTATCACATGGCAGTCAAAAAAGATTAAGAGAGTTGTGCGTAGCACACTTGCAGCAGAAACCTTAGCACTTGTTAATGGTATTGATGCATGTATCTGGGTGAAAAATGTAATAATGGAAATTTTGAAGACAGATCTAGAAGGTATCTTGTGCTACACAGATAACAAATCTTTGTATGAAGCTGCATATTCAACAAAAGCTTTAGAAGATAAGCGATTAAGAGTTGACATGGCTTCTCTCAGACAGAGCATCAATCAAAAGGAAGTTATATTGAAGTGGACTCCCACCAAACATCAGTTAGCAGATGTGTTAACAAAGCAAGGAGCAAATAGTACACTTCTACTGAATGTGCTACAAAATGGTCATGATGAGTATTAGTGACCAATCAAATGTTGTGTTTCAAAATGTTTTATTAAAAAATTTTTTTTGAGTTTTATTTTTCAGAATTCATTGCTGAAACACCACTTAGCACTTGGCATCACACAACTAAGGACCCAAGAAAGAATAGTCTTTGGTAACTGTTTGATCAAGACTTGTATAGTAGAGGGCATTGGTGAAAAGCCAATTTCTCCCAGGACCACTATACTAAGCGAGTAGGAGTCGCTATAAATTCCTCCCATAGCCGCATAAACTGAACAACGTGCAGAAAAGAAAATAGAGGGAGATTGTTAATCTTCCATTCTAGGCGATTACTAATAAGAATCAATTGGTGGTGGGGTTTACTTGTGTTGAACCAATCTTGCTGGTGAAATCATTGTGTTTAGAATAGTGGTATATATTGTGTTGTGTATAAATCAATTGGGTTTATTTGGTGTTGCGTTATTAGGAGAACTGTGAAGATAACCTACACGTTAGTCATACACATATTGCGAGTTTAACAGTTAGTACTATATAATACTCAACCAAAGTTACTACTCTTTTTAGGTTCAAACTTATTCAGAAAACTAGGTAGGATCTCTAGACTTAAGTTACTTTACTATCTCACATATTTTTTAAAGAAGAAATTTTAATATTATTTGGTCTGCTTATATGCACTGGGGTCAAGTTCATCTTTTGCGTGGGAATATTTGAAATGCCCTTCAAGTAAAATCAACAACAACAATCATTAGCAGAAGGAAGCCAAAAAATGTTTAGAAAAATTATTGCTGTTGCGTGTGATAATATCCATATCCTTAGACGAAGTAAAAGTGTAGTGTCAGTTACTCGACCGCGTTTACTTTAATGGGATAAATTTTCGCGGGGATTACATTTTGCGCATTTCGCAGATTTGGGTACTATCCGCGAAAATATGTCCCTTCAAAAATTTGGAAACAGGCCATCCACAAAATTTTGTCCCCGCGAAAATTTTGAAAAATTGATCAATCCGCGAAATTTTAAATTTTTGTTTTTCTTTGTTTTCAAAGTCCCTGAGGCTTCCTTTTTTGTAGGCCTAATTTTTCAACCGAGTACTGAAGATGAAAAGATAAGAGAAAACTGACAAAGGTTTCGAATCAGTTGACCCTTTCAAGGATATCGATCCTTTGCTCCCAGCTTCTAATGCAGATGATCAACCGAATTTGAGTTCTCTTTCCAGCCTTACGGATGAACAATTGAAAGTTCCTTACATCCCCACGAAGTGAAATAGTAGTAGTGGATGTAACGGATGAAGAATCAGCTTTTTTAAATTCAATCGTTTCGTTTTTTATCTAGTTGTGTTTATTCTACCCATTACCCATAGTTGATATGTTCTACCTGACGTTATAGTTGTGGTGAAAGAGCTTTAAACTAAAATGCAAAACTACATTTTGTCTCGGTCGGTGTAGAAATGACAGGTGTAACGAGGGTCGATGAGACAGTGCCATTCGGCCCCGAACCCTTTTGACAACTTATTTTTTCAAAATATGCTATTATGACCTCATCCGCGAAATCAAGTTCCTGCGAAAAATTAAAACATCCCTCATCCGCGAAAATAAGTCCCCGCAAAATGCTAAAATTTCGCGGAAGAGCTCAACCGCAAAATTTAATCCCCGCGAAAATTTATCCCATTAAAGTATGCACCAGTGTGTGGACAAAGTGAGAGAATATCATCAGTTAAAGATCTAGTCAAGTATTGTGAAACCAGGATTCAGTCAAACCAGCAGTTATACTCAGTTATCAAAGGTAATCTTACATTCTTTATTTATCCCAACAGCGTGTTTTATGATGGCACTTGAAATAAGATTTATAGAATAACTGTATCATTTCGAAAGAAAAAATGAGAGATGGATTTAGGTTTGTAATGATTTTGTTTCAACTAAGTAAAGAAAAAATCCTCTTTTACTTTATCATTAATATAGCTAACACATTGTTGCAAACTTTTCCAACAAACTTCCGAACCTACTGGTTGTAGTTTAAAAAAGAAAGAAAAGCTTTCTTTTTTAAAACTACAACCAGCAGCTACAAAACGTTGACAATAATAGCTATACTTTTAATGTAGAAATATTTACAAAAAACGGTAACATTTGCTAGTTGTCGTCAATCTTAATAAAAACTTTACTTGCCAGTAAAAAATGTTTTAAAGGGCTATTGTACTCAAACAGAATTTCTTTGTTTTCTAAATTAACTTAGCTTGGAGAAGAAGATTATTTGACTGTATAAAAACAAAAATGACATTTCTACTGTTACAGATTGTTCTGTTAAAGTCAACACAGTTTGGTGTTGTTAATGTTATCAAATTAAAAAGAAAGGCGAACTCGTTTGATTTCTTAATCCTGTCTGTCCAGCATTTCTTGCAACTCTCGATAAAACACAGACCTATTATCTTAATTTTCCCATTTCTATTTCTCAACGAGTCTAGGAAATGTTCGAGTTACAAAACCGGGAAGTTATGAAGTTGCGAGTTGGGGAGTTAGGGAGTTACAAATTTCTACGGTAAACCGAGTTACATGTCCGGCGAAAACTTGAGGTCAATATTTTACCGTATCAAATTCGCAAATCCTCGTCGGGCCTCTGCGCCCTGTAGCAAACCGCGTGGAGCCAATAATTTACAAAAGATTATTATAGATAAAAAAACGTTATTTTTTTTCTGTAATTATCACAATCAGGAGAGTTTGTATCATCATCCGATATGGTTATAAAAGTATTCTGTGGAAATTATAGGATTTAAAAGTATTGTAATTAAAAGTTTTATATGCCTCAATTGAGTTAACAAAATTACGTACCTTTGAGGAGGGCGTTTGTGTTTCTTTCGTTAAATCAATGAACGACATCTCTCAACCTCGATCCCAGGGCCTGTAGCGTTTTTTTGATGAGGATGAAACGCGTACGAGGCCCTGGTACAACAGACTTACTCAACCAATGAGATTGCGTGTACGGCTTTTTTAAATTATGTTAAAAAGATAATAAATGCAGAAGTATTTTTTGCAAGCACGGCATTTTTTAAGCAACAACAAATATGGCGATCAGCATTACGAAGATTTTTATGGTTACTTGTTTATGAAGAAAATATTTATCAATTCACGTTATTTTTGACTTTGCTTGCATCGTTTACAAATTTATCGAAGCTGATCAAAATTTTTAAACATTACTTTTGTTTTCTCACTGATGGTAAAAGTAAACAGCTAGCTAGCTATATACTTCTCACCTTTTGTTGGGACACAATACTTAGCTATATATATTTTTAAAAAACTGCAAATTTAATTTTTGTTTTCATATGCTAAAAAGTAAAGAAAACTTGGTACAGATGCAACTGTTGTGTGTATACTGACTAACTGGGTAGATGCTGTTGGCTTGAAGATACACAAACAATTACAACAAAGACAAGTAATTTTTCTTAAAATTCGACACGTGTCAAGGATATCTTTTAACAAACCTTTGGGACAAAAATACTAGCTAGAGTAAATAAAAATAGATGGAAATAAATTAGGAAATAAAGTATAGCTAGCTGTATAAATAAAAAGAAATATATACAAAAAATCACAACTAAATATATTTCTGTTTTTAGGCAATGAGAAAGAAAATATCACACAACATAAATTTTATGGTGCATATGTATGTATGTAGGCTGTGTGCTGAAACTAACTTAACTTAACGGTTTAGTCAACTTTTTTCGAAAGTATTGGAACCTCAAAACAACTTACAAAAAAATACACAAGATATTGTGGGTATCGCAATTTTACAAACTGATAATATTAATAATATAATCTGAGCTTTTGGAAAGATTGCAGTGTGAAGAGCGTTATTTTTTTACTCTACCAGATTTCACAATATTATAACAATAATGATTTTGGAATATACAAGGATGACGGTTTGGCTGTTTTAAGAAATAAAAGTGGACCACAATCTGAAAAAATCAAGAAACACATATATATATATACAAAGTATATTTAAAAAAATATGGTTTAGAAATCGTCATACAGTGTAATGTCAAAATAGTAAATTATTTAGATGTTACTTTAAACCTTAATGATTCAACGTACTTATCGTTTTGTAAACCTGATAATGAAATCCTCTATATAAAAAAACAATCAAATCACCTGCATAACATTATTAACATTAATAACATTACTGTGACAATTCCTCTATCAATTGAATTAAGACTTTCAAACCTATCTTCTAACGAGGAAGTATATTATGCATCCATACCAATTTATAAAGAATCTTTGGCAAAAGCAGGATATAACCTAGATATAACCATGAGTTTGTTTATCAACGACATCCAAAAAAATCCAGAAAAATTAGAAAGAGAAAAGTCATCTAGTTCAACTTGGCGTATAGTCAAAATGTTAATTCAAACATAGTGAAGTCAGATCTAAATTTGATTGATAAACATTTTCCTCCAAAAATTAAGTTCAGAAAACTTTCAACCGAAACAATGTCAAAGTAAGTTATAGTTCATGCCCAACATCGCATCATTTATAAATTCTCACAATAAAAACATAATTCAACCTGAAAAAAAGTCAATGAGAGACACCATAATTGTGTAAACCACAAACTTTGTCCGATCGACAATCTTACAAAAAACATTGCATACAAGGCAAATATTTCATCAAATTTACCAGGTTACAAGGAAAATTTTTATATATATTGGAATTAGAGAAACGAAATTTGCCATGCTATGCAAATCACAAAAAGTCATTTTTTATAATAAATTTTATAACAAACTTTATTGTAAACACTTGTACAAACTAAGTACAAAACAAAGTATATAGTTTTTTTTTTCTCAACAACAACACTCAAAATTGCCTCTGAATGGCAAAATTTAAAGTCACAATGACCATCCAATACCAAGATGGCAAGACATTGTGTATTTTATTGGTTAAACAGAGATCCTCAAACAAGATCTATATAGTATTCTCCTCTTTACAATTCAAGTTGTTGCTCATTTCCTGTATTGAAAAAAGGAAGTAAACAGAGTGAATTTAATAAGGCTTCAACTATGGGCGTTATAATATTTTTCATTTTCTGAAGAAATAATTAGTCTCACGACATGAAAATTTAGTATGTTATTGTCAGTAACCCTACTTAAAACGTATGTGAAGGAATTGTAACTTTTCTTATGAAAAATATTTCACAAAAAAATTATTTCACTTCTCATCATCATGGTCAGAGCCTTTTTGGTTAACTTCTCTCTTCCAATTCTCATTAAGAGTGTTGTAACAAAAGAGAGATTTATTTAAACAATGGTTAACTAAAACTGTGAACTCGTGTATCAAACATTTTTTTGTCTGATGAAATCTGGTTATATAGCTAGCTAACAGTTGAAATATTAAAGATTTTTCATATTCTTTAGGGAACACTCCGATGACGTCCTGTCCTCGTACTATTGACTCTAAGCACTTGACTTGTTAAGGTCAAGAAAATTTGGGCTGAAGAATCTGAAGATCTCTGAATTTTCACAATTTTCTCCAGCATTACCAAGTGGTCCATCCTTTCATCTGTTATTTTTGCAGCTGGTGTAAATTATTCTATAATATTTATAATTACTGTAGTTTTTACTACAAATATGATACACCACAAAATGACTAGAAAGCCACTAAGGGTTGTATTTATTCTGTAGCTCTAGCTACAAAAATCCAGCTACAAATTCACGCCACTAAAACACCATCTTTGATCGAAACGTCACGCATACATTACTTTTCTCTGCATGCTTAATTTTGGGCGAAATTCTGTCTGTTGTACCAGGGCCTCGTACGCGTTTCATCCTCATCCAAAAAACGCTACAGGCCCTGGGATCGAGGTTGGACATCTCTAGTCAGAAAGTTGAAGCAAAAGAGGAAAAACATGGGAAATGCAAATTGTTTTGTATTTCATTTTCCTACCCGAAATACAGTGGTGATAGAAATCTGTTCCTTATCTTTGTGCAATACCCCTTTATATGCACCAGTTTTTTTTGAAAAAAAAATAACTATAAAATTAAAAAAGTTTGGGACAGAAACCGCCCCTAAGTGGCTGTAGAAACTAGAAACCCGCAATAACCGCTGCTAGGTTGGGTGGAAAACAAAGAAATAGGATCTTAAAAGATCATTAGAAACGAAATGCAGACCCTTGTGAAAGTGGCCAGTGAGAAATGACGCCGCTGTCCCAATGAAAAACAAAGAAATTTAATGATTGAAAAACCATTGAAATAAAAGCGAACCCCTGCGAAAGCGGTCAGTTAAAACTAACTAAATATTTATGAAAAAAATCTGAGATTCGGTAAGTCGAGTTTATAACCGCTGCGCTTTTCGTTTTTGAGATATTTTTCCGGTGTTTCGGCGACGGAGAATTTTACAAAAATTAAAATGGTAGACTTAACTCCCCAACTCCCCTTCCGTAACTCCCCAACTTACTGAATTTGTAACTCCCTGATTACCGGTACTCTTTCTCAACAAAGTATTTTTATCGCGTTAAATCTTTAAAATAATTTTAAAAGAATTAAGCTCTCTATATAAGAGTCACTTTGTTTTTCACACTTAGGCTTTAAAATCTTCATCTCTTATCAGAAAATGTTTTGAAATGTGTTCTCAAACGCAAGGTATTAGCGTCGCTATGAAATATATTGTCACTCTTAAAAAAGAACTTTAAGGGAGAGGGTTGATTATACTCAAAATAAATTCCTGATCATGTGGCAACATTTAAAGGGGAAGTTCGGTCTAAAAAAATTATTTTATTTTATTTTATAATTCCATGTATTTATACTTATAAAAACAGAAAAACTTTACTTCATTAAACTCAGAGTTTTGGAAATGTCTCTAATGTTTACACAAACTTCTTAAAAATGCTCCGTTTTTAAAAAAGCGCGTCAGAAAAAAAAACCTGGGTTCTAACTCAAGTATGACGTTTCATAGTTCAAAACATTGCATCGCGTGAAAGAGTCACAACACAGGCTACACAGTTTGCTAAAAGAATCTACTTTTTTCTAGCTATATTTCTTTTCAAATCTGTAACAAATTACTTCTTTGAAAATACAGTGTCAATTTGTAAGCAATGGATTCAATTCGCAGCGATTCAAGCTCTAAAATGATGACATACCTGATTTACCTACTCTTAGTCCCTTAAATTTCGAACCAGAATTTTCTTTGGAAGAACTGAATAAATTACGAACGTGTAGTTCCGAGAGTGATGAAGAAGAAGAAGAAGAAGTTTCTAGGATCGGCAACAATACCTGGTACCAAAGCGGTGGTCACTGTAGAGCGATGGAGTCGTACAGTGAAAGGCTTGTGTGTTGGAGGGATACAAATGAAATTTTTGACAATCATTTCGAAGGTAAAATAAACAAAAATTAGCCAAGCATAATTTTCTTTTTCGTGTTTAAAACCATAACAAAACTCTACATATTCCCTTTAGATATTAGTCTTTGCGTTGATAAAAAAAATATGCCTACGAGCACGACAGCTGACTCAAAACTTCTCTCAAAGTATTTTGCCCTAACATGAGTTTTATCTCCAAATCATTCAACTCTCCTTCGCATATATTTTATTCAGTATTATTTGCTACTGCCAAAACAACATCACAAAAAACACAACGGCGGTTGTTTATTCTATTCAGCTTTTCAAATCGAATAAGAAAGTGTGCTCAAAAATCAAAACTTGAGACGGGGGTTATTTTAAAGGTTTTTCTTTTCAGAAAAACAATGTATAACTAAAGCCGAAATTTTTGGAATGATTTGTCTTTGTAAACCAGTACTAACCACTGCACTGTCTGCCCTCAATAATTTAATTGGCGATGCAATGCACTCGGTAGAAGACAAGACCAAAATTTTTATTACCCCCGTCTTACGAAAGCACATGTTCTTGAAAAATTTTACATGTGAAAAAAAAACATTCAGCGCTGGGGAAAGAAAATGCGAACATGGGAAGGAAATATAATAATTTTTTTGACATGGTTTTGTTTTGGAAATGGCTATAATAAATGAAATTGTGTTGAATTTTTCTAAATACGAGAAAGACAAATGTTTGGCTGTTTGGTGAAACATAGCTAACAAACATAACTAACAAACATAGCTAACAAAACTTTCGAAGCATTCTGGTTCAAAATGTCGAGAATAAATATAAAATCCAGAGTCTTTCGGCAAGGTACCACTTCTCTTTATATTATGTTGCCAATTTTTCGAAGCTCTTTATTTTTTTCGCACTGGGAATCTGATAAGAGACTATACGCGATTTTTTTCTTTCATTATTATCTTCGTCTTTCGTCGTCAGCTTTTCGTTCTCTACCTCCCTATTTTCCTCTACCTCCTTATTTTTCTCACTCCCCTTATCTTTTTCTGTCTTTTTATTATCGCTACTTCGATTTGTACAGCCGATGGCAGCACAGTTTGGCATATTAAAATAATAAAAATGTATAAACAAAATACTTCTTCATGTGATTACACCTAATCCACAACACTGAACTTCGCTTTTTGAACTATAAAACGTCATAATTCAAACTCGACCCAGCCTTCGTAAAAATGTAAAGGGGTCAATATACGGAGGTGTTTTTACGCGTGTTTAACACAGATTATTTCAGAAAAAAGAGGGTTTCACTTGAAAAGAATTATGGTATCCGTTTTTTTTCTTTTATGACTATTGATTATGAAAATATAATTTTTGACCGAACTTCCCCTTTAATTTTGTTCACAGCTTCATGTGCAGGCTTTTTTTAACTTTTAAGTTGAAAAAGAAAACAAGGTCGAAATTGACAGTGTTTATCCCTCCAAATTATAGAGGCTAACCACATAAAATGAATCGCTACTGCCAAGCATAATAGTTTAAAAATTAAATAAGGGCCCAGGATGCTTAAATGGGCAACGTCAACACTAGGGTTCTTTGTCTGTTTTCTTATATAACCAGGAAAAACAATTTACCAAAAAGAAAAAAAAACCTGGAGTGAAGATTGCATAATGACACCTAGTTAGGCTATAGTGGCCTAATTAGGCCATTCACCTAGTTAGGTGACATGTTATAAACTAACTAGGTGATTTTGTGACCTAATTAGGCTACTAGGAACTTTGAAGTTTCAAACACTCTTAAGAAAAAATCACAATGATGCTTAGGTTACAATAAATAGTCTATGAGACCACTGGCAATGAAGTTATTGAAAAACAAGAAAATAGCCTTAATAAGTTTATGTATCGCTTTTTTAGTGAACTACTATCCAACTAAAATGTGCACCACTACACTGGCACTACACTCCACTGATATTTAAACAAGAGCGTTAATTGGAGCGTCTGTGTGCCATTTTAAACTATAGTCTCAGGACCCTTGACACTCACAGCCAGAATTTTAACTCTGAATGTCAAAAATTGCAATCTGAAATTAGGGTAATTCTAACACCAAATATTTGTGACATCCCCCTAAAGCTGTTCTGTGATTTACAATGATTTAAGTAAAATTGCATTGGTAATAAGTTCTTAGATAGATAGATAGATGTGCATATTTTACATGGCTAGCCTCACAAATATCGAGGGATATACCCTGTCTATTATTTCCAGGAGGGGCCATGGCTTAGATGGAGAGTCCTAGAGTATTTAATGCTCATTTTGAGCTACGCAGACCCAATTAGTAGGGCCCACGCTCTACTAGACAACTCCCGGCAACATCCAACGGCCCACACAGTGTGCCATCTCCCCAATTTCCCTCATATGACTTGTGTTAACCCGGGGCTATGGTAACATTCACTCGCCCATGTTGAATCGCCGTCAAGAGGAATCGAACCCCGGTCTCCCGCACAGAGTACAAAAGCTATAACCACTAATCTACGGCGCCACATCCTGGGCCCATCCGAAACCGCCCGAAATGCAATGCGCGCGAGCTCATTGTTCTCAAATTTTGTCGAGAAGAAGGAAGGTGCTATTTTGTCGTTGTCATCATCATCATCATCATCATTCTCGGCTTAACGTCCGTTTTCCATGCTAGTATGGGTTGGACGGGGTATATTAATGACCCTCTTCCAATCTGATCTAGACTGTGTTAGATCTAAACTCAACTTCCTCTGTATCAAGTCTTTCTCGGTCTGCCTCTGGGCTTTGCCCCAGGAACTATCAAGTCTCTACACTTTCTTACCCAATTATCCTCCTCCATTCTTTCCAAGTGCCCCAGCCAATTCAATCTTCTTATCTGGATAACATCTTTAATTCTACGGATACTTAGCCTGCTTCTTAGCTCATCTGAACTCTTTCTGTCTCTCAGACTGTACTCTCAGTTTATTATTTGTGGGATTTTATTACAGCTATTTATGGAATAAATGATATAAAAAACAGTTTTTTTCAGAAGTCTTCCACTACCACTGCTCGACATTAAAAGGATAAATTATATATATACATGGTAATAAATGTTTAATTCGGGTTTCTCCGAGCGAAAATTTAATTTTATTTTAAAACGCCGGAAATCGTCTGACAGCCTGTGGTTTTTGCGGCGTTTCCGGCGAGTGGGCACCCTCGTAACCGAGCTACTGCTCATCACTTATTTAGATGAGTTGCCTAATTAGACTACTGTAGCCCAATTTATGTGTTTACCCTGACTGATACTCTCTTTGTAAATGCTATTTTCACTTGCTAAACGCAACTTTTTACTTGATTCAAGATTTTTGTCTAGTCCAATATGAATTGAAAATGTCTGCACCTCAAACCCTTCTAAAAAGAAACCAATCAAAGCACAATGCTAAATTTCCTAATTTTTGATCCCCTTCTTCCTTCACATATCCATCATTTAGAACTGGTTTTTCTATGTGGAGAATAACAGTTAGGCTCAACCTACAAACCAGGGATCCTGTGTTCAGGGATTTTTGTTCTGCCATATTTGTTTACCGCAATCAAGTGGTACTTGTGCTATATTATACCAGTACAAACCAATATGGCACACTGTGTGGGCCGTTGGATGTCAGTTCAGGATAATGTACTGATATGGAAACAGTTTCCCTGTTGTGTAAAAACAGGAAATAGAGTCTGAATAGAGAAACCAATTTCAGTTTTCCATCTTCTACAAGCTAATTTTACTGGAGTTCTAATCAAATTTACCCCTGTATTAAAGATATTTTATCCGTCATGTACTTGCTTGGATTGGCGTAAAACTCTGTTGCCCTGTAAGCACATCCTATCCGTCATTAGTGGCAATGTCGCAGATATATCCGGGAAATCTTTATCGTCGCGATACACTTTATCTCCTTTTTTCATTTTGGATCATGAAGTTGTTGTTAGCAAGGAGGTTACATTAGAAGATAACGAAATGAAGAACAACTTTACTGAGATTAATGTTGTCAAAGCCGAGTCCGTTTTATTGGATTCTATTCCTAAAAAATGTGTTCTAAATAGGTCCAAGGCCTCGTCTTGCAGAGAAATTTTAAACCAAATCAAGAGCTTGTCATTCATAGTGTATGATAATGATGCACTGGACCATCTTCATGAAACCTTGACTTAGGCTTTATGTGGTCTATCATTTCATGCTCCCAAGGAAGACAATTTGGTTGTGAAAAGGCCAAAAGTTATACGATCAACATTTTTAAGTGAAAAATTCCAACCTCTCCCAGAACTAAAACCAAAAATTCAGCGTTTTCGGGAAGAGTCGGTTTGGCTGCCGAAAAAAAAAGTTTTCATCCATAATCAACATTGTCCCGAAAAAAAAAAAGAGAATCATGCGCCGTCTGTGGTTGAAGAGTTCCTTGAATACATCCCAACTGTCATTTATGATGTACCAATGGACACTGGTGCTCAACTACCACAGGAAGAAGATATTCCTGAAGATGACGAAGTTATGATAATACATGTGTCTGAGTGTGACATTCCCTTGCCGAAAGAAGGAAGTTACTTTTCTCTAAAGAAGAAAGAGGCGCAATTGTTAAACAAACAAATGTTAACTGACGAATCCATAAACATCGCGTGGTGTCACAATTTCCAACCATAGGAGGATTCCAAGAAGACACGATACAAACAAAATTACATTCAGTTTCTTCATGGTGGTTCTTTGCACTGGATATGCGTGGCAAATGCCAACAACAACAAAATTGACAACAGCTATTGCCAGATTTTCGATAGCTTGGCAAGTGGAAACGTTTCCGTAGATGTTGCAAATCAAATTGCCACCTTTTTTAACTGCCAATCAGAAGAACTCGTTATCGATGTTATGCCTGTTTAGTAACAGAAAATCGGAGTTGATTGCGGCCTGTTTTCGATTGCTTTTGCTACAGCATTAGCATTCGGTGAAAACTCATGCGATAAGATATATTATAATGATTATCTTCGTCCACATCTTCTGTAATGTCTAGATGCTGGTCAAATGACTCCCTTTCCAAGTAAGCTACACGCCAAGAAAGAGAACTCTAACGCCGAAAAAAACAAATATAGTAGAAATATATTGCGATTGCCGAATGTCATACAATACGGACGATGAAATGGTGGAGTGTTAAAAGTGCATGGAGTGGTTTTATTCTGACCCAACTTAGAACACGGCCCGTCTTAAGACGGGACGGACCATCTTTAGGAGGGACACGGTGGCCCATCTTTTGACACGGTGGCCCATCTTTTGACATGCTGCCCTGTCAATTGACGGGCCAGGACCAACTTGCGACATGGCGTTAAAAGATGTTTGCATACTCCGTATTCACCGTAAACTAACTCCAATAAAGTGAAAAAACTGAACTGCTGCAACTTTTTCTGGCTTATTGTTGTATATGGCTAGCTAAGATTGAATCGAGTTATGCATTTCAAGATCGTCGTGGGTAGCAAAAACAACACAACAACAAGACCATATCAGCAAGACCATATCAGCGAATGCATTTTTTAAAGCAGTTAGCTAGAGACTTTTGTTGCATGATTGGATATGTTTTTACCTGTATTGTTGTGTTCATAATGATGAGGCAGCTAAATAATTATGACTCAGATATCAAGATATAACATTTAGCTCAGTGTAATGTCATGTTTATATATGGTATAGCTAGCTAAGCTATTGTTTAAGCTATTTATGTTTACTTTTCAAGATAGTCTTCGATGGAATTATTGCAACTTGACCTATTACGTAACTTGGGAGGCAGAATCGTTTTAACTGGGGCAGCCACGATTAAAATATTTTGTTATATATTCAAGAAACAGAGACTATGATTTAATTTAAAGAAATAATGTGTTTATATAATTTATATTTTGTGTGATCAGTCTCACCAGTTTCGAGCAGAGTCTTTAAAGCTCCCATTTGAGCTACAGAAACCTTTTTTGAAATTCTTGCCCAACTGGACGACAGCCTTATGTGGGGATCAAACCCACAACCACTTGGACATAAGTCGAACGCTCTACCGACCGTGCTACTAATCCCCATTTATCAAATTTATTTGTCAATTTCTGTCTGTGTTTGTTCAATTTTTAAGAAAAAAGAATTTATGACATGGTATTTGTATTGCTCATTAATTTAGCTATATTTGTAATAGATTATATTTAGAGAATTCATGATTTATTCTTTCAATACATTCTTTGTTCTCTTTAGTCTTCTCCTATAGACACTGCTTTTGTTGCCTGTCTTCAATTTTTTTTAAATTCGTAACAGTGTGTTTCCCATGGTACAAGGTTTAACTTTATTCTGGGAGTCTTCAGACTGGCCCATGTTGTGGCTGTTTCTAAAAAGTGTCAATAGTTAGGCCTGTTTCTTTTTTTGAAAGCACAAGTCCTTTGTCAATAGTTGGACCTGTCCCATCTTGTGACACAGTCTTTAAAAAGCATGGGAATTGTTTGTCAATAGTTAGGCCTGTCCCATCTTATGACACATTTTCTAAAATTGCAAGAGTCTTTTGTGTACAGTTGAGTTTGTCCCATCCAATGTCACGGTTTTTAAAAGCGGGAGATTCCTTTGTCAATAGTTGGTCCTGTACCAACTTAAGACGGATTTGCATACATTTGTCCAAAGTTGGTCCTGGCCCGTCAATAGATGGGCCATCCCAACTGCGAACGCACCGACCCGTCTTTTGACGGGCCGTCCCGTCTAAAGACGGGCCAGTCCCGCGTCCAAAGTTGGGCCGGTGTCCATAGTTGGGTCAGAACAGTTTCACGATAGATGTGAAATGTAAATGTCCAAGGTTTATCACGAAGGAAATGGTTTTGTAAAAAATGTAAAAAAAAAAAAAATTCCTACAAAAAAACTACATCATCATTCGACATTTCTTTCCTGTTTTGCCCAAATATCTACTTCCGCAATAAAATATGACCAATAGTTTCTCATTCCTACTTTAACTTATAAAACAGGGGATCTGGGTAATAAGTGCGACTAAAGGAAGCAGCCATATTTAATGCCCAAGTATTTTAAATAAGAGTTAATTTCAAACCACGGAATCGCATTTTGGATACCCATGCTTGACAGTTGATTTGAGTTGAGGCGGACGCGTCTTTGTTCTGCCCGGATAATAAACGCTGCCCTGATTAAGTACGGCATCTTGCCCCGGTTAAGAACAGGGCAGAAAATACATAATCAGGGCAACATAATCAGGACGGGCCGGCTTATTACTCAAAATATATTATTTGGCACTTATAAAAGGAACGTAAATCAGGGCAGGCCAGTTTATATGTGACGTACGGAGTGTGGTTTCCATACGGAGTAATACTCCGTATAGCTGCTATACGGAGTTTGGTTTAGCTTTACGGAGTCTGCCAACTATATGACTGTTTAAAACTATTTCCGAAAAAAATAAAAAATAATCACCATAAAGAACAAGTTAAAAGGACAAGCACGTCATTTTCCTACTTTTTATCCATCGTAAACATACGAGGTATATTGTAGTTATACGGAGTGTGGGAACATTAGTTTGATTGCAAAAAAGGATTATGGCATACAGATTGTGAGATACCGAGAGTATGTTATGCAGAATTCGCTATGTGGAGTATGCAGAATTTGCTATAAGGAGTATGCCATACGGAGTATGCTATACGGACTATGCCATACGGAGTATGCCATACGGACTGTGACATGCTTCATATACGAAGTATGCTATACGGAGTGTGACATGCTTACTATACGGAGTGTGACAGGCTTAGGATATGGAATGTGACATGCTTAGTATACGGAGTATGACATGCTTAATATACGAAGTATGCTATACGGAGTGTGACAGGCTTAGTATACGGAGTGTGCCATGCTAAGTATGCGGAGTGTGACATGTTTGGTAGGAACATAATTCGATGTATTGTTAATGAGTTAAGGTTTACAATGGCTGGTATAAAAGTACACAATTTTATAGTTACATAATAAAAAGTCATTGATTGTATGGTTAGTTTTTTTGCATACAGAAACATACAAAACAAAGTTATAAAGCTTAGAATGAATATAATGGAAGCCATAAAAATAAACTTCATACAAAACGCAAATAGTAAACTACATCATACATTTAATATCGGGAAAATAGGTTAAATAAGAACACGTGTTTACAATATATCTCTGTTTATCTCTCCCTCCCTATTCACTATCATAACTCTCGTGTCATCAAAATCGTCCCTCTTCTTCTGCCCAAGTCCTCTCCATCGTCGATGTCTTTACGACATTACATCTTCCCCTTCGCTAGACGATATGCACGTAGTCCGTATCTAAATGTAACAAAACAACAGCAGGCAACGTTCATATAAAATGTCAGGGGTTTTGACTGCTGAACTAACTTTCTTTAACATAATGTCTTATATGGTCCTAATATTTACACATGGATAGTGTTCAGTATTTCCTCCACTGGTGAACTGGTCTTCTTGATCTGGTGGGATAAATTTTGCGATTTTGGTTGGGCGGTGTATAGTTTCTGAATGGAGGTTTGTTTGCGGGATGCGATACTGGAAGTTGTGGCTCTATGGCGATGTCTTCCTCCTCCTTTACAATGATAGGAGTTGGTGCAGTTGTCGGGATACTTTTAAAATGAGAAATATTTCTTGTGATGTTGGATGAGTCAATTTCCGATTGAGCGGTAACCATTGTGTCATTTATTTTCGTAACTCTGTAGGGTTGTATGCTGTAAGGAGTGGAAAGCTTATTGTACTTCAGTTGCTTGACAATGACACGGTCTCCTTCACATAACGATGGTTCTTTCGTATGTCGACGTTCATCTGCGTACTGTTTGTTCTTTATTTTGGCCGCTTTGTCATTGTCAGTGGCTATTTGTTGCTGGTTTTCGTATGTTAGTTTGTTGTCTATTGATGGTATTGAGTAACTAATTTTTCTATTGAACATCAGGTCTGAAGGGGCAACTTTGGTGGTACTATGAGGTGTGGAGCGGTAAGCAAATAAGAATCTATAAACTTCTTCCCTCCAATCCTTGTGTTCTAGTTTAGCTGTCCTCATTATTTTATTAAGCGGTTGCATAAATCGTTCTGCTTCTGCGTTTGCCTGTGGCCATAGTGGAGTGATGCGTCTGTGTTTTATTCCCCTTTGTTTGAAGTAAGATTTGATTTTCTGCGAGCTGAATGGTGGGCCATTATCGGAGATAACGTTGCGTGGATTACCGTATGTGCTGAACATTCTATCTAAACAAGGTATCAGTGTTTCAGCTTTGGTACTCTTGAGAAATTCCACCTCTGGAAACTGAGATCTTTGGTCGATCACGACAAATCCTGTGGGAAATGGTCCAAGAAAATCAATGCTCAAAGTTTCCCAAACTTGTTCTGGTATATCCATTATTCTGATAGGCGCATCTGCTCTTGTTGGTGTAACAGCTTGGCATGGAATGCAGTTTGAAATTTTTCTTTTCAACCATATCGTCTATTCCTTGAAAATAAACTTTCGATCTGAGTAACTCTTTTGTTTTCTGAACACCTTGGTGTCCTTGATGAGCTAATGTAACAGCAATGTTATGGTAGCATTTTGGTAAGATAATGCGTCTTTGTTTTAAGACAATGTCTTTGTTGTTCGATACGGTGAGTTCGTGTTTGAACTTGCGGTAATGCTTCAGCTCGTCTAGTTCTTTGCTACTTAAATCAGGGTAGTTAGTTCGGTTTGTCTAGTAGGTGCCAGTTGTTCTTTTCTATAATACTGGCTAGATGTTGACATATTTTATCTTGTGAAGTTTGTGTTTTAATATCGTCTAGGGTAATCGCTTTTGGACATGCATATGTGGCTGTAAAGTTTACATATTCTTCTATACCGTTGCTTTTTTTGTCGTCGCTGAAGGTGTGAGGGTGTCTGCTAGCGTAATCTGATATGTTTTCTGCACTCTTTACATGTTTTATTGTGAAGTTGTAACCTTGAAGTCGAAGTGTTAGTCGCTCGATTCGCAGAGGTATCGTGGATTTTGGGTTATTTAAGAGATTGACTAATGCTTTATGGTCGTTGAATATGGTGAACTCTCTACCGATTAAGTACAAGCGATTTTTTTCGCATCCGTAAACGATGCTTAAACATTCTCTTTCGATTTGTGCATATTTCATTTCAGTTTCTGTGAGGGATTTGGATGAATAAGATATAACCTTAACATCATCTTTACCCTTGCTTTTCTGCAACAATACGGCGGATATACCATATGGGCTAGCGTCTGTAAACATAAATGTCTCTTTGTTTTCATCAAAATATGCTAAGCAGGATTCACTACTCAAAGCGCTTTTCAAAGTAGCAAAGGCGTGTTCACATTCGGATGTCCATTTCCATTCGGCTTTCTCTTTGATCAATTGTCTAAGTGGATAAGTTATTGTACTGTAGTCCAGTATGTATGTTTGCATGTAGTTGGTGAGTCCCAAAAAGCTTCGAAGTGACTTGACATCTTCGGGTTGAGGCATGTTTGTAATGGTTTCAATTTTCTTTGGGCTTGGTTTCATACCTTCTTCTGAGAAGATATGCCCAAAAAATTCTAAATTGCTTTTGCAGAATACACATTTTTCCAGGTTCAATGTGAGTCCTTTCTCTTCGAAACGTTTTAACACCTTGTTTAAAATAACGTGGTGCTCTTCTTGAGATTTTGCGAATATAAATAAATCGTCCGCAATATTTTCAACTCCATTGATGTCTGCTATTAAGGATCTAAGCACATGTTGCATTTCTTCCGACGCGGAGTTCACGCCAAAAATCAGGCGGGTGTAACGTTTTATTCGAGTTTCGGATTGGAAAGCGGTGATAGGTCGTGAATCTTCGGATAATTCCAGTTGATGAAAAGCACTTCGCATGTCTAACTTGGTAAATACTTTTGAGCCACTTAGCTTGATTTTGTTCGGTTAATAGCCTTGTTTGCGGCATATCGGAAAAATGGGACGCGGGACGCGGGACCCTGTTAAGTCGGGACGCGGGACTCGGGACACAGGACTCGGGACGCGGGATGCAGGACCCTGAAAAATACATATTTTAACAGTTTCGCGGGTCTCTGTATCGAATGTGTAAAATCAGGACCGTTGGATAGAAAATAAGATAAGTCGATGGTAGTCATTCCCAATGTGTGTTATATACACGTTTTAACAAGGAATGAATAGAAATTCTAAAAAAGAGATGTAAAATAAAAATAAAAATTATACACAAAGCGTATTTCAAAAATATAAACACGTTGAACAAAGAATAAAAAAGAAACTGTAAAAAAGAATATTAAATGATAAAAACTAAGAAAGGTAAAATCAAAATTATACACAAAGCGTTGCCTGGTTTTACGTACCATTCAAAATGTGTCATGAATCGTGAACACCTACCACAATGTTTTTAAGCAAAGAGAAGAATATGAATGCAGGATTTTTTGTTGATATCACACTGGCAAACGGTGTTAGGGTTTTTATAAGGGTGACGTTCTTCATCTTGTGAACAAAAGAGTGTACACGCGTTTTCTTTATATGACTATGCTCTATAAGAATATCGAGGTTGAAAAATGGAACAAAAATTAAGAATATCCTAAGAATATGTCCAGGCTCTAATTTTTACTCCAGATATTAAAATTTGTTTCTTATTATATATCACGTAAACTGAACTTCTTCATCAGTACAAAAGCAACAACGTAATGTGTCTGTTACACGTAGTCAAACTTACTCTAGAAAATTAGAGCAATCTTGTTATATCAAAGCTGATTATATGTTTTTATGTGTAGTCATGCTAAGAATATTTTTAAGAATATTTGAGGCTGATATTGGTCAAAAAATTAAGAATATTGAGGCTGAAACGAAAAACACTATTCTTACAAAAAGACTTCATCCCGATATGAAAAAAGATTGTATTTACTCGTGTTTAATTTTGAATTCACCCCGGGTTAAAATAAACTATAGTTTTTTTTGCAGGAGAGAAAAGAGCAAATCAGTAAAATTTCAGCCTTGCCATTGTTCTTATTCTGTTCTTATCGACATATAGCTGATGCAGCAAAATGTCGGCTGGTGATATAACGGTGTTAATGGCATTTTCATTTCTTTCATCTTTTATTATTTTAAAATTATCTTACTTTTAAGCTTTTTAAAGATCTACAATGTATCATCTTGTAAATGTTGTGTTTTTAATCACCTTTTCACAGCACCCAAACTCACAATAGGAATACTTTTTTATAGAACAAACATTATAAAAAATGCTGACTTTATGATCTTTTTTATTATAGCGTGGGTCAGTATTTTGTATCATCTAAATTTTGCCGCATTGCGTCCTACGTCCCGATATCAGGATCCCGCGTCCCGAGTCCCGCGTCTCGAGTCCCCCGTCCCGACTCAACAGGGTCCCGCGTCCCGCGTCCCACTTTTCCGATATGCCCCTTGTTTGCTTCTCTCATATCGAGACAAATTCGTACTCCTCCCTCGGGTTTGGGAACAATAACTAGCGGATTTAACCATGGCGTCGCTTCGTTTGTGACATCTTCTATTATGCCTGCTTTCTCCATTTTGGCGATTTCTGCATTGACTCGCTTTCGTAAAGCAAAAGGTATGCGTCTTTCTTTTTGCGCTACTGGGGGTACGTTGTTATCTATGTGAAGATGCACTTGATAGTCCTTCAGTTTTCCGATTTTCTCACTGAACACGGTATCTTTATAACTTTCTAAAACTCTGCGGAGGTGTGTTGGAATGTTTTCTTTTGATTTTAGTTTATCAGGTGCTTTGTAGTTTGGCTGCATGCTTCGCTGATTTTGTAAAGAAAAAACTTGTTTCTTCATCTGAATGACGTCAAGATCAACTGCTGTTCGGCCTGATAATAGGTTTCTATGGGAAGTGTCGATCACGAAAAATGGAGCGTTAATCATTTTAGAGGTGGTTTCTACTAAGAGGTTAACGCGTCCTAAAACTTTCAAATTTGAAGTGTCACTTCCGTACGTTACGACGCTTGTTTTTGTTTTGAGTAGATTTAATTTTTTTGGAAGGCGTTCGTTTAACTGATTGAAAGTACGCAATGTGAGAATGTTAATGCTAGCTCCTGTATCGACTAGAAAATTTACTTTTACTCCTTCTAATTTAACAACAGTATTGAAATCAGAATTTTGCTTACTATTCTTATAACTGTGGTTACTGTTACTTGTGTTTTCTGTGCTATCGAATGGAGAATTCACAACATCAGACGAATAAGACACAGTACTAATCATAGGATGTTCACAATCATACAAAGTTTGGATAGAAAATAACATTTCATCATCACTTTCAGCTTCAAGGGTATTTTGCATAGCAGAAAAATCGTTTAACGGCGAATGAGTAACGTTATTCAAGGGCTGTCTTGATTGGTAAAAGGATCCCCTCCCCAGACGTGCTCGAGTGTTTTGATGTCGATATGTTTTGGTTCTACAACATTTTGAAAAGTGACCCTGGTTTCCACATGCGTTACAAATTTGGTTTTCAGCAGGGCATCTGTTTTTGATGGGGAAATGGTCCATCACAACGATAACATTTAGCATTTTGAGGTCGGCCTCTTTTACTCATTCCTCGTTGGTTTAAAGAATGTGGCTTACCTCGGAGGTCGGTGTAAACCGACCGCAATTCGTTGATTCGCTCTGTATCGTTCGCCTGTGCTTTTTGAAGAACTTCTGCTTGCTGTATGGTGCTTTCTAAAGTCTTTCCTGTCACCAGTATTTCTTCCAAGGTTTTATCAGGATTTCTGAAGCTATATAAACGTAACTTGTTGTTAGTAGTAGAAAGTTCAATCTGTCTTTTGATTTCCAAATTTTTATCGTGAAAGTCACATTTTACTGCTTGTTCTTTTAATCGTATAAAATACTGATGTATCGTTTCATCTTCCTGCTGTATCATATTGCGAAATAAATATGTTTCGTAACTTTTATTTACTTGTGGTTCGAAGTGTTTTTCTAACGCCGCGATGACATTCGGATATGTTACATCATAGTCACAAGAAAAAAAGATAGTCTAGCAACAAACAATAGGCCATTGTTCTATGTTTTTACGGCTGAACTATAGTGGCTCCCAAACCTCCGATCCTGCACAGAAGTTCAAAATGGCGCATTTTTTGGGTGTTGTGTGTACTTAGTTTGGTGTTTTTATTTCGACTTTGGGTGTTTTTCGTACAAGATTTTACTATGCCTGGTGAAAATTGTGCTATATATGGATGCTCTGTATCGAGGAGAAATAAAGACATCAGTATTTTCAAAGTTCCGTTGCCAAATAATGAAGTAAACAAAAAATGGGGAAAGGAGCTCATCAATATCATCACGAAATATAGGGAGGTAGATGACGAGCTGAGACGTCGCATTTCCACGTTCAAATTGTTTATTTGTGAACGTCATTTCTCGGAGGATCAAATATGGGTTTACCCAACTCGAAAAAGTTTGAAAGAAGGAGAACTACCACATCTGAATCTTCCACAAAAATCTGGCAATATTTCGACCTTAGCCTCTCCACCTCGATCGAACACTTCGATACAAAAACGTGAAGATTTCCAAATTTTACAAGATTTTTCACCACCACCTTCTCCAACCACCATATATAGAAATTTTGTTGACTTCAGTCAACGTGTTTCAAAGCTCTCGTTGGGTAGATGTTGGCATATTGACACTCAAGACTCACTTGTTGTTGTTACTTGTTTATCACCAGACCACATCATCCCAAAATTTGAAATATTCATTGATCGATCCCTTTCATTTTCTTTAAGAATATTTGGATGGATGTTACCAGATGACCATGATTTGCATATCTTATACAAAAAATCCTTTCTTAATACAACACTCTCCAATTTCATAAAAGAACTCAATAGTTATGAATTATGTATTGGTATCACCGCTCCAGATTGCAATAATAGTAGAGAGACAAACTTCCAAAAGCATGTCATTCCTAAAAAATTCAACTATCTAGACTATCAACAAAAGTCCTTTCAGTCAAATCTCCATCAAGACCAGTATTTTCGTTCAAATATGTGTCGTATGTTAATTCTATCACCCAAACCTAATCCTTGTGGAAAGTGTACATCGCATAACATTTCATTCAAATCAGCTACTGTCCGTAAAGAAAGGAAGATGCTTGAACCTGCAAAGTTGAAAGCACCAATCAAGTTCACATCACCGGACCGTGTCAAATTAACCCTTCAGAGTCAGCGTTTGGAATGTAAACAACTGGCAAGCCAACTGTCTGAAATGAAAGCTGCTATTCAAGCACATGGTGGTAATGTTACTTCTGAAATGAGCTCTGATTTTGTAACCTTATTCAGTGGATGTGATAAAAAAAATGTACCACCTTTTATGAAATTGTTCTGGGAGGAGCAGCAAAAATATCTCCAATCTTCATCACCAACCAGTGTCAGATATCATCCAATGATCATAAAGTTCTGTCTTAATCTTGCTGCAAAGTCTTCTTCTGCTTATTCAGATCTCAGATATGACCCTAAAACTGGCAGTGGTATGTTGGTTCTTCCTAGCCTGCGAACACTTCGTGATTATAGAAACTACATACGACCAACAAGAGGATTTAATCATGAAATCATCAATGATCTAGCAAAAAAAACTGCTGCATTTTCAGACATTGAGAGATATACCATAATTCTGTTTGATGAGATGAAAATACAGGAGGATTTAGTTTGGGACAAGTATACTGGTGAACTCATTGGTTTTGTTGACCTTGGTGATATTCATACAAATTTTGCCACACTCAAATCTGTCAAAGAAATTGCTACTCATGTTCTCGTGTTTCTTGCCAAAAGTGTTGTTAATCCTCTTTCATATAGTATTGCAACATTTGCTACAACTGGAATAACTTCCTATCAAATCATGCCTATATTTTGGAAAGCTGTTCTTTACCTTGAAAAAATAAATTTGAAAGTTATCGCTGCAACAGCTGATGGTGCTTCTCCAAATAGACGCTTTTTCAGAATGCATAGGCATTTAGATGGTGTCCATGACAGTGATGTAGTTTATCGTACTAAGAATATTCATGCTAATGATGGTCGATTTATCTATTTTTTTGCTGATGCTCCACATCTCATCAAAACATCACGCAATTGTCTGTTTAATTCTGGTTCTGGTCGAGCTACCCGTTATATGTGGAATAGTGGATTTTATGTTCTTTGGAGTCATATCACACAACTCTATCACAATGATCTCGAGAGTGGTTTGAAGTTGGTCAATAAATTAACAAATGATCATATACAGCTAACACCATTTTCAGTAATGAAAGTTCGTCTTGCAGCTCAAGTTCTCAGTGAAACTGTTGGCAAAGTTCTCAATCAGTTTGGTCCACCTGAAGCAGCTGGTACTGCACAATTTTGTCTAATGATGGATAGTTTTTTTGACTGCTTGAATGTGAAAAACACTGTCGAACATGAGTTGAAGAGAAAACCATTTCTAAAACCTTATCAGTCAGTTGATGATGAACGCTTTGCATGGTTGGACGGTTTTCTCTCCTATTTCACCTTATGGAAAGAGTCAATTGAAGAGCGTGGTGATAATTTTACAAAAAATGCCAAATCAAATATGTTTATTTCCTGGCAAACACATGAAGGGCTTAAGATTACAGTTAACTCTCTCAAAAAAGTAGTGAAATTCCTTTTACAACATGGTGTACCGTACATTCTTTCTGAACGGTTTTGTCAAGACGATCTGGAAAATTATTTTGGTAGGCAGCGTGCCATTGGATCGCGACGTGACAACCCATCGGTGAGAGACGTTGGATATAATGATAATACCATAAAAGCACAATTTTCTGTAAGACCAATTGCTGGGAATGTACAAGGATGTGGTAGCAAATTCAACATGATAGATGACACCCCATTACCAAAAAGAAAAAAGTCTACACTTTGAATGAAGCACACAACAAAACGGCTATTTTTATAGCCACACATTTGAAAAAATGTTATTAATTGGCAATTTTATCTAGTTCTCTTTATATTGTGGGACTGGAGATGCTTTGTTCTATCATTGGATCACTTTAGGAGATGGTTATTGGATGAGTATGTATGTTTATTTTTTCTATGTCCCATCTATCTATTATTTTGTGAAAGCTATTAGCTATGGAAAAATTGCAATGTTGTCACTTTTTCAAAACGCGTCAGAATTACTCACGCATATATTTACAGGAAAATCAGAGGAATCCTGATATCTTAAATTGACCGTAAATGAAGTAACAGGATTTCTCACACGGCACCTCTAAATCGTACTGTGAGGGATCCTGATTTTTGTCTGAAGTTCAACCAGAAAAAAAAAAAAAAAGGAATGAATTTTTATTGTGATTTTTAGCCATGTGTAATGTTTTTTTATCACATGTGTGGCTATAAAAATAGCCATTGTGGCAGATTTTATAGTTCATGCCCGGAACTAGATGAATCAGTGACCCATGTCTTTGCTGCTACTGGCTTTTTTAATTTCAGTTCTCAATGATCTTTTCTTTGCAAGTTTTTTAGCAGCCTTATGTTTTTCACGTATGTCTCTAGCATAGGAAAAGCTGCGAACTCTTGTAAACATAGTAAGCATGTGTTCCAGAAGATTCATACTGACTTCTTTACTGACTTGTGGATCAATGGTATAACAGACACTTTTGAAATTGGAAAGTACAGAACAGTTTTTGAGCATATTTTTAACAAGGTCTTGACAATTTAGTGTTGTGCTTAAATTTGAAGTTTTCAACCGAAACATTTTTTCACATTCTCAAAAAAGTTCTTGTATTTGTTTGTTCACTCTCCACAAGCCACCACGGTCGCGTATATTGATCAATGTCTGTGAATCATCACAGTCAACTTTGCATGCTTGTAGGATTGATACAGCCTGTTTGTTGAATTCACTTTGTTGAGACTTTTTCGAAAAACGGAATTTTGTATAAAGCTTGTGAACGATAAATCCAGCCACATATTGCAGGCTTTTTTGTTCATTCTCCGAGATAGGTGTTACAGCTTCAGTTACAGAATCGACAACTTTATCATTACCCGAAAGATGAATTAAAACATGATTTGCAAGTTCTGTTAGAATAATATTGCTCAAAGTAGTGTCCTCAAATTTTGATGGAAGCAAGTTATCTTTCAATAGACCATAAAAGTTTGCATAAAAATCTTCTGCATCACCGTTATACTTTCCAATGATTGGCTTCAGTTTTTCCCAAAGTTTGACCGCATCATCATTAGAAACTTTGAAATCACGAAACACTTCCCTGGTTGATTTGGGTAAACATTGATCACCAAGGCATATCTCAGCACTCTTCGTGATAAGTACTTTCAACTTCAAAGGGTGTAGCTTTTTCAAAATTTGTTCTTCTTTAGTAAGTTTTGGTAATGAAGGACCAGCATTCGTCGATATTTCAGGAGTAACTTCAGTAGTGTGTTTGACATTGCGATGTCTAGTCAGGCCACGTTGTGATTTACAAATTTTATCACAATCCTGACAAGGATACCCAACTTCTTCGTAAGCTTCCACTTCCGTTATCACAGCATCTAATTCCACATTAAAATCCACATCTTCATCAAGAAAACCGCCTTCAAGTAACTCAAATAAATCATCAAGATCTTCGCCTGCAAGGTAGTCTCCTCCTGCATGCGCCGCCATTTTGAACTTCTGTGCAGGATGAGCGGGCCGTCCCAGGCTGATTGAGGATAGTTCGCGTAAACAATGCCGACGGTCCACGCAACTAGACTATCTTTTTTTCTTGTGACTATGGTTACATCTTCTTCGCGTTCAGGCTTAACATTTTCATATATTTCATACGTGCTATCTCAAAAGTTTTTGAGACTCATCTGTGACACCAATAGCGTGACACAAAAGTTCAAATCTTTGTTTATACTTCTTCCAGCGCGAACTGAGTGTAGACACATCTTCTGTGGAAAACTCTGGAAAGGTTGGCAGATTAAGATTTCGAACAGCCATCGCAAGTGCATAAAAATTTAAAATTACTTCACAGATAAGAATTAAATCTTGTCGAATTTAATCTTGTCGAATTTAATCTTCGTCTGTTATTCCCTTCTCCTCGTCGCCAGTTTAATATCGGGAAAATAGGTTAAATAAGAACACGTGTTTACAATATATCTCTGTTTATCTCTCCCTCCCTATTCACTATCATAACTCTCGTGTCATCAAAATCGTCCCTCTTCTTCTGCCCAAGTCCTCTCCATCGTCGATGTCTTTAAGACATTACAATACAGTTGGACTGCCGGTAACTCGAACACCGGTTAACTACTCGAACTTTTATTAGCTGGAACTGTTATCTATGGTTATTGGTACTCTCCATGCTTGTCTCATATTTTAGACTTTTTTCTTCTTACACAAATTATTTGCTTGTTTTAGGCACAATTTTCTAAACTGGAATAGCTCAGAGTAAATTTTTAATAAGAATGCTTAGTTTAGACGTCGACGCTCATGCTGCATTCGCTAATGTCTAGCCAAACCAGTCTCGGCATTATACTCTCAAAGCTGTCTGCGCCGCTCGCGGCTTTGAGATATTTAAATATTTCCGTCTATACGGAGTAAACATGTCGCTATACGAAGTTATACTCCGTATACGCATGCCTATACGGAGCCGTACTCCGTATAGCTGCACACTCCGAATGGAACATATATACGACAGTCTAATATTATTTTTTATTATAGAACGAACATAATCGGGGCAGGCCGACTTATGTATGACAGTCAAATATTATTCGAGACTTATAGAACGAACGTAATCGGGGCCGACAGGCTTATATATACGATATTTTATATTATTTCTCACTTATTATAGAACGCACATAATCGGGGAAGGCCGGCTTATGTATGACAGTCAAATATTATTCGAGACTTATAGAACAAATATAATCGGGGCCGACCGCTTTTATATCATTCCTCATCACTTCTGACAAGCAAATAGCCCTGGTGGCAAAGTTGTTGTTGTTCTCAAATGAAACGAAATTTCGTGGCAAATACTAAATTTTGGGATTCGCAAGTTTAATAACTTTTCACCAAACTTAATTCCCGCAAAAAGAATAATTTAGGTTCCGTGAAATTTAGTTACTTCAAAGTATATTATGTTGAAATGTATTTACTACAAGAGTAGTTTATACTAAGAATTACGTCGAGACTTTTTTCTTTCGCCATGTCTAGTTTTTAGGGGTGTTCTATCTTCCAGAGAATGTTTAATTCACAAAAGTTCGAAGAAAATGCCAATCACAGCCTGCCTGGCCAGCCATTTATATCAGCGTTCATAATCAGAGTCGGCGCAACTTTGCTCATTTTGTCTGGACGCCTCTTCCTGAAAGAGTCGGCGCAACTTTACTCATTTTGTCTGGACGCCTCTTCCTAGAAAGAGACGGCGCAACTTTGCTCATTTTGTCTGGACGCCTCTTCCTAAAAAGAGTCGGCGTTACTTTGCTCATTTTCTCTGGACGCCTATTTCTAGAAAGAGTCGGCGCAACCTCGTTGATATTTTGTTGGACGCCTTCTTCTAGGAAGAGTCGCCGTAACGCATATTTCTAGACCAGCTCCTGGTGTGTTGTTAAAGCTTCTATAAAACATTTTCATAAATTCTATTTAAAAACAACATTGACATTTCTAATTTAAGATACAGACATTATTTCTGAGCGGCGACGCATTCTAGAACGCATCGGCGGGAAATATTTGCACCGATGCTTTGTAGAATGCGTGGTCCTGAAGAACTCTGGGCGCTGCTTTCTAGAATGCAGCTAGAGTAGAGATGGAATATAAACAGGATTTTCCAAAAACACGGTCAAACTCTCATAAAAATTATCATACAGAATTTCACTTGTGACGTCACAACTTTTCGTCACACCCCATTACACAAAATACCGCTGAGCGCAGTAAAAATCGCGGTGCTTAGTCATGCATATCAAGGGTAAGTCCCTAACAAATGAGCAAGTGGAGTAGAGGGAAATTGAGCAAATGCCAGAGCACCCATTTTTTCAAAAAACTATGTATATAATAAAGATGAGTTGGTTTAGGAATGCCATCAGTAAACTATATAGCACCGTGTCGGCACCAGTGGCAGCAACCCGCGACGCCCTTGCCGATCGACTACAGAATGTGCGGGATACCGTTGCATTCTATTACAAAAAGGCGAGGGAACAAATTTCGGGAGGTACAACGCTCCATAATGAGATTGAACAGGAGGCAAGGGAGGACCACGCGGAGGATATTAAATATCAAGGCCCCAGGGACGATATCCAGATGTTGGAGGATGGAAATAGGATCAAAACATGGCGGTTCAATAAGCATTTGAATCAATCCCTGAAGGACGCGATTGTGCAAAAAATCACGCCACATATAGAAATGCGCGTTAAGGTTGTGTATAGCTTTAGCTGTGATATTTACAATGGTGGGGGCGATGTGTCTGATTACCACAAAACCAAGAGCTCCGGGTCGCTGTCAAGTATGGCGGAAATCGAAGCGTTTGTAGAAGAATGCGAGATGAAGCGTCTCGATCTGGAGGATCACGAGTTCTGGACCAGGGCTTATTTACCACCCACTAGAACCACCGAGACCCCAGGAGCATATGAGGGAAAAATTGTCTTTGATCACGTACAGATCAAGGTGATAAGTACGCGTGAACCCTTCTTGGGATGCGGCCCTCTCCCGGATTGGTTGCGAAAAAAAAGGTGCATCTACGCCATGGATGGTGAGGATGCTAGAACGGACAACGTATGCTTTTGGAGATGTTTAGCTGTAAGAGATAGGGTTAACGTAAAACGGGGAACAGAGTTTCTAACAATGCCGGCTCTCACCTTAGCTCGAGAGTACTACGGGGACCCCAAGCTTAAGCGTAGGGACGTCAGGCCTACGAGGCTGGTGGATTTGGAGGGGGTTGCCAAGCAATTCAAGGTCAACATCAGGGTCTTTGAATCCAAGACAAACTCCGAGAAATCACCATGGCGACTCGTCTATGGTCAAAAGCAACACAAAAAAGGTTTAGATGGCATCAATCTTGGTATGTTGGACGGGCACTGTTTTTACATCAAGGATTTAGATGTGCTGACCCAACACTGGGAATGCGAGGTATGTAAACAGAAGTTTAATTACGCCTTCTCCCTCACGCGGCATAAAAGGAACGAATGCGAGGGCGTCAAGACGACGATCATTTGCAAGGGCGGGAAGGTGAAACGTATACCGAGCAAGGCGGAGAAGGTCTTTTATGATGAGGGTTTTAGCTACGATGCCTCAAAATGGGTGGAATACATGTCGAAGCAAGCCGGAAGGCATATTCATCACGCACTATGCGGGCATGGAGGAGAACGCGTTATCCGTGAGGATAAAAAGGAGTGGAAAGTTGACGGCTATGAGCCTATTTCAAAGACCGTCTATGAATACAACGGTTGCAAATGGCACGGGTGTCCCTGTCAGCCTGAGAGAACCGACGCGGACAAGGCTCGGTACGGTGCAACCCTGTCTAAGGAAAGGATGATACGGGAACAGGGCTACAACCTCGTCACAGCTTGGGAATGTGAGAAACCACCCAAAATCAAGAGGTACTTTACGAAAAAATTCAGACCATATCTTCACTACCTGGTATTTGATTTCGAGGCCCTCCTAGCACCTTTAAACTACCAGCAAACATCTGATTTAACATATCTTTCGAGACATGTTCCTGTAAGTGTTGGTATTGCCGATAGCTTGAATAATCACCCGACGTTCATCGAGCACGAAAATCCCAAGGCCTTGGTTAAACAGTTTGTGGGGGAGCTGGAAAAGAGGCATGCCCTGATTGTGAAGGAGGTCGAGAGAATGTACCCGAAGCCTGACGACTTTGACATGCTCTCCAAAAAGAACCAGGAGTTGTGGAACGAATGGGTAAGCCAAGTATCTGTAATAGGGTTTAATTCTGGCAAGTACGACATCAACCTGATCAAGCGGTATTTTGTCGAAGAGATCGCGCAAAGCGATAAGATTAAGGTGGCAAAAAAAGATAACGACTACATGTTCCTCACCACCCCGAGGTTTAAATTTTTAGATATCAAAAATTTCCTTGCTCCTGGTCTAAGCTATGACGGTTGGTGCAAGTCGTTGGAATGTAAGCTTGAAAAGCTCGTGTTTCCGTATGAATGGTTGACGAGCCACGAGAAGTTGAACCATGCTGGGCCTGTCGCGCATGAGGATTTTTATAGCCGGCTAAGTGGGAAAAACACACTATCTCGCGAAGAGTACGAGACATTCTGCGCTGAGTTTTACAGGCGAGGCTGCGTCACCATGATGGACTGGTTGCGTGAGTACAACCTAGCCGTTGTGGAACCGTTCATTGAGGCCGGGGATAAGACGAGGCTGCAGTATTACACCGACGAGATAGACATTTTGAAGGATGCAGTAAGTATCCCAGGTGTATCAATGCGGTACGTGTTGAACAAGTCCCTAAGGCTGAACCCGAAGCTAGAGCTATACGCTCCGGGAGACCCATGCAGACATAGGTGTAAGGACTCTTGCTACACCAAAACCTGTAAGGCCTGCAAGGAGGTACGGAAAGCATGTGAGAAATGCACGAGGAATGAGGCCTACGAGCTTTTGCGGACGGGGATGGTGGGCGGTCCCGCGATCGTATTCTGTAGATACCACGAACGAGACGTGACGGGTATCAGATCTCACGCATACGGCGAACCCCACAAGTGTAGGACCATTCTAGGGTACGACGCAAACATGCTCTACCCGAGTACCTTGATGCAAGATTTTCCTTGTGGGAAGAAACAGTTGATCAAGGTGGCCACACCGACATCAGCACATAAATTAGAGCTACTGGCGCGAGGTGTGGTGGATAGGTCGTTGTTTCGATTTGCCCAGGTTGATATCGAGGTACCCGAGGATCTGCGTGACAAATTCGGCGAAATGGCTCCCCTGTTTGTCGTCAAGGAGATACCTGATGATCAAATCCCCGAGCACATGCACGAATACTTGAAAACTACGGGTCGCAAGCGTGTGCAAGCGTGTACCTGGAACACGTAAGCTTCTGGGGTTGCTAAAGGCTGAAAAAATCCTGCTGTATACCCCTGTGCTAACCTTGACCATGGGCTGAAAGTGACTGCCTTTTACCAGTTTCTCAAGTATGCTAGAGGTAGGCCCTTTGAATGGTTCCCGGAAGAGATTGCTGATGCACGACGACAGGCCGATAAAGACCCCGACAAGCGTATTGCGGGGGATACGGCAAAGTTGAAAGGCAACTCGTTCTACGGCAAAATGATTGAAGATTTGGCGAGGCACGCAAATACTACGTTTACGAGGGATGAAAAGGAGGTTGATGCAGCCCTGCGAAGCCCGTACCTCGAGGACCTTGAAGAGATTGGGGATGCGTATGAGGTAAGAAGGGGCAAACACAAGTGTACTATCGATAGAGCCTACCAGTGTGGTATTGCAGTGTACCAACTAGCCAAGCTTCGCATGCTCGAATTTTACTACGATTTTCTGGACAAGTACGTGGATCGTCGAGACTTTGAGTACATTTACATGGACACTGACAGTGCCTATTTTGCCATCTCCGGGGAAGAGTTGAGGGATGTCGTTCGCCCCGAACTGGTTGACGAGTATGATGAGGATGTAAAAAACTGGCTTGTCACCGATAAATACTCGAGTCGAACAGGAGGGTTATTTAAAGCGGAATTTATTGGCTTTCGGATGATTGCCCTGACAGCCAAGTGTTATTTCATCGAGGGTAAAGAAGGTACGAAATTTTCGTGCAAGGGCATGTCAAAGAGGCAAAATGCTGTGACCTGGAGTAGATACCTGAGTGCTCTGAGGGGTGGTTTAGACATGGCCAAAAAGTAGGTTTTCGGGTACACAACCAGGGTATGGTTACGTACGAACAAAACAAGCTCGGGCTCTCGGCCTTTTACGATAAAAGAGTGGTACATGACGATGGTGTACATACCTCTCCGCTTGTGGTTTAAGGGAATAAAATTCAGGTGTGCCTACTAATCGCTATAATCCTACCATATGTCCTGATCGCCTATGTTCTTTTTCGATATCGACTACTAATAAAGAGGATGTCTGATATCGCACAAATATTCGACACAGCCTCTGCAGAATATGAACAGATAGAGAAACCCATCGATAAACGTCAGGCCCTGAAGGAGGCCCTACGCAAGGGCAAGGGACACCTTTTGCCCAAAAAATGCACAGAAGGGTTTATTGACAAGGAGGCCTCAGAAGAGGCCATCGATAAAGTACATACCGAGTACCTTCAACGAGAACTCCACGAAAAGGGTGAGAAGACAGCGAAGGCTTTAGGTACCCACGCGGTTCATGTATATACTAATCTGGTGGCCAATTTCGTGAACATCGATAATATTGAGGATCTTCGCAGGGACATCAACGAGGACCCTGTTATCCGAGATGCCATGGCAGACCTTGGTATTCTCGTGTACTGCACGCTTGGGAAATGTTTAGCACCACTCTTGGTGTTTGGGCATACAGCCAGACATATCAGTACCAAAAAAGAGGATGAGGCGGAGGCGGAGGCCAAGGAAGAGCCTCGTACTGTATAATAAAATGAGCGAAGAAGAACAAAAACAAGAAGAGAGGGTCATTACAAAACAAATAAAGCATCCGGGGCGTGTGGCCCAGGGTCACAAGTTGGCAGCACTGATGAAGAAAAGAAATGAAGAAATGAAACAACAAGAGGGTACTGTAGAGCCTGCAGTCAAAGCCTCTTCTGGGACCAGTTCCGTACAGTCCATGGATAATGTATACCTTTATGGTGTAGGTACGCTTGCCGTGCTTGCGATAGCTGTTGGCGTCTGGTATAAGTTTGGCAGGGGTGGCAAAAATGGCGGAGAAACCCACAAACCAACCCCCGAACCTCAAAAGGGCAAGACTCATCCTGAATTCTTTAAAATGCTCTAATATAAATGACAACGTTACCCCAAAAGAGAAGGAGATCCTGGATATGCTATATGAGACCGTTGTGGACCTTAGTTTTACCTTCGCTTATGCCCTTGGGGGCAAGAAATTTCTAGGGATAACGAGACCCTCTGCCAAAATGGACATGAATGACGTCCTCAAGATGACTGCCTACTTCGCGGCGGGACGGGCGAGTCGCGAGATGGCCGTGAAGAAGGGATGGCTCCCCGCAAGTATCGTGCCGAAACCTAAATAGACCGCCTAGTAAAATTTTCTATTTGACCCCGAAGACAAATAGAAAATGGAGGAGGATGGTAAAAAGTGTACAAAATGTAAAAAGCATCTTTCCCTTGACAATTTCAGGATCAAGCGTGGTCAAATGTTAAGGCAGTGTATCACCTGCCTTGATGCTAACAAGGCGTCACGCAAACATACAAAGTGCCACCCCGGCAACCAGCCTCTGCATGAGCTAATGACTATCTGTAGAGGTCACATTGAGGCCCAGTTTTCTGAAGGGATGACTTGGGAAGATTATGAATATTTGCACATACATAATAATATCCAGTTTAGATATATTGAAACAGGCAGGTACCCAACGCTTGTTGATGTTACCAAGGCATTGCACAAGGCTCGTACCTTCAAGTAAATGAATAAGGGCTGTATAAAATGCAAGCACATCCTAGCCCCGGATCAGTTCAAGATTAGGGGGAACAGCCAGACAAAAAGCTGTATAGGTTGCCTGGCTAAGGCGAAGGGGAGGCGGCGTACCAAGGACCCTGTTATCGAACATGAGGTAGACCCCATCGGAATAGACAGGGAGATTCAGGGGTCTCAACAGGATGATAACTATCTACTTGTTGGCATACGACATCATATCCCAGTACGCCGAACTCATCGAAGCACCCCCCGAGAGCCAGGAAAAGGCACTGCTAATTGAGAGATATCGCAAGGTACTGAGGTGTCTACAAGGTAAATTAACATATACTCCACTACCCCACGAATATAAGACCCAAAATACCAAGCTCTGCCCTGCCTGCCGGGGTTTTTTGGTGAACAATCACGGTGGTGTGCTGATTTGCCGCGACTGTGCCGGGGTATATTCAAAAATTTATAACCAATATAATAAATTCATGACCCTTACGTGTTCCTGATAGACCCCAAGGATCAGCTGTTTGAATGGATCCAAAAATTATCCGCATTGTTGGCAGGAGAGGACACGTTGTTTGTGATTGACGACGTCATAGCCGATGAAAGCCTTGATAAACGTCGACATTCCCTGCTTGAGCTTGCCATCAGTGGTAGGCATCGGAAGCACAGTCTTTGGCTATTAACCGCGTATACCGCATTACCCAAGAACCTTCGGAGGCAGAAGAAGGCCCTGTTTTTGTGGTACCCTCACGAAAGGAGTGACATGAGGCTAATCGATGAAGAGACGAACATGATTTCGGACTGGGATGATATCAAGGCCGAGTTGAAAAAATCCAAGCATACATGCCTGTATGTGAGGCTGGAACATCCTAGGACTTGGAAGATTCTCGAATGACCACGGTGAAAACCTCCGGGTAAGCATTAGTATATAGAAAGATGTCGTCGCAAGTTATGTTCAACACAGGAGCAATCGAGACCCTATCCGGCAACCAGGATGAACCTATGTTTAAACGCGCCGATTTGGGACGTTTTCTGGGTCTTGAAAAAGTTAAAAATATGCCAATATCTTCAACATTCCTATCTACCAGGTCCGAAATTATGGGGTCCAGTGCGGCATCTCAGCCGGGCCCCCGGTCAGGTATGCTAGGAGGGGGAAAAATGGGCATGACGTCTTTGTCACGCTTGAAGGTGCATTGGAGATTGTTCGCCGTTCTAGAAAGCCCAAGGCTGTAGGGGTCATCAAATGGCTTGCTCGGGCAGGTGTGAAAAAATTACAGGATGTAATTAAAGAGCATCGTCAGGCCCTAGGGGACAGGGATGGGGCCCTGGCCTTACTCGGTGATGAAATTGTGGATAGGGACAACCAACTCATGGTGTTGGGGGATGAGCTCGAGGATAGGGATGAACAACTTAGTGCTCTTAAGCAAGACAATTCGGAACTACGGCATAGACATGTTCCACACCGATATCAATATGATACCGTGCTATGTGTGGTTGATAAAAATGATCCCCACGAGCATGGAAAAAAAGGCATACATAAGCACTATATGATCCGATGCCAACGTAAGCAACTCGGCACAAGAATAAGCACGTTGGGGGAGATGTACCCCGAGATGACCGTGAGGAAACCGGAATGCGATGATCCGAATGCAGTGCATGCCTGGTGCCGATCCAGGGATGATACGCTGGGTATTGAGAATTATTACCTCAATCACTTCACGCTACCTGACGATGATACGCGGGATCTATTCGAGGGCATGTTTGACATTGACATGTCGAAAACGGGCACTAATTTTAATACTCACAAGGGTATTAAAATTATCATTTTTGACCCTTTTGGGTGTATGTTAAAAGCCAGTGAAATATCAAAAGATGGAAGCATACATAAAACAAAATCAATTTACAATCAACTACGATATCCAGATACCTGTACTACATTGCTGTATCAAGGTAGGGTCGGTGACTGGATATTGCCCTACCTGCCTGGAAAATTTTAAATATCGAGATGGGGTATACTACGAGGGGTTTGAATATAAAACCGACGAAGAGCTTTTAAACAGGGTAGCGTCAGGCGAAAAAGCATAGGGTACATTTGTAAGAAGCGAGATTGACGAGGATTTAGAGGATGATGCTGAACGCCTTGGGCTCTATATCGTTGCGGCTAAAGAGAACAACTATGGTGCACTCTGTTACCAGGTTATTAAGGATAGGGATTTGAAGCTATCGGATTTGGCTGATATATCAACAATAGGCAATATACTCAACTTTCCGATACCGGATAGACGTCTAGTCGATATTGATTTGGAAAATGAACCCAATGTCATCAAAGGTATCGTCTATGGATACCCGTTCTATACCCTACATCCTTTGGATTATCTGCGAGATCCGAATGATGATGATGACGAATGAAGAGCTATTACCACTCTTTGATAACATCCGGAGGTACCTGAACATCTTCAGGAATTAGCATGAGTTCTTCTGACACGAAGCTACGATCAGGGCCATCCTTCAAATAGTACAAAAGGCGACTACCTGATACTATACGATCCAACCTGTAAGTATGTTTGCTGTAAAAGGCGTCAGTGGCGCGTCTTTTAGAGTCATCATGCTCCTCTCCTGGTTGTAGCAGATAGAGATAAAGACCATCCTCGGGTAGGGGCTTTTCCTCAGGATATTGCTGACCTTTTGCAAGTGGGACATCCTCGAGTTTAATCGCCTTGTTAGGCTTCATCTCAATCATTGCAGTTTTGCTGCTGTTTAGACTTTTGACGATAGTGTACAGGTGCTTGACCCAAATGGTACTAGGCTCGCCAGAGACCAACTCCTGTGCATCCTGGGGCTTAAAGAGCCTTTCAGCAAGTACCTTGTTGTACGACTCTACAAAGGCCGTGAAGGTATGGTGGTACTTAGTGGTGGCCCTCTTAATTTCAACTCCCTTATCCTCCAGTAACTTCGGTACTCGGGCTACTTAAGGCCAGTCCTTTTTTATTTCAGGGTCATTTTCAATAAATCAAGTTATAAAGATTGTGGCATAATTTATTGGCCACCATATCATTATATGAATAGTAAAACGCAGAATTCAACTTTTGTGAAAAATTTTGATGACGTCATATGCCATAAACGCGCTTTACCCGCAGTTTTTTTCAAGCGGTTTTCCGCGCCATTAAAGGGACTTTAATTTCGCGGGAAGTAGCATAAAAGCAAGTCTTGCCATGAAGTGTCTTTCGAATACTCTGTATCAAATTGAAATATTTACCTCCCGCGAAGATATGACGTAGTCAATTTAAAAAAATAGCTTTAGATTTAGTAGAATGCGCGTTTTCGACATTTTGGCGATTTATATAAATTTACGACAGGGTTATCCTGTAAATAGACCAAGTAAGACGCGCTTTTACACCCTTTGTCGCAAAAATTGTAGTTGTTCAATGACGCGGAAAACCGCTTGAAAAAAAGCGCGGGAAAAGCGCGTTTTTAGCATATGACGTCATATAATGATATGGTGGCCAATAAATTATGCCAGATTTTTTATAACTTGAGATATTGAAAATGACCCTCGAATAAAAAAGGACTGGCCTTAAGTAGCCCGAGTACATCCGATTTGAATTCGGAGCCATTGTCACATTGAAAAATCTTAGGGTATCGTAAAGGTCCCGCTTTGTAAATGTCTTTGATCATATCCGCGACCTCACTAGCCTTTTTGGTACGCAATGGCCTAGCGACCTTGTACCTTGAAGCAACGTCAATGCCTGTCAGGATGTACTTGTATGTATTGCCATACAACCGATCATGGGGCATGTACAGTAAATCAAACTGATGCATCTCGTTAGGACCCGTAACGGTAAAATGGGGGTAATCAATACGTTTAGGGCCCCTGATATGCCGGAGCCACAACAGTTGACGAGAAAGCCAGTGGGTTACTAGCTTTTTGGATAGGCCGCTCTCCTTCGCGAGCAATTTGATAGCCTTGCGTCCAACCCAGAGATGCTCTGGGGTGTAGTAAATTTGACCTAATTTCTCCGCCTCCCCATCGGTAATACTATGTGATGCTTTTGACATGTTTATTATACATGTTAAAAACGTTCTTACAAATACTTGTAAGCCACGAAACTTAGCAGAGATAGGGATCCAACTATGAATATGACTTCACCATCCTGTTGTTGTTTTGAAGGTGTATAGAAGTCTGATAACTGTGGGGCCTTCTTGCTCGAAGCGATATAAAATTTGTACATATCATCATCGAGTTCGCGAAGGCTCTTGCCGGCCTTTATCTGCAGTTGCCGTTGCTCGTTAAACCAGTCCAGCTTGGCTTGTCTGTCTTGTACCCATTGGGCCTGGGCTGCCTGTAGTTGTTCCATGGCCTTATCGTGTCTTTTCCGTTCCGCTTTGCCATGCCCCGATAGTTTAGAAAATAGATAGTTCGTGCCGCTGAATGCAAGGGCGTTTATTGCAGCACCTGCAATTACAACAGCAATCGTTGCCATTTATTGTTTACCCTTCCTGCAGTCTTTGCAGCAAGCCCACTGTTTTTCATGTTCGCATATCTGACTGCCCTTGCACTCCTTACAATAGGCCCTCTGTTTTTCATGTTCGCATATCTGACTGCCCTTGCACTCCTTACAATAGGCCCTCCTTTTTTCATGCTGGCAGATTTGACTACCCTTGCACTCTTTACACTGGGATATTATCCTTTCATGTTTACAAATCTGACTGCCCTTACATTCCTTACAATAGGCCCTCACCCTTTCATGGGGGCATATTTGATTTCCTCCACAGTCTTTACACTGCTGCATCCGCCTACCATGAGGACATTTGTTTTTGGCACGCCGCTGTTTCTTTTTATCCAGGCATTTGATGCATGCCTTTGTAGCTTGACCATTTTTCAACACCCTAAATGCATCCAAGGCCAACACTTTTTTACAATTTGGACATCTCTTGTTTTCTTCCATATTGATTTGTATTTGTCCTCATAGGACAAATACAAATTGTGGTCACTAATATTCCACAGAATGATAACGGCCGCCTAGAATGTTTAATTGAGCATCCATCAGCAAGTACACATAACAGCGTATATCCCCAGTTCCGTCGGCTTTTTTGGTCATGTGTAACGTGATGCCGTCACTAAGCCTCTGTAGGGGCCTCCCACTACCATGTAGGGTATGATCGGGAGATGCTCTGAAATCGATAAACAACGCATACCGTTCATTGAAGATTTGGCCAATTGTCACATTCGAGTCATGGCTACCGAAAAGGTTGACCAATTGTTCCAGATGATCTTTGGGAAGCATGGCATGGCTATACAGTTCGTTGGGTTCGCCTTCCACCGTGACGTTTATCTTTTCAATTTTTGGATTGTAAAAGACCTCGTTGATACCAGCGTAAGCTTTCACTTTCCCAGGGTCTATGAAGAGTAGCAAGACACCTTTGAGACTCTTTGCGGGCGTATCAATTTGAAGGTTGTAGCTTGTATCAGCCTTTTTCATGGTCACCACCTTGCTTCTTAGTATCCTTTCGTAGGGCAACACGAGACGATTATACCTTGACATCATGGCAGCCTTGGCCGCCGTAGATCACACGGCTGCTGTCCCTGCATCTTTGATCACGTCAGCATGCGGCGCGAAATGCAGGACAAACAGTCCCTCGTTAACTCAAACATTTTGCCCAATGGGATGCAGAAGGTGTTGCTATACGCCGCAGCGATGGCTTTTTCCTCATCTGTCCCAACGTACTCAGTAGCCTTGACCTGCAGGGCTCTGATGGTACCATCGTTTGGATTGATCCCCTCTAGAATGAGGTTGTTTTCCCTATCGAACTTAGGTAGCCAGAGGTCCCGGTACACTGTCAAAATATTGTAATCAGATATATTTTGTACCTCATTACCATCCAAGGTAACTCGCAGATTTTTAACCAGGCTTTTGCCGATATTCGACACGATCGTACGTTTTGTATTTGTGCCCGTCAGCGTCAGGTCAAATAAGAGCTTGAGACTGCCAGGAAAAATGACATCATTCTGCCCCATGTTGGGAATATCCACGTAGAGGTCTTCATTCTGGTTAATGGTGCTTGGTATATGGCTTATCTGAACCCGTTGACGGCGTCCCTTGATACCGAAGAGTTGCTTCGTTTCTGCATGGGGATTTAGTGTGGTGCCGAAACTCATATTTATTATATAAGGGAAATTTTAAATAAAGATGCCAACTAATCCAGTGTTTGTACCTGACATTGATATTGATGACGAGGAGGATGAGGGTCATCCAGATAAGCCTGATGATACTACGTCAAAACTCCCTAGAACGCCAAAAATCCCTGGAACGCCAGGGCCTTCAACAGAACAACAGCAGGGGGATACGCTTTCAGGGCAGAGGCAAAAGCTACTAGAATCAAAGATCGACGGCCTTTACGATCGTCTTACGGAGAAGTTGGGGCTAAGATATTACAATGCCTTCAGGGAGGATAGGGGGGATCAACTTATTGTTAAAGAGATAGTGGCAGGAAAACGAACCTTGCCGGAAATAGTGATTACGAATCAAGATGGTACCTTAAAAGCCATTGGCCGGATACAAACGTTGCTGGGTAGTAATCGTATACAAGCCCTGGGTTTTGTCGACTATGTTACACCCAATAAAGGTGCTAAATTCAGGGCCCAGAACCTCTTGAAACAGTATGGTAAAATAGGGAAGGAGGCTGAGAACACTGAAAATATTGAGATGGAATCGTTAGAGGAGATCGACGAATTTGTAGATGCCGCGGAAAGCCTTATACAAGACACTTCGTTTGTTGGGCCTGATGAAGGTGGCATCACCGAACGTGAAAGAAGGGGGCTGAACCTCGAACTTCAGACATTAAGGGGTAACTTGAAAAGCTTGAAAAACAAGATGATTCTATACGACAGCGAGATTAACAATGCAGAGGGCAAGGTGAAAGAACTTGAAAAGGAGAAGGCTGGGGCAGATGAAGGACAAATGGCTACGATTGAGGGGGAAATAGAAAAGGTGAAGAAAGAGATTAAAGATCTTAACGATAAGAAAGAGGCCATAGGGGAAGCACATGGCATACTATCCACTGACATATACCCCCAGCTGAGACATATGAAGGACACGCTGTTGAAAATCTCCGAAGATAACACATCTCTGTCTGAGAAGCTTAAGATTTTATTCAATGAGCAAGGGATTACCATAGCGAGTATCGTCTCTGCTATTGGCCTACTGATAAGCACCATTGTACTCTCCGTTACGGGAGGAAGTGCAGCGGCAGGTGCTGCGGGAGGAAGTGCCGCAGCGGGCGCGGGAAAAGGCTTCGTGGAGAAGCAGCTTGAAAGGCTTGGAAAATTTCTAAAATACCTAGCAGGTAAGGCAGGTGTTGCATTACCTGGTATTATGGGTACCATAGTCTCGTTCTTTTTGAGGGTGGCGGCAACCGTTGTCGAATACGCAGCCAAGCATCTGTACATGGCCATCGCGGCCTCTGCCGGGTTTGCCGTGTTCTATGTTAGGGGGGTCTAATATTAGTTATTTTTTTAGCCAGATGTAGGCAATAATGATCCCTACACCTGTCGTGATTAATGCGGCCTTGTTATTCTCGTGCTGGTTTTGTGGGGGTTGTTCGGGAGGATGTACGGGGGGTGTATATGGTATGGCCTGTATAGTATGATCGGGAATATGTATGGTATGTTTTGTAGGTGTGGCATGCTTAGTAGGCATAGGAGGTATAGTATGCTTAGGAGGTATAGTATGCTTAGGAGGTGTGGCATGCGTAGGAGGTGTGGCATGTGTAGGTATTTTGATAGTATGCTTGAGGGGTGCGGCTGCGGCATGCCTGACAATAGGCTTGTTATTCATATCAATTTGTACCCCCACATTGACATTTGCAGGTGCGATCAAAATATTGTTGTTGTACCCTAAAATATTACTTATACGTAAATTCATGTTGGAGGGCAACATGTACACGCTGGGCATGACAGCAAAATTCACTGGAGTCCGGGCATATTGCAACACCTTCTGGAATTCCGTGATATCATGCCCTACATTTTCCTGACGCTCTACCATAGCTTCAAATTTTTGCATCAATATTTGCCTTGCTGTGTAGTTATCTGCACCAGACCCAATTAAGGATGCCTTGGCCCCTGCCTGCGATCCGAGCAACAAGACCACGTAAACCCTTATACTCTCACTTAGCTTGGTTAAACCTTCCGACGTCAACCCCTGACTTGTGGGGAGGATGAACTTGGCCCAGTTCCCATCAACTTGAGGCCACCATCTGCCATTGGTGAGCGAGGCACTCACTGCCTTGAACTTGTACATGCCATTGGGATCCGCGCCATATTCTCTACATACCTGGGAATACCCAGAGGTTGAATAAGGGTTCCTATACTCTGAAAAACCATCGTCATACGGCATGGGTACCTTCATTCTTGCTAGTATGCGACGCATATGGTAATAGATATGAAATTTGAAGATGGAGTTGACAAGGGGTACGAGCCTGTCATGTGCTTGGTAGATATGCCTAATGCCGTGGTTGCGCAATGGGTAGCGAAATTTACCTGGATATTCCAATAGTCCAGGGCTTGTCCCTTCCAACCCACTCTGACGGGGTCATTCAGCAGATTAGTCGGAATCCTTATGGGGTATTTGGTAAACTCGGGGAATGACACAGAGATATGCGACTCCGTCGATACATACAGGTCCTGATGCTCTAAGTTGGTTACATCAAGGGGCCATTCTCCCCTGTTGGACCTGTACGTTGCCTTGGGGTTGTATGAGTAGATATTCATTGTTTTGTTATAAACAAAACGATGAAGCAACTCTACATTACCGATATATACAAGCCTACGATATTTGAAGACTACCTGGGACAGGATAGTAGGATAGCTCTGAAATCCATCAGTATCCGAGCTGAGTGGCTAAATATTTACAATAACAATGATTTCACCATCCGTAAAACCGGGCCTGATCAGAGGGAGACCAGGATACGGATTATGGCCGGCCTGTATAGGATTGAGGATGTGGTGTCTATCGTAAATAGCCAGGCAGGGGATAAGATTAAGCTGTTTGTTATGAAAAATGGAATCTGTAGGCTCCGTGTCAGTGACGGGTACACGTTGGCGTTTAATCGACAATTACATGAACTTCTAGGGTTTAAATACAATCCCGCTAATAAGTACTATCAGAATGGTGACTATGATGCATACTACAAGACTGATATTTACATTAGACTACGACTCGTTTGCCCTCAGTTGGATGAATGTGATGCCCTGCTAGATGGCAAGAAGTCGAAAATTCTCGCCTTGTTGCCCATCAAGGAATTAAACGCTTGGGGGGATATGCTGACATGGAGTTTTGATACCCCAATTTACATGCCCTTGAAGGGTTCTACGGATCGCCTCGAGTTTATGCTTACAGATGAATTCCATCATGACAAAAACGTTTCGTTCACCGGGCTAACGATGCATTTGCTGGTAGAATAAATGGCTGATATAACGAAGCTGTACCCAAACCTACCAAGTGCACCTGCACAAAGTGCTGATGAACCTGATGGGGGTCAGAAATATAGACTTGGCGAGATTGCTGAAATTGAGAAGTATCTTAGAACCGAAATTAAAGAGCGGGACAAGTTGCAAAAGAAATTTAAAATGCATGGTACCTGGATTCGATACTGCGATCATGGGCTACTTGGCATCAGTGTAATAACCTCAGGTATCGGTATAGGAACCCTACTATCAGGAATGGGCGTACCATAAGCGGTGGCAATGGGTGGCTTGACCGTTGCTGTAGGGGTAGGGCAGGCGGGTCTTAGGACCGCTGGAAAAAAAAATGGGCGTCAAGTCTAAGAAGCATGAGAATATAAGGCTTCTAGCTGAATCAAAGCTGAACTCCATTATTGATCTGATCTCAAGGGCGGTTGAAAATGGTGTGATCGATAAATATGAATTCAATATGATCGTGAAGGAGAAGCAAAGGTATATGCTGCTAAAGGAACAGATGCGGCAACGCTTTAACCGTATTGTGAACGCCCTCAATGAAGAGGAGCGGGCTCAGCTGGTGGCGAAAGGTAGGCAAGAGGCGCATGATGAGATTTTAAAAAACGTGAGGTCTGTACAGTATGTAAGCACTACCTAGAACCCCCACCTGAATATAGGCCCTAATTATATTTTATATGCCTTATGGTACCTATAAAATATATGTGTTTTTTTTTTAATCCTCACTTAGCAGTGATTCTTTTTTGAAGTCCTTATGTCGACATTCCACGACATGTACCTGTGGGTAATGATTTTTCCCCTGAACATATACCGATGAAATAGCCATGATTGCACTGGCTTGACAGGGTTCATTGTATGGTACTGGCATGCCGTGAAATTTAGTCGTAATAGCGTCTTTGTAGTATTTTAGTTTGGCATTTACGTAACGGTCCTTTTTGACCGGCTCCGTCGTCAATTGCTCGGAGATCAACTCTTCGATTTTGTTCCAGATCTGACGATACTTCGCAACCCAGTCGGGGTACTCTTCAAAATCGAGGCCCATTGTTGGTACAGCATTGGCATTGTACCGGGTCACTCCATTCGGGGACCAGATTTTGGGTGTCTTTACTCTGAGTGCTACCACGAGGTCTATTGTATGATACCCTATGATGTACCGCTGATCCTTGCCCCCGTTGGCTGGTACTGGATCTGACACTGTCAGGCAGTCCACGTTGATATCATTAATGTCTGTAAAGGTAGTCGCAAAGTTGTAGAATATTTTAGGGTTTACAATTTCATTCTCAAATAGCATCTTATTTTTTATTGTAATTCAAAACGACTTCAGAGAATTACATGTCATTGTACATACGCAGCCGCCCCCGTTATATATGATATATTCCTGATAACAGTACCAACATAAAAGCTTGCCGTTTACCTCAAACCTCCGACCACATGCGCACCTGTCGTACACATCATGCATACGTTCACAGTCCCTACATTGTTCCATTTATCTTACGATTCCAGGGCATTGTATTGATCCCACAAGTCTTGAATTCTTCGTTCCTTCTCCTTCTCTAATTTTTGTACCAATGCTAGGGCCATTAGTGGTAGGGAGAGACTGATGCCGGCTATGATGGTCATAAACATCACAGTTTCAAAATCTACCTTTGATCGGTTAATACACATTTATTATACTAATATCTTACAACCCTGTTGTAAGATAACACCTACATATTGAACCTTTCAGGGACATGCCCTAACATATGCGGCCTTCTACTCAAGGGCTTTGCTGCACATGTCCCGTGTCTTGAATTGATCTGGTATATGTCTGAGCATCCAGGGATATTTTTCAACAACCTTATTACACATGCCTTGCGTCTTGAGCTGGTCCGGTATATATGTGAGCACCCAGGGATCTTTTTCAACAGCCCTATTACGCATGTCCTGCGTCTTGAACCAATTCGGCACATGCCTGATCATCCCAGGATGTTTTTCAACAGCCTTGTTGCATATGTCTTGCGTCTTGAATTTATCCGGCACATCCTCGAGCGCTAGGGGATACTTTTCAACATATTTGCTACACATACCTTGCGTCTTGAATTTGTCGGGCACATCCCTTAGCATGTGGGGATACTTTTCAGCGGCCTTGTTGCACATATACTCCGTCATCTTTTATTATAAGATTTCAACAGGGTCAGAAGATTACATGATTAATCTTACAGCCCTGTTGTAAGATTAACATAGGTTTAGCAAACTGGCCCCCACAGATTTTCAAGGTCCGCCTTTTCATCCTCTGAAAAGCACCAATCTATGACTCTATCTGGATGCCAGGCTACCGGAGCTAGCTCCTCCTTAATTCCGGCCTTTTCGGCTTTCCTCTGGTGATATTCCCTACGCCACTTGGGTCCAATTTTTTTTCAACATGTTCCGGGTGACAAACCAATCCGGCACATGCTCGGACATGCTGGGATGCTTTTCAACGACCTCATCGCACATATCTTGGGTCTTTAACCGATCCGGCACGTGCCCTAGCAGCCAGGGCTCTTCCCCAACGGCCTTGTTGCACATGTCTTGTGTTTTGAACCTGCTGGGGATATAGGAGAGAAAAAGGGGCTCCTCCCCAACAGCCTTGTTGCATATGTCCTGCGTTATGAATTGATCCGGTACCCAGATTAGCGCATGGGGATACTTTTCAACTACCCTGTTACACATGTCCTGCGTCTCAAATCTATCCGGTACGTACCTGAACATAAGGGGGTACAATTCAACGACCTCATCGCACATGTCCTGCGTCTTGAACCTGCCGGGGACATACTCGAACATGCCGGTATTCATTATAACAGCCTTGCTACACATGTCCTGCGTCTTTATATGATCCGGTACATACCTTAGCAGCCATGAATCCTTTTCAACAAACCTATTACACATATCCTGCGTCTTTAACCTGTCCGGCACATGCCCTAGCATGTCGGGATCTTGTTCAACAACTTTGTTGCACATATCTTGGGTCTTTAACCGATCTGGCACACGGGCTAGGACGTCGGGATATTCACCGACAATCTTAATCCATTTTTCTTGGTTTGCAATATCACGTTCTATATATTCAATTAGATTCTGTTTAATAATACCCCGTAAGTCCACGGCTTTTAGCAATATCATGTAATTGTTTTACAGTATATGTGTTCATTCTATTATATACATAGTTTTTTGAAAAAATGGGTGCTCTGGCATTTGCTCAATTTCCCTCTACTCCACTTGCTCATTTGTTAGGGACTTACCCTTGATATGCATGACTAAGCAGCGCATGATGGGGATTTTACTGCGCTCAGCGGTATTTTGTGTAATGGGGTGTGACGAAAAGTTGTGACGTCACAAGTGAAATTCTGTATGATAATTTTTATGAGAGTTTGACCGTGTTTTTGGAAAATCCTGTTTATATTCCATCTCTACTCTAGCTAATGCGTGGCCGAAAAAATTATTCTGACGCCTAATTCTAAGAAGCACCGCCGTTTTTGGACGCCGCTTTCTAAAAAGAGGGGTCGCGATTTTCGACCACTATTTCTAGAAAGCGCCGTCGCAAAAGTCTTGGACCACGATTTCTAGAAATGGTGGGCGCACAATAAATTGAAACGAAATTAGACTACGCATTATTGACCCGCCTCCCGCTTCATAAGATAGAGATACATTATATCTCTATGGCCCCGGGGCACGCTTCTCAATCAAGACCGTGTGGGGTGTCACAACCTCGCTTCCAGGGCATTTTGTCTTTTTGACTAATTTTTCGTACAAACGGTTCAGGGACCAAGAAACCCTGGGGACGAGGATAATATTGTCAAATATGGAAACGTTGCTTCCGTGTTCATATTTGGAGGTTCATTGATATGGTGGAAATGTTGAATCCCGTCAGGTAAAGAAACCCAAGTAAAATCACTGATTTCTCTGTGGACAACGTTGATTAAAACTACAGCTTGCAATCGATTTTTACTTGTCGCTCAAGTGCCAAACTCATCACACTGAACGGATAAACGAGTCTCTTGGACCTTGAAGTAGCGCTCTATCGTCTGTATAAAATGCCTATAGCTCTCCAGAATCATTAAGGTGGTTCCCCTAGAAAAAATTTCTAAATTTCAAGAATTGTCACTTAGCTGTTTTCTGACAGCAAATTCATCTTAGAATACCGTGGCAAGTAGTGCTTATGACAAATTTAGGTTTTTATTGCGCATTCTGGCACTTTTTCCAACCAACCGCAAATATAACTGCATAGCAATGCCCATAGCAACCATTTTCACATTTTTAGACAGCTTTTCGGCCCCTCCGTCGATGTTTAATTCTTTGCAATAGCTAGATGATACTTTAGGGCCTCCTAAGGCAATATATGACAGTTCTGAATATTAAATGAGGTGTTCCACATGCAGTCAGAAAGCTGTCTTAACGATGCACCCTGCGAAGTGAACTCGTCAGAGTTTACTCGTCATCAATTAGACTGAAGACTTAGGTATTTGGTGCTTTTCAGGTCGAAATAGTGCTGGCGTACACCTTTTGTCGATCCACAAGTCAAGAATGTCCATAAAATAATCTTTAAACAAGTTTTTTGCCGTTTAAGTACGGAATCCACGCGAAACAAGAATTCTCAAGATCGAAGCACCCACGCTTTACAATTTCTTCTGTGGATGCAGGCATTAGTACCACCTAGTGTTTAAACGAAACCGATTTTCAAATCGAAGTTTTGTCTTTCAGTTATTTTGTCGAGATATTGCCTGTTTCGCCCTGTTTTAGCTTTTCTGTCGTCCAAAAAATACCGCATCAGTTCTCTGGAAGGCGAGTCAGTCTTGCGAAAATGCGCTTCGCTCAATCCATACACGTGACCCTTGAGGAAAAAAGCGGCAAAAAAGGTGCTTGAAATAACGCATGTTATTCAGTTATTTGGTTAGGCGTCGAGCAGCAAAATGTCATACCTAGCAACAGGTAACCATGGCAACCAATCAGTGAAATTTTTGACTTAATTTTGTCGTACCGTCACATACTATGATATCCTCATCAAGTATCTTCAGAAAAGACAATCCTCTGTGATATAGTTTTTTTCTACGGGTACCACCTTAAAAACTTTACGGATATAATTCACAACTAAATTTATTGGTTGGTTTGTGTTGCTTATTAAATTCGAGGGGTGCGAATAAATAATAAATTTGATACAATATTTATAGTGATAAAATAATATTTTATCCTAATTTTATATTTTTCCTACATGGCTTTTATTCCCGCTACGTTATTTCCGCCCTAATCGCTTGTGCCTCAAACTAAAGCCATAGATCATAACCATCTTGTGTTACTTGCCTACGCATGTTTACATACACGCAAGTTCCCTAAATTTGAAAACCGAACAAGCAACATTTAAAATTGCGAGGTTTCAGGGATTTTTTTTGAACGTTAAAACAAACTTTTGAAAATTAGACAGAGAACTTGGCGGAATATAATTTTGATATTTATCGTTGTTTTCCTATTTTGAAATTGTCATTATTTTTTGCGCTCTACAATTGCAAAACAAAACTTTTTATATCTCTTTTCCAAAAGGCAAAGGGCCAAAGATTTGGCTTGTATAATTGATTGAATGATTGATTCATTATTTTAATCTAGTAAGAAGTCCTCAGGCGCGGATCCAGGGTTAGTCAGATAAGTCGCGTGAACTAAGTGTAAATTTGACGAAAAATGTTAGCCAAGCGAATGATGTCGACGATCCAGGTGTTGCAGACGGAGCGCGTTAAAAAATCAGATTGTAATTTATTTACGGCGAAAAGCCACGGTTCACAGCCCTCTCCATTTCGCCTATGGCGATGTTGACGTCAAAGTTGTGACGTCGCTACCATATAGACTGAGAGGGTTGCAAATTATAGCTTACAGATTTTGACTGATTCATTTTGACTAATCAGTCACCCAGTCAGTCAAAAATCAAATAGCTATGGCCCGCAACCCTCCCCATCTCACCTAAGGGGCATGTGACGTCAAAATCGTGACGTAATTTTAACACTCTATGCGTAGTCCAACAATATGTGGCCCGCAGCCGGCGTAGGAAATTTAGGTTCCGTACTGCGTGGTTACCTATAGCCTGTTAGGCTATAGTTTTAACTCCCATCCGTCAGGATTAGTCAAAGACTCACGCCTTTTGGCTTGGATTCTTTCCGTACTATCATGGCTACTGCAGACATGTTGGTGGGGGTGCTTACTGATTTAAAGTGTGCTAATGTTGAATCTCTTCGTAAAATGCAAAAAGAACTTTTAGAAAGTGTTTATTCTCGGACATTTTTGTTGTCTGGGGATATTTATCCCTTGGTTGGTAAAAGTCTGCATCGGAATTCAGGTATATATACATTCCATCTGAGGCGAGGTGTGTGAAGATAAAGAAATTATTGCTTTAAGGTGAGAAGTATATATGTTTTTTACTCTCCAACACACCTTGCATTTTTTTAAAGGTTTTCAGTATATTAGCTACGAAAAGCTAGTTGAGGGAGAGCTTTTTACAACAGACTATTAAAAACAAATACAAAAAGATTTAATTAGCTATAGCTAGCTAGCTGGCTAATTGTTTTTGTAATTGAGCTTTGAACAGATTTTTCAGCATTGTGGAGGAGTTCTTTCTCAATTAATATTTGTGTTGTTATTAGAAGCAAGAACTTGACATCTGGATAAGTAAGGTTGGTGATGAAAATAAACAACTCTTCGAATGGCTATTAGGAAACAAAGTTTGTTGAGTGAAAGGTCATGGTATCAATATAGAAAGTGTTGCGGAGCGTGGGACAGGGTCCCCTAGGTTCGCAAGCGAAAATTTTTAGTGGCCCTTATTTTGAAATTATTTTGAAAAGATTCCTTAAAACATGGTAAGACAGACAAGTATATATAACTGCCTTTTCCAAACATGGCATTTTTGTGATATGAATGAAAGTGGTTGTTGGGGGTGCAAGACAATGTTTTTTCATAAAAAGCTCTTATTCCAAAATGAACAAAAACTTCAAAAGAATAGCAATTAATTAGGCTAGCTTGGTACCTAACTAGAGATGGAGTTAAGTATGATATCTCGCATTGGTGTAAAAATCAGGTCAAGTGACAGAAACAGAAATTATCAGGACATTATTTGTATACTTATCAGGAAATTAAATAAGAAATATAGCTATATATCATGAATATATTTGAAGATGTTCAATACATATTAACGATTGCATGAGAACGCTTGTCAGATTTAAAACGCCTTCGTAATAACAAATGTTGATGTTGAAAAAGTTTCCCGATATATATTGAAATAATTTCCGTTTCTGTAACTTGAGCCGCACTGGTGTATGCTCACCGGCAGGGTTAAAAAAGTTTATTTCCTGGACGTGCGTACAATATATATAGCTACAATCGTCCACAAAAATATGGCTGTATATTCCCCCTCAATGTTAAGAACTGCCCTTTTTGGCCGATCGAAATTTTATTATTATTCCAGCTAAGTCCTCAGTTTTATGCTAGCTAGCTTTAGATGTAAGTGAGGCTAATATGAGGTTTATTACATGTAAAAAACAGTGATATATCAGCTACATATACTACTTTTTTTTATCACACTTTATCCGTCTACTCATTATTATATCGTTCCTGTGCATCTGAACAAATACATGGGTTGAGGTGTGTATCTATCATATCACATGTATATCACATGTATGTACATTTCATCTTCATTATCCTGATCTTTCCATATTCTTATTGTTTTTGTTATGATTGTGTTTTATTTTGCTGTCCATGGCTGGTGTGATCATTTGATTCACCTAGTCATGCTGATGAAGCCTGATATTGGCAGAAACAGCAAGAGTTTATAAATATTGAAATATATTCACAATTGTCTCACTTTATTGTAGTTAATCCCTGTTAATTTTAGTGCTTTTATCTATCTAAAATAAGACGTGTAAGACGGAGAGTTGATTCTTATAAAAAATGTTCTTAGGAGATTTTCTTATAGCTTAGCGTTTCTTTTCGTCAATTTTATTAATAACTAGATAAATCGGAAGGCAATTTTCGGCGATTTTTGTACCCGCAAAGCTCAAATTAGCGAAAGTTTCTGGGGCTTCGCCCTAGACCCCACCTGGGGGGCTTACAGCGCCCCCCAAGACCCCCAGCTGCTAAATTCAAGAATTAGTCCAAATATTGCTGCTGCGCAGCAATATTTTGACTAAGTCTTGAAAAAGTCTGGATCCGCCCCTGGTCCTCATACGAGCCTTTCCGTATTTCGGTGTGCAACCAAGCGTATAATGCGTTTGTATCATTTTTGAGCATGCTAATTGAACTCAAACGAGCATGGAAGAGCAACTGAAATACAGTCCTCGCCATCCTGGTTCCCAAAAGCTCTATAAAATTACTCACGAACCAATACCCGGTTCAGAAAAACACAGAGAATTTTTACCGAAGGCGCTGCTTACAAGAGCACTTAATTATGGAAAATCAAAGTTTGAGAAGACGCGAACGAAAATAAAAGAGATTCAGGAAAAACGAAAGATAGAATCAACTGACGAAGAAAAGAATGATTCGAAGATTTTTGTCACCAAATCTTCAAAGGATTTCGCAAAAATTAAAGCAGACGAAACATTCATTGATCAACAGCCACGATGTCATCCGATAATAGGCGCATGCGTCATAGCTATTCCGTACGCTTTGAAACAAGCTGGTCTTCCAATGGGATTGTTTTTACTCTTGGCTGTTTCTATTATGGTTGAGTACTCGGAAGTTTTGTTAATACAGTGCAGCTTGCTCGCGAAAGAAACTTGTTTACAAAATATATCGAAGAAACTTTTTGGCACTCCTGGTTTTGTGATATCTTACACGATACCGTATTTATATTCTTTAAGTGTATTACTTACGTACAACGTCATACTTGCAGACACTTGTACTAAGTTGGCGCAGTCCCTGCTACAAGCTTTAGGAAGTCATGTTACATTAAACAGAAAAGTGATCCTGCTTCTTTTAACCATAATTATTATCCCCATTTCCATGACCACCAACGTCAAACGAATTTTCAAATGGTCTTTGGTCTCCCTTATTTCTGCTTCATTTGTCACAGTTCTGGTCACGGTACGATTGTTTACACTGAGCGGACACGTACCACATACATACAATGCATTTAAGTTTTTGAACACGAATATAATACAATCTGTCGCAGTTATGTCGTTCGCGTTATCATGTCAACACACATGTCGTCTATATTACGCCACAATCGATCAGAGTAAGGAATTCGATCCCGACAAACCAGCAAGTATCGCGTCATCGTACAGTTTACTGTGTACCATCGTACTTGGTTGCTGTGGTTACCTGACGTTTCGTGGAATAACTCAAGTCAATATACTTGAGAATTACTGTGAGGAAGATCTCTTAGCAACGCTCGCAAGAATCTCCTTCGCTGGGTTTATATTATGTTTATTTCCAATGGAATGTCAAAGTTTGCGTCACCTCATCCAACAAGGAGTAGTGGTGCACCGTAAATTTCAAAATATATTCCACTTTTCCATTACATTGTTTGTTTTGACACCAGCTTTGTTAGGCGCAATGCTTATCGACTGCCTTTCAATTGTATTAGAGACTGCCGGTTTGATGTTGGCTGTTCCGTTGATATTTATACTACCCTCAATATTTTTCGTGCGTCTATCAGCTGGCAAGTTATATTCCGCAACGAAGCTACCATGTTTAATATCCATAGCAACAGGATTCACGATTTCTGTGTGTGGTCTTACAATGACATTGTTTACCAATCATTATTGCATTCATCAGTCACACATGTTCCCTTATTGTAACGGTAGTAGCGAATTACTCGGACCTCTCATAACATTGATGTCTCTAAACGGAAGCGTAAACTTCGATCCGGCAACGATTGGTTTCAATTTAACGAGTTTTGATACGGAATATGAGAACTTAACTGATATCGCTGCAGCGTATTTTACAACTTAGAAGATGAAGCATTTTTTTTTTATTTCTTTTAACTTTTTGTACTATATTTATTCGTGTACATACATTATATTTACAATTGTATGCTTACGTATAAAATGACGTACGCAAATAGAACAGTTTTTTAATAACCGGATATTAAAAAACGGTGTCTATTAAAGTTCGATTAAAAGTAACAATTCTTCCAATGGTTACCTGCATGTTAGTGTTTATGTTCATATATTTTTGTGTGTTGACATCTACATTAATAACGAATTAGTAATACACTAGAAACTCAGTGTTTACGTTTTGATGTAAAAACGTATGCGCAGTGTCAGCTATTCGAATTGCATGATTCTTCTTCGAATACTATCTTTTCAACTTCTTCTTTAACTAGATCTAACTGTTCTGTCAGTATGGCCTCGTCTGCAAATGGATTCTAAAACACAATTGCTTAATTGAAGAAGGAATGAAACAAACATGCTTAATTAAATTCACAATATGATAAGAAAGGAATAAGGATAACAGGTGGACATTTTGTCAGTCATGAGAAGGATGATGCATCAAACTAAAATCAGTTTTTGTGTAAGGTATAAGTTATTATTTAGTGTTCCTATTATGTTTTGATAATTTGGGAAATTAATGAAGTCACGCTATAATATTTTGCACTGATAAAATTAGATTCATGGAAATTTTGAAATGTTTCCAAACTCTTACTGACTTTCATCTTTTGATGTTATTAGCTTTCCTAAATATTAAAGGAGAACTAACGATTGATAACAAGTTGTGCTTAAAATGTTCACTATAGTGTGAATATACACTGTGTTAATTTTTTTATATTTGTGAGCATTGGTTCTCGAGATATTTCAGGTCAAAGTAGTACTACGGTTGCCGCCATGGCAGTAAACAAACGCATTCTGAATGAACAAAGCGAGGGAATGCTAAACGGGAAAAACTGTGTTCCTGTGATTGTCTGAAAGTAATTTTATTCATCATGTTTTGAAATAAATATCTTTCGCAGAATATAATTATGTTTCACTTTCATAAATATAGTTTTGGACATGAGTTTATGACTTGAAAAATATAAGTATTACGTGTATTCAAATTTATTATGAAATTTTTCTTGTGTTATTTGATTTCCGCCAGCGAAGGCGGAATCTTTAAAATCGCCTGAGGAGATAGATAGATAAATAGATAGAGACAGCGCAGCTAGGCTGGACGCCCGAAACTTATCCAGACTAAAGCCTAAATCCTCGTTTTGACAGATTTTTTCTGAGAACGAGGCTAAAATGAGTTTTAAGCCAATAAGAATCCTAACAGTGCAACAAATTGTTTTATTATCCAATGAACAATACTTTATTTTAAAGTTTATATGCTATCGAAAGTTAAAGCTCGTGCAGTGTAGAATAATGAAGATCGTCTTATAATGCGCCATCTTTGATGTTATTAACGTTTCCCTTTAATAATTACGTCATTTCCTTCCGTACAATTTCGCAAGCACGTAGACTAAAGCTATATTCTGCAGAACTAATTAATTATTCATGAATTTTAATTTAAAGAGGAATTGTTGAGGCTGAATATTTTTGGTGAAAGATAAATATTATAGCTATAAAATCATGTAGTCTGAAAATAACCTTTCGTAACTGATTATGTAAAAAAAAATTTGCTGCCACCTTAAAAGATATTTTCCAAGTTGTTTTTCAGAAAAAAAGAGAAAATCGATAAATTTTCAGCCTTGCCGTTGTTCTTATTTTGTTTTTATTGTTCATCAATTTTCAGGTTTATTATTTCACACATTCGTAGAAATGTGTGATTTGGTATGGGCTGCGTTCTGTCATGGTGGTAACGAAAAGTTGAAAGGGGCGCGAATAGTATCAAAATCAAAGCCACCACAAATAGCGCGCTATATTGACCGAAATTTTGTTCATGTATTGTTTTCTTGCGTATAGCAGCGATTTTTTGTTGTTTTCTTATTATCGTGTAGCTTTATATAGTATACACAAAATAATGAAACCAGTAGATATATATTCTATTCGAATTTCGAGAAATCTCGCATCAAATGAGGGTGTTCATTGTCTTGAAATGATTGTTTTGATTTACGTTGACAATGTTATAATGTTCGAAATTGACTCGAGTTGTGTGCTCTCCAGCCATATCTCAGTTATCGAAAAATAGTCACAACTTTTAATATGATTCAATTTATCATCATCAAGTTTGGGCCTTAATATTTTTATACCAAATTTTATCATTGTATATTTTATATTTTAATAAATACATTTTAATTATTTATCATCATAGTGTTGTGTGAGTGTTCAAACCGCTTCAGTTCTTGTTGTTTTTACATGAGACATTAGAAATTCGATTGACAATATTTTATGTTAAAACTTGGACATCCATGTGTATGTGTACATATTAAAACGACGTTTCGGGTGTCATACACCCATTTTCAAGTAAAATAAAAATTATACAACAGGTCTATATAAACAAGAACGTTGCCATAGATACAAGATATATAAACATAATCAATACAATATTTAAGTATAAAGTATGTGTACAATACGAATGTGTGATCAAACCGGACGGTTTTCTTGTTTTTCTTTTAAAATTGTTCTTATAGAGAAATGAAGTTTATGTAAGTTAAGTTAGCTATGATTTACAGTTACAATAATAATCAAAAATTGAATTTTAAAATTTTAGAATATTCAATGATTTTGTTCCCCCATATTACTCAGTCCTCTTCAAAGTTCAGTACTTTTTCAGATTATTGCTAATGGCGGAAATCTTTAAGCCGCAGGGCTTCTTGTTTTTGTATTAAAACATCTTGAAAGACTACAGGTGCTTTAATTTGCTAGTTTCGAAAACAACAGTTCAAGTGATTATGCGCAGTGTACTGGAAGTGATTTTGTGAAAGCAAAGTAAAACAAAAACAGTCTCAAAGTTTTTATTTCTTTACACATTTTTTTTTTATAAGCAACTCGGTTGCTAAGGGCTCAGCCCTGAAAATTGCCAAAAAACTAAGCAACTGCTTAGCAACACCCAGCCCTGAACTTAGCCAAGCAACTTTTTTCCCCAGCAAAATATTTTATAAAATTAACCAGATGATGTTCGGCAAAACTCAAAAAATGAAAATAAAATGAAAAAGGCCAGACAATTTATCAAAAATTCAGGGAGTGATACAGTGTTTGCGTGATCGCGTGCTTCCTTTCTTTTTCCAGGTCGATTTTTCCTTAGCAACCTACTAAGCAACTTTAGCCCTGAATTTCTAAAATTCCATAGCAACCCCGGCCCTGAACCAAAAAGTGGGGTTGCTTATAAAAAGAAAAATGTGTACCTGTTTTCGCATGTCAAATTCTTGGAATTTATTTTTTATACGAGGATGTTTTTCTACTAGAATTTAGTTCATCTTCTTCATCGCTCGAACCTCGGGATAAATTTAAATCACTTTGAGAAGACGAAGAAGTGACTGAATCTTCATCCATCGTCTTACAAAACCTGTTGAGCTACGCCGTGTGACGTCACAAATCAACAAAATATGTACGAACCAAGTTGGCTTTCGATAATGGCAGCGACCGTTAATTGAATTATCGATTTTAGGGGACAAAATTTAGACACAAAAATGTTTACATTTTATATGCCATGTTTTTTTCGAGATATGTAAGAATGTTTTAATCATAAAAAACTACATATATATGTTTTTATGTAATAAAAACATTCTTACATATCACAAAAACAACATGGCATAACATTTTTTAAATTTTCGCATTTTATTATGTCCAAATTTCGTCCCCAAAAAGCCATAATTACGTTAACGTTTGCCGCCATTATTGAACAAAGGCCAACTTGGTTCATACGTTAAATACGTTAAGTTAAATTCCAGTAGATCTGTCCCACACAAAGTCGGGCCTTATACAAAGTCGGGCGAAAATATTTGTCTGGCTTTAGCCTCCCGACTTTGAAAGTTTTTGACCTATGTAGTGCATGTATGAAAAATTACAGTACTGATTGAAAATAAGAGAGCATTTTTTAAGTGTTTTATTGGCAAGAAATAAAGAAATTATTTACGACAAAATAAAGTGAAACTTTTTACCATAAGTATAAGAAAATCACTGTATTGCAAAAAAAATGCCTTTTGGTCAGCTTTGTGCAATTAAACCAAATTAGGCCCAGTCAAAGAGGGCGTTTTTTATCCCGTTCAGGAAAATAACACGTTTAAGGATAATTTTAAGAAAAACTAAAAAAGGACACTCCTATTAAACTAGCAGCCTTTATTCGTAACGCTTTAGAGCCTATTAAAGATGCGCATTTACATAAATCTCAACTTACTTTGAGCATAGTGTTTTACGTGATTTTTTTTTAAGAAAGCAATCAAAGGTACCGCAAATCCTGGCGTGTAGATAGTGTGTAGATAGTTACAAACCGTTGCCTGATGTAAGTATTGGTTCGCCAAGGTGAATTTAAAGAGGCCAAATATCAAGTAGCTGTTGACCACGGTATATTACCAAGATGTAACAGTATCAATTTCTATGGGTCGGAATTTACCTTGATGATAAAGATGTATATTCCGCCATTTTTAAAATTATCGAGATCATCATACTGCGACAATCCGTATTGTCCATCTCCTTTGGTTGTCACTGGCGTGCAAGATTGTCCGTCTTTAAATCGAGGGTTGTCTCTTAACTGGATTACACAATTAGATTTGATTTATTTTTTACTTACAATGTAATGTCTTCAATTTTATTTTTTTTAATTTTTACATTAAATTTGAAATAAAACAAAATACATTTAAAACATTTAAAACATAGACGTTAAACGTGGAAGGATAACAAGTTAACACAAAAAGTGTACATTACAATGTTCATTCATTGTTGGCTCTTGAATCGAGCGCGGCTAGTTTGATATCTGTACTCTCCGAGAAAACTGGATTATATGAAGTACGTGTTCCTCGTATACATGTCACACAAGCTTTAATTAGTGAAAAGTTCAGTTTTGTCTTCAACCAAAAGCTCACTAAAGATTTTGGTAGTTTTCTCTTATTGGACAGTAATTCTGTAGCATGGTTTGTTGGTGACACTAACGCCTCATTAATTGTTAGTGAAAGTGAAGAAGCGTCATTAAGCTTACTACCAAAATCTACTAAAAACATACCTGATTCTGTGCGTGATGACCTTGTGCAACCAGATATATTGACGTCCTATCCTAATGGTGAATTTATCAAACGAATCAAGCAATTGATAGCGTCAAAGAAGAAAAATTCAAGCTGGAAGTGTGGCGATTGTAAGGCTTTAATAACGAAAGATAGAAGCATTATCTGTGACAGATGCCTTATTTGGAGCCATTACAAGTGTTCAGGATTAAAAGGAAAACCAAGCGGTAATTGGTTCTGTGAAATCTGCGTGGCAAGTTTTGCAGGTATATATCATATGTATTTTTGTATGTATTATGTATATATCTCATATGTATCATATGTATTTTTCATTTCCGCTTTCGATTATTTTTCCTAAATTTCTATTTTTACAGAGAACGAAATATCTGACAAAGAGAATGAGTTAGAGACCAAATGGACTGATTTTCTTAAAAGAAACCTTAAAGACGGAGTTCTCTCTACGCTTGTGGAAAAATCAGCAGATTCGCAGCACAATATCCTGTTAAATCTTAAATCAGGTGGTGCTTTTCAGGTTGCTGCTAACATGCAGGAAATTGAAAAGAGAGACCCGGAATTCGCTCTACAGCTTGGCAAGTGCTTAAGAAGCTCGGCACCTTATTGGTTCCTTCTTATCTAAGAATTTTCCTGATGAATTACCATTTGGTAGTAAAAGAGTAAGCATGTTACTGTACATCCAAGTGAAGCTTTTTACTCTTTTTTAATTTCAGAACGGTTTACGGTTGTAAAACGCAGTCATATGACGCGTATCTGTACTTTTTTTAATTTGACCAGCGTTATGTTTGGTATTATGTTATTTTTGACTTTTTCTTATTTTTGTTCTTAGCTTCTTTCAAGCATTTTGTTCTTGGCTTTTTAAGCATTTTGTTGTACAACCAACTTTGTACAACCTACAAAGTCGATCATTTTGCCCTACTTTGGGTGGCTTTTATTCCTGCCCAAAGTCGGTCAAAAATCGTCAATATTAAAATGCCCTACTCTGGGTGGTTTTTATTCCTGCCCAAAGTCGATCAAAAATCGTCAATATTAAAATGCCACTCTATTCTGGGCATGCTTTTGCTGAAATAGTTGTAGATTAAAAGTTTAAATTTTGGTTAAATATGTGTTCATAAGAGCGAATTTTCGTTAAATTAAGGCATAAAAATAGTAAAGTAGTTTAATAAAGTTATTTTAAGACGCAAGGAATGCAGTTTCAACTGATAAAAGAATGTGTTTTACTTTGCATAGTTTTGCCCTACTTGGGTTATGATTTGAAAATGCCCGACTTTGGGCAGCCGCCCTACTTTGGGTGGAACAGATCAACATCATCGTAGAAAAAATAATTTTTCAACAATACACCTTCCCCGAATTAGTTTTCTTTGATGTACAGCTGCTATTTCTCAACTTTAACAAACAAAATGAATGTGATTTTTGAAATCCTCACATGAAACTTGATAGAATGTGAAATCTTTAGATTCATACAGCAAACAAACGACCTGCCAAAACAGTTTTTCTAATTTTGTGCTAATTGACTTCTGCATGAAACAGAAGATTATTAGTACAAATCAAAAATTAAGAAGACTTTGACCGTAACATTAATATCACCAAAACCGCACTTTAAAATGTCGGATTAAGTTGAAAATTTATACACACACCAATTCAATGATGCTGAATATGATCTCAAAGGTGAAGTCAAAACAATAAATTCCAAAATTTTAAAAAACATGCAATTTGGGAAACGTGTTTTTGTTTTGCTATCACAAAATCACTTCCAGTACACTTTATTGCGCACAATCATTTGAAGTTTTATTTTCAAGTCTAGCAAATTAAATGAAGCACCTGTTGTCTTTCAAGATGTTCTGATACAAAAATAACACAAGAAAAATTTCATAATAAAATTGAATACACGTTTATTTTTCCAAGTGATAACTCCTGCATAAAACTTTAAAACTGTATTTATAACGGTGAAATATTATTTTATTCTGATAAAGATATTTATTTCAAAATATGATAAATAAAATTACTCTTAGACAATCACAGGAGGCACAGTTTAGCATTCCCTCGCTTTGTTCATTCAGAATGCGTTGTTTACATTCCCGCGGACTTACGCCAAACAAGTTAGTATTTTACTGAACAGAAAGTCCTAATCGACACTGTCATAGCGGCTACCGTAGGACTACTGTGACCTTTATATCTCGAGAACCAAAACTCACAAATATAAAAAATTAACACAGTTCATATTCACATTATAATGAACATTTTAAGCACAACTTGTTATCAATCGTTAGTTCTCCTTTTACGAAAATTGAGAAATGGCCAGCATTCTTCGTCGACCCTAACTGAAAAAGATTAGATATTTCGATCGACAAAGTAGCTACCTGAAGTTGACTAATTTTTTTTTCTTTTGAAGTATATTCTCTAAGCATATAGTTAGAACCAGCCTATAAAGAAAGAAACACCATGTCTTTTATTAAACGCCATGTCTTTTATTAAACGCCATGTCTTTTATTAGACGCCTCCTCGATTAAACTCCCACTTTTCAATGAGCTCACTCTGATGGACCTGTTTAGAGGGCAGTCTATTCGAAACCTAATGCAAATGTTGAATTTCACCGATAACAATCTTATCAAAAACTCATTCACGGTTTATTAAACGCCCCCTCGAACAAACGCCGCCTCTTAAATTTGAAATAAATTAATAGGCGACCCACCCGTTCGTTCAAAGCGTTGCAGTAAATTAATTAAGGAACAAAGACACGGCATGTACTCCAGTAAATAAATTTTAGGATACCTCGTGGTAAATTCGTGTATCGTTTATTCTTAGGAGAACACCATCGACTCTTAAGAAGAAACGCAACAAGATAAAGAACGACGAAGGCATCACTCTCTAAATAAATACAATTGTCAGACATACAAATTCATGTACTACATACTACAATAACTTCAAATTATCATTATTTCTCCAAATTTACATGGTAGGTAGGGAAATTGGAGTAGAGTTACTTTGCGCGTCGCATTTGATCCGCAGTTCCTAGAACTGAGAGCCACAGATGGACCCATTACACTACGTGCGCCAATATGTTAGCTACTCAAGTAGATAGCTTACCCGTATGGACTATATCATAGCTGTATGATTAACCAAACATGTTTGAAAAATTAAAGAAAAACGAAAATAGTTGGAGTTCTTTATACAGCCACTTCAATGCTTAAAACACGGTTATCAATATGGGTCATGTGTTCTGAATGTATACGTTAGGTATACATCTGCATTGCCTATCCGATTTTTCTCACATGGCATGAGTTGACCCGTTACTGCGATAAAGGCACTCTATCAGATTTAGTCACTCCACGAGAGTAGATAAATCTTGGTATTCAACAAGAATGGGCATGCAATAGTTATCAGTTTATTATATTGCCTAATTGACACTTGTTTGTTGATTTCCGCCAGCGAAGGCGGAATCTTTAAAATCGCCTGAGGAGATAGATAGATAGATAGATAGAGACAGTGCAGCTAGGCTGGACGCTACTAAGTTTGTGTCCAGGCTAAACCTCAGAAAATTTCTATTTTCTCGAAAGCCAATTAAGATGGTTCATTTTAATCTTTGGCAATTTAATGAACATTCTGAACAGAGTTTGTGTACTCTTCGTGTGGCCAGAACATTCTGTGTACGGCCATGAGTGCTAACATTTTGTTGTTTGCCTCTTGCTGGTCTGGTTGGTCGTTGTAGCTTTATTGATGTAGCTGGGGAGCTAAATACTATTCTTTAAATTCGTGTATTTTATCAGGTAAGAATTATTTTATATATAAGTGAGAAAAGTGTGCTGGCTAGCTAGCTATCTCAATTTTTGGTGCTGACTTTGGTCTCCTTTTGATTGGTGCTGACATACCCCTTTTAGCTATCGAGCTAGCTAGCTACATAAAATAGTGCTTTGATTAGAGTGGTTTTTTCTTCTTAAAGATCCAGCAACAAAAAACCTTTGTCCTGCTTTGCGTAATATTTCACAGACACCCAACTCCTGTTCTTATGGGAAAAAAGGGCTACTTTAATCAGATAAAAAGATATATATTTGCACAGGATTTTTTTATATTTGGTGCAGAAAAGTTGTCAAAACGTGACAAAAGTTTATTGTTGCTTGCACCGAACAGTCAGGGTGAACTGATGATTAGCCTGTAACAGAATATATAGTTAGCCGATGCAGGATTATTAGACGCTACGCTTAGTATAATTAGCCGTTAAAAGCGTCTTTGTGTTCTTTACAGCTAACTGAGTCTTTTCTATGATTTTTCTTGAAATCAGAATAGTGTTGTTGTTTAATAATACGACATACTGCTGGCTACAGTAAAAGTAATAACTTTTTTGCACAATCGTTTCTTGTTCCTCTTTTTCGTTTTAATTGAAGCACAACTTTATGTGGATCCATATAAATATACATGGCTATGGGAAGATCGATAACGAAGAAAAGTGTGGAAATTTAAGTAAAAAAAATATCTATTGTATAAGTAGTTGTATGAGCGGCTAATTATACTGTATGCACTGTATATATAATTATTCTGCATAGATAAATAGATGATTTGTATATTTTATATGGCTAGCCTCACAAATATCGAGGGATGTACCCTGTCTATTATTTCCAGGAGGGGCCATGGCTTAGATGGGGAGTCCTAGAGTATTTAATGCTCATTTTAAGCTACGCAGACCCAATTAGGGTCCGTGCTCTACCAGACAACTCCCTGCAACATACAACAGCCCACACAGTGTGCCTTCTCCCCAATTTCCCTCACAGAGAGAAATTGCGCCAAGGGGAATCGAATCCCGTTCCCCCGCACAAAATGCCAGAGTTATAACCACTAAGCTACCGTGCCATTGAAAACGGCTAACTATTCTGTTACTGGCTAATTAACAGTTCTCCTTGAGTGCCTAATTTGCTTGAAAATCTTTCTTGAACTCACCCAAAGTAACACAAAATATTTTTCTAAGATTTCTTAGAACAGACTTGATTTTTAGAAATCTCACGAAAAGGACCATCGATTTATCAAATCCGCAAATTTATTAATTGTGTGTTTACCCTTTTTTGTTTCAACTTGTTGAATTGAATTTCTCAATTTAAAATTTCAGAAGTTAGATATGTTCAACTTTTTGGATTCGTCAAACAAAACAATGACCAATCAGTTTCCTCAAAATGAAAAATTGCAACTAATCCGACTCCCTGATAGAAATTCAAATTTGAATCAAAAAGGATAATAAACAATAAAATTTGTTGAATTCAATAAATCGATTTCAACAAAATAAATCCTGTATTGTCCACAGGTTTCAAAATCATGTATCGCCTGCTTAATATGTTACTTGTTTAACAAAGATATCAAAAGCCAACTTGATTAAATTTATATACATATATTTATATATATAATATACCTTGTGCATCACATGGCATTGATTTGTATTCTTTTAATAAATTCCCTTTTTAAATCAAAGAGGCAAAGAGAGGTTAAAGAGACAATAATTAAACAACCTGGTTTTAATGCAGTTTATGGTAAAATTGTGTTCTTGTTTCTCATTTTTAAAACTTTTCAACAAGAGAGTAAATTTTGAAGGCCTAAATACTGAAATATTCAAATGCTAATATGTATTTATTGCTGAATTAATTAACAATGAACTACTTCATCATTCAAATTGAGCTCATTCAGAAGTTATTATATTCGAATCGTCAAGTTTATACATAAGAAGATTTATATTCTGAAATTTTAGAATTTTCCTGATCAGTTTGTAAAAATATCCAGTTAAAGTTTTAACTGTTATTTTAGAATACTTCATATAGCTATGTAAAATTTTTCTTTTTTCTTTATTGAGTTGTATTTTAACATTGCAGGTTAGTTACAACATGGATGTACGAAAAGAGAAGGATACACAACGAGAAAATATTCTATTCAATTTTCTATTGTATTACGAAACAATTATACATGTGCGCGTTTACTAGATCCAGTGTTTTTTGCGTTTGTCGGTATATTTTTAACGAGAACGATCATTAAAAATAATCACCGACAATTTAGCAGGAGTTTCCTCTTACTGATAGGGCTTTCCCCTATAGTAATTACTACAATTTCATTGGCGTTAAACACATTCGGGATCTCTTATTCTGGACAAAAAATATTTGGCGCGCAAAGTAAAGAATAACATAAAATTTTAATATTTTCGTGAGGCATGGTTCGTGTCACGTTGGATTTACTTGTTGTAGCAGTGTTAGTATTTTATGGAAACTACAGTTGTTCAAAGCTATTCTGACATTTTGTAAGTAGATTAATATTTATTTTATCTATTGGCGTCAGCAATTTTATCAGAATTAAAGTCTAGCCAAAAATATAAGAATTTAAAAGTTTGTTTACATTTTTTCAAAAGAATTCCGAAAACTGAAATTATTAAGAGTACCGGGTATCACAATCACTTTTCGTTTGTTAGAAATCATGCTGAACTGGGTAATCAGTAGTGCGTCATATGAGCGATATACACATGGTGTTTATTGTTTAGAGTTTGCGAGTATTGTTGAACTTACATTTTTACGAAACGAGTTTTTTGAAAGTTCTGAAGGAGAGTTATGAGAAGAAGGACAAGAAGTTTTTAAGAGAAGACATGAAATTTTTGAGAATTTGAATTATTTTGAGTCAATATACGAGAAATTGGGACTGAAATTAATTTAGTTCTTTTGATTATATTCATATAAATCATCGGAATTTTTAAGAGCTATAAAGAAGAAAATTTAAGAACTTGTGTGACGGATAGAGGTATTTCGTTAGTAACATTATTTATCCATAAACATTTTCAAAATAAAACTGTTGTTTTGTCTTTCTGTCCTGGGTCCCTTGAGGTTATGTGTTCTTGGAATAACCTCACTTAAACTTTCCAACGAATATATCTACAATTTATTTCATTATTTGTAGGTACTTCTTGAATAATGAAATGACATTCATGTGAAAAAGTTGGAATCTTTGCGTAGAATTTGTGGAATCGAATCGAATTTAATTGGAGACCTGTGAGGACACCTCTGAAAGACCAGACACTCGGCCAACAATTGACGTACATGACACGAGACTCCCAAGACGGAAGAAGAATTAAAAAAATGACTTTTTTGCTTTTGTGTACTTGTGTATTTTTATAACGATTTTACACTAAAAAATAGTATGTTGATAGTCTCGTAGTCTTAGATTATATGTGATTTCTTTTACAGCTTTTATAAAAGTAGAAAGGCCAATCTCCTTTCCACAGCCTTTATTGGCTTGTGAAAAAAGTCTATAAGAAACCTTAAATAATGTCAATGTGGATGTCGTCAGGCATTTTAATCTCAAAGCGTTTACATTCACTGCCATTTTGAAGCAAAATTATATTGTTTTCTTTTCGTAAAGGTTGAAATACACTATCATTTTTCAATGATACATTCCAATGGCATCAAAAATGACAAATTTTGGCGCGAATACACTATCATTAAAAACATGAAACTTGAGCATGTTTTTTTTAGCAACATGGACTCTGAAGAAGAAATAGCAGCTGCTGTTGTTGTGTATATGTTATTAAAAAAGAGAGTCGAACGTAGGAAAAGAAAGCAAAGAAAAGTATGGGTGAAGCCGTGGTTAAATAGGCGAACTGAACTTGGCATCTACATACTCTCATGTATGAACTGCGCGTGGAGGAAATTGCAGAGTATACGCGATTTTTAAGAATGCCGCCGAATATTTTTGATGAGCTCCTTAATCTCATAGAAGTTGACATTGAGAAAAAAACAACGCATTCACGAGACCCAATTCCTGCTAAAGTCAAACTAGCCGCAACTTTGAAGTTTTTATCATGTGAGATACCTTTGAATACCTCATGACTTCTTGCCTTCTCGTTTCTGTCCTTTATCCCACAAACTGGGCTGGCTTCTCCAAATCTCAATAAAAATTTCAGTCGCTTCTTGCGTCTTCATTCTCGGGTGAATTATCTTGTTCAAATCTACGATGGCCCTGAGGTGTCACTGGGTCCTTCCCAATTTTCACTCAGACCTTCCCAATTTTCACTCAGACCTTCCCAATTTTTAACTCAGACCTTCCCAATTTTTAACTCAGACCATCTCATTTTCAACCAGACCTTCTTTGATTTCACAGCGCCGAGGACCTACAAAAACTTTCAAAGTTAGACCCAGACCGTTTGAATGCCGGAACACGCTGGAGGAGAATCGCGATGTAAAAATGGTAGACATACAAATATAAACACACGTGAAGGGAACAGCAGAAAGGGATTTTTAGCAAATAGATAATGGTTGGTGAAAATAAGAGGAAAACAGAAGCAAGATTAAGTGGTTTAATACTTAAAATCAGGAAGAAGGGAGAAAATGAACGAAAAGTTGAAGAAAGGAAGGTATTTTTTTACTCTAATCTAAGTATACTACCAAGCTTTTGGGTATTTGCATGTCGTCATGAATTTATAGCACAAGTCAAGTAGGTATGCATGTCTGAAATTCTCCTTATATTATGTAGCTATAGGGTGACTAATAGCTTAAGTCTGTAACAAGTGTATCAGGCGAAAAAACGTGAAAAATTATCTAGCTACCACAAAATTGTAAGCTTTTGATCCTTTTTTAAACAAATTTTATTGCAATGTATATGGAGAACTTCTTGACGTTCTAGGTTCATGTTCGGTGGAAAAGATTCGATGTTGAAAAAGGCCGTGCTGTTAGTGTCTCAAAAAAACGGTGGTGGTTATAGGTTCATAATGGTGGAGGACAACATACTGTTATCCGCAATTAAGGAACGAGCAGAGAGATTATTCTTTTCAAATGAAGGAAAATGTTATTTCGGAGAAACAATCGATGAATGTTTTACAACTCTGACTAACTCTGCTGATGAACCACTTGACGAAAATTTGTCCTTAACAGACTATTTAAACAACAATGGTGTGTATTTGTCAAAGATGTACCTTGTTTTGAATACCAGAAAACGAGAAGAAGCAAGTCCTCCAAGTAATTCTATGTTTTGATTTGATTGTGATGATGCTCACAACTTACCACTTCCCATTCCTAATTTGGATTTTGGAAATGACTTCTTGGTTGCAGAAGAAGATGATCAGCAGATTGTTGACGTTCCTGGTAAGTACAACAGCCTCAGAAAATTTAAAAGTACTTGGTACAGTAGTCTGATATAATTTCGTTCGATATAATTTGTGTCGTATGCTAATTTGTCTGGATAGAACAGATTTTATTCGGCCGTAGGTAATTTTGGTCTTATTTCCCAAGGAATTTTCTTTTGAAAATTGGTCTGAATCGATAAAAAAACCTACACACAATGTATATACAGTTAAAGTTTATATTTTTAGAAACTGTACCAAATCCTGGTTTCCATGGTGATAACATAGTCGATTTGGAATCTGGAATTGTACAAAACGATAATAATCCCAATTTTGAATTTGAAGCTGGTACAAATCATCATGATAATTCTGTCATCAATTTGGTATACGAAGGTAACCCTAACCAAGTTGATAACCTCGTAGATTTGGAATCTCCAGCCACCTTAAACCATCGTGACACAACTGTGGATTTGTCATCCCACGCTAGCTCTAGCCACGCTAACTTGGAACCAGATAGCAATGAAGTAAATTTGGTTCTTTCTGATGATATTAAAACTATCAAAGTTCATAGGTTGCGCTTGAAGGAAGATATGATCAACGGCTTCAAACAAATAATGGAAAACGATAAAATAAAGTTCACAATTATTGATCCACGAGGAGAAGAAGAAAGTGGCGTTGGTATTGGAGTTGACAGAGATTTGTATACATCTTTTTGGATGGAGGTTGCTGATTCTCTCTGTATTGGAACATCAGAAAGGGTACCTTTCATAAGGCATGATTTGTACTTTGAGGAATGGGAATCAATTGGAAAAATACTGAAACATGGATACACCAAAACTGGATATTTTCCAATTTTTTTAGCCAAAGCTTTTGTTACGTATTGTTTATTTGGGGACACACCGCTCTCTAATGATCTGCTCATGGAATCTTTTTTAAACTTTGTGTCACCAATGGATGCATCATTATTAAAAGAAGCCCTGAAAACCACTAATCAAGGAATATACAAGGACGAGGATTTCATAGATCTTCTAGACCGCTACAACTGTAGATCCAGTGTTAATCCACTCAATGTTTATGGAGTTGTTCTTGAACTTGCACAGCAAGAAATAATACAAAAACCGTTCATCATGGTTTGCAGTTGGGCGAAAACACTACAATGTTTGAAAGAATATGAAGAATTTTCATCAATATATTTCTTGAAAAACTTTTACGATGCTGTTACACCTTCTACCAAAAAAGTTATAAAACTATTCGTTGCAGATCCGAAGACAGAAGGACAACGATGTTGTTACAAATATTTGCTTCAATATGTTCGTGGGCTTGACAATACTGATCTTGTGAAATTGTTGCGATTTTTGACAGGTTCAGACATAATTTTATGTAGAAAAATAGATGTGTCATTTGTTGAAATGGGTGAAAATGCTGCCAGAAGACCAATTGCGCATACGTGTGCGCCTTTATTGGAACTGCCGTATTCGTACCGCAATTTTTGTGAACTCCGGGAAGAATTCCAGAATATCTTGCGGGTGGATAGCTGGGGAACTGATTTTACTTGATATCATATACTGTATGTATTTACCTGATATTTTTATATAGTTTTAAATTACGTTCTTTTTTTGCTTAATTCAGAAACCTTCAGAAATAGTTGAGAACAAAACGTTATATAAACATGACAGTGCACATATTTTATTTTGCTATTAGGAGTGTGTTTGAAATTCGATCATGTTATCATTTTATACAAAGGCAGTTACAGCAGTGTTCTGTACAAACTTGACGATTTCTATTTGAACACTTCACATAGAAACTATTTTATAAAATTTTGTTATATATAAACTTGGAGATTTTTACTTGGATATGTTTTATGAGTTAGAGTTTTGTTCTATTTAAACTTGGAGATGTTTACTTCGACACTTCACATAGAAGTTATTTTATAAAATTTTGTTATATATAAACTTGGAGATTTTTACTTGGATATTTTATATGAGTTAGAGTTTTGTTCTATTTAAACTTGGAGATTTTTACTTGGATATTTTATATGAGTTAGAGTTTTGTTCTATATAAACTTGGAGATACTTTTTTCACCGGGAATGACTGAATTAGAATCCCTTACTGGTTAAGTGGACTATAATTTGGTAATTCACGGCATACGTGTGGTGTGTTGTACCATTTATATTTCTGAGCAGCATGTTTTTTTGTTCGAAAGACAGCATTATATAAAAGAAAAATGGCATATCTTTTTTCTGGAAAACAAACTAAGTAAACTGTTCATAAAGAATTAGTTCAACTGTTCATGAATATTCTGCAATTTTTTGAATAAGGTACGCATACAAATTGAAACAGCCTTCGAAATTATCTGGCACGTTCCAACCATCTTGAGCCATCAAAGTGGTAGCAAATTCATCAAATTCGTCAGAAAAATCTTCCACTGTACGTATCGAAATACTTGAAAATTCTGAAACCTCGTCTAAATCGACATCTTTCAAAAAATTCGTTCCTCCGTGTAAATGAGGCAAAAAATACATTGTATTGGGTCTTCCACTTGGTCCGCCATTTTTAGATTTGGAAATTAGATGTTGATTCCATTCCTGTTTTACGGTTCGTATTTCTTCACGGATAAGGCGCATAAAGCAAAATCTTGCACAATCGAGTAAAACAGCGTCTGAGGGATCGTACAAATCTCTATCCACAAGGTCTTTGAAGAAGGAAACCCACCAACCAGGACGGTCTCGACGCAGTTTAGACCAATATGCCTCTATACGTTGATTAACTGGTGAAGATACAATAGAAAATGTATCCAAGGCTTCACAATCCCCATTACTATCGCGTAAGGATATATGTATAGGCTCGATAAGGGAATGCTCTGTACCGTCGTCAGCCTTTATTTTGTTTGGAATTCCCTTCAATTGCGTTATAGCTTCCAGGTAGTATCTTGCTATCAACTCTGGCACCTTGTTACTTGATGATACCTCTAACCAAATGAGTCTGCGTGAATAGCCGTCAATGCATCCGTGGATGCTGAATCCAAAGGGCTTCAATTTGTCATGCCCATCAATGTGCCAAACGAAATTTGGACCAGGATTTCTATAAGTACGGCGTGATAATCTATGTCTTCTTCGCTGATCAACACCTTCCGGATCAATATTTAGCAGAGTCTTACGAACATCTTCCCTGCGTACAATCAATCCTTTACTTTTCAACGATGCCCATACACGACGATATCCAAGTTGAGCACCACTACCTTCAAGATCATTCTGTATCGCAGCCTCTAATTCATTTACACTGCACCTTCGGGTATTGAGTGGTCTTCTGAATAGATTTTTACGCTTCAAGTTTCTTTTCAGCGTAGAAAGACTGATATCATGACCATGATGTATTCGTAAAAACTCTCGAATTTCGTCATAAGTGTACCCACCAATAAAATAGTCATTAATCAGGTCATCCAATGGTTTCTCTTGATCGGATAAACAAGGTATCAAATCCATTTTGTGCACATACACAGTGTAGTTGCTGCTGTATGCTGATGTCGCATCTGACTTTCTTTGTTTATCGCAATATTTTTGTGATATGCGTTAGCAAAACTTATTTTCAGAATTTTGAGAAGGTCTGAATCCAAACTGATATGGTCTTGCTGGAAAATTGAGAAGGTCTCAGCTGAAAATTCAGGTGGTCTCAGTCAAAATTGGGAAGGTCTGAGTCAAAAATTGGGAAGGTCCGAGTCAAAAATTGGGAAGGTCTGAGTAAAAATGGGAAGGTCTCGTTGAATTTTGAGAAGGACCCAGTGACACCTCAGGGCCATCGTAGAAACATATACAGTAGACTCTCTGTAATTCGACTTCCCCTAATTCGAACCTCTCCTTAATTCGAACAAATCTTCTGGTCCCGTCAAAATCCCTTAACAAACTCTCATGATTCACTTCCCCTAATTCGAACCTCCATAATTCGAATACCTCTATATTTCGAACCATATTTCCGGTCCCTTTAGATCATTTCACCCCGTAAATAGAACTTTTAAAGATCGAATTACGTAAAGTAGCCATTTTATCTCCCTCTGCTAATCTTTCATCGAGTGTAAACAGGGTTTTACATGTTCGATTTCAAAATCGAAGGTCTAGGATTCTTTTCAAACTACAAAGGTTATATTTTTGTTATTAATCAACAAGATGGCGACTCTTCCAGCAAAACGTCGGCACAGTGAAAAGTATCTATGAAGCCTATTTACTACCACCAACCCTTTTGGACAAAATTTCACAAAAATTTATGAACTTCCCCTAATTCGAACTCTCCCTAATTCGAACTTTTTTTCGGTCCCCTGCGAGTTCGAATTACAGAGAGTCTACTGTAGATATATTGTCTAGAAATAGATTTTAGTAACTGACAATGTAGAAAGTCGGATTTTTAAAGGGTTACTGCCACCTTAATTTAGTGATGACCATTAAGCCAGTTTTTCGTCGTTCGCCAAAAGAATTCTCAAACGTCATCATTTGTTACCCACTTGAAGGGAATAATTATGGGAGAGGCAGTGATGATAAGAAATGGAAATCCTGCCTTATTGACATTACAGGGTTGCTACTCTTATGAAGTCAAATTTGAGGAGATTTGAGGATTTTTGATGAGAATTTTTTAAGCTTTTTTGAGATAACGATGGTATTTTCATAACATAAATTGAGAAGATTTAAGATTTTTATATTTTTCTAAATAAATCGAGAAATATTAGAAAAAAGGTAACACCACAAGTGAAGAATAAATTACTGGTGTACCCGTGTAGCATTTTTATGCATTTTGAAAATAAAAAAAATTTAACAAACCATATAGTTTTGTAAATAGAAAATTGAGAAGATTGGAGGACAGTTTTCAAAATTGAGGAGAATTGAGGAGTTTTGATGAAGGGCATAGCAACCCTTTATTATTAGAAATCCGGCTTTACTAGGACTCCTCAATGTTGAAAAAGAAATTCGCATTAAAACAACACAAAAACACTCATAACCTTTTTACGTTGCGTTAAAGCTTACCTCAGGCGAAAAAAACAGCCGGATTCATATTTTTGTATTATATCCTTGTATTTTGTTGAGAAATATTGATCGTTTTAAAAGATTTTTAGTTTTTTTTATTCTGCTAATCTGATAGAAACGAGGTGTCGTTTTAAGGGTTTATCAAGGTATGCAGTGGGATAAATATGCTTTTACCTATCCACTTTGACATTTTGAACATATTTACATGAATAATATTTATTCACTTTATCTTGATTATTATTTATACCAGCAATTGTTTCTCAGCATCTAAGTTATCATGTCATAATTCCGCATAATTAGCTAAACTTCAAGGCCTGGATCTCGGAAACCAATAAAGATTTTACCAAAAGGTAAAAAGATTCATAGACAACTTAACAGCACTTTCGTATAAAATCAACTTGATTTTTCTTATAGTTTTTTACTTATTCGATGGAGCAGAAGCGAGCGTTGCAGCTCACTTTCTAGAAAAATAAATAAAAATGACATGAGATTTGTAGAAAGAGCAATAAGAAGGCATTCAAAAGTATATCAACATCTTTAAGTACCTTTCCATTTTTAGAAGACTTACCATTTTCACACTTAATTTGGCGATTCCGTGATCTGCCAATTCATCTTCAAATAATAGCAAATCTTGATAAAAATGTATTTTTTCTCTCCTTTTTAACTTTTCCATATCAATCCTGTCATCAGTAGTTGTAACCTAAAATCGTCAATTTTTTTTAACAAACCTGAATGAAACCAACTAGTAATCTCTTGCAATAAATTTTACATGTTCCTATAATATGTTATTCCTTGAATCAATGTTTTACTGTATAATATAAAAATTAGCTTCCATCATTTGCGCAATTAATGCCCACAAAAAAACCCTTATTTGACTTGAAATTCTTCTTAAAAAAAGGTCAAAATTCCCAGTTATAAATTGTAATTGTTTAAATAGCAAGTTTTGTTCCCAAGGCTTTGTCAATTTTTTGAGTGGTGCAGAAAAAGCTTATTCACAAAAATAAATTATTAAAAATATTAAGAAATATATAACATTACATTACTGTACAGTAATCTAATCACTATTTTCTGCCCTGAAAATGCTTCTCAGTGTAAGATATCTTTTAGCAAATAAATCAACATTTTCATTCTTTCTTTTTTGCAATATTTCACAAGTTATCTTAAGGACAACATCCAAATTGTCAGCCACACATTAAACAAAAAACTGTATACCTTTGTAGGTGAAACAACATTTCCTTTATAATTTGTACTGTATGTCCAGTCATAAGGTTTCACAACTTCCTGTATATATTCACAATCAGCCCTGTAATCAAAGATAACATAAGTGTCATATGCAAATGATCCTATATATACGTATGCCTTATTTTGAGAATGAAATTGCATGTATATGGGTGGGTTTTTTAACTTCATTTCTGCGATTTTTTGTCAGAATTATCTTTTATAACAGCAACACGAGATTCAAGTACAGAATTAGATTTTTGTGCCAGTAGGTTTTCGTCTAAATGGTCCTTACAAAATACTTTGCAGTAAAGGAGATTCCTATACATTATTATTAATATGTAAGTATATGAAATTCTAAAATAAAGTAAAGGTTTTAGACCTTTGTTTCTGCCATTCATCAGCTACACCAACTTTTATCACATCTCGCTTATTATCAACCAATCGCAAAGCATCAATTGCAGTAAAAAATACTTTAAAGCCACACTTATTTTTTACTTCCAAGATAGTATCACCAAACATCATTTCTGGGATATCAGGTATATTAAGCTCTCTGATAATTCTAAATAACAATAATCTTAGAGAAATTTGACTTATTAAAAGTTATTTTAAAGTAAAAACAAGAAAGACATTCGTCTTAGACATCTACGTACTGATTCCAGCACTCTTTTTGCCGTTTTTCTTATCACCTGTTTCAGCCCATTTTTTTTTAAAGCATACGATTCATAAAGTAAGGTATATTTGTTAAGCAACTCTGGCAGTCTGAAAAACCCAATCTCTTTATCCTACACTTTTCTGCGTTTTTATAGCATACAGACATTGATAAGTTTCTCCCGTGCGATCGTTCCGTGCTCGATATACGAAGGCAGTCCCCCATCATATTGATACTTACCCGCCTGGCCCTTAATTTAATGTCAGGTATATTTTTATCCTCGGTAGTTGGATAGGTTTTTTGTCACCAAATAAATTTGAGCGAAATTAAAATTGAGTGAAAGTTACCTGGGTATCCTGGCTAATTAAATTCATTAAAGACATTGGCAACTTTCAAGTTTCAGAGGCAATTTATATTTGAAAGTTCGCATCCTTGTCCGCAGGGTCACTTTGAACCCGACGTTAATACGGAGCGCTATATCAAATTCATCAATACGTTCATCATCATTTTATAGCTTTATACCGAAATGTGGGATGCGGTGATACGTGGATATTTTGCAAAAAAATTGGGTTTCTTACATTCATTATTTCCCCCGTCTTTTACCGATCGAAACATGTTGTATTGGTTTTTGACTTGATTACCTCGCACATAATTGTTTTCCTCAATACAAACTACTCGTTGTTATATCTTCGTTGACGACCAAACACGGCCTCTCCACCACAAAAAGAAAAATCAATATTTTTACAGTAAGAGAATTGTATCCAAGCAAAACGCGGCGATATGACTGGCGAAATCCTAACACGGTAACACTTGACACGATGAACGAACTTTTAAATAAAGATGGCCTGAGGATGAGTTTTCAGAATCACCTGAACAACGCGGCGTATTGTGCACGGGATATCCATTCCGTCCCCAGGACTTGTTAGGCATTTATATTTGCAAATTTAAAAAGCCTAACAAGTCCTGGGGACGTGGCTGCGGGATATCCTAAAGCTGAAACTATTTTCGCGGGAAGAAGAAACTTTCGCGATTATTTCAAGTTTTTCAGGTTATCAACCTCGATCCCAGGACCCGTTGTCTCTTTCTTTATATCTGACGGCGAGACAAACAGATCTTTGAGAGACAAAAAGCCCTGGGGACGAGGTTGTCAAGTTACAATTTCAAATTGTGTCATTCCGTGAAAATTATATATAGTACCTTTCAGCTTTGGTGCTTGTCCTTTTGGCATTATGACAACCTTTTTAAATAATAAACGTAATTATAATTTTCTCAAGGCGCCTTAACTCTGGAATATCTGGAGGAAATGGAAAAAGTTCTAATTTATTACAAACGGCTTGACAAGGAACGAAACCTCTTTTTAATTTTTTATCACACGCGAGACAAATATATTCTCCCCTATCTAAGCTGCTAACATGCGCAATATAAAAAAAATTCATTTCAGGCATTTTATAATTGTCACTATCAAATACAATCACTGATCTCCTATACAGGCATCTGTTACAATAAACACAAACATAATATGGCCCTTTTCTTACTTCAACTTTAAATCTTTGATTTCCGCCAGCGAAGGCGGAATCTTTAAAATCGCCTGAGGAGATAGATAGAGAGATAGAGAGATAGGGAGATAGAGAGATAGATAGAGACAGCGCAGCTAGGCTGGACGCCCGAAACTTATCCAGGCTAAGATTTTTTTCCGAGAACGAGGCTAAAATGAGTTTTAAGCCAATAAGAATCCTAACAGTGCAACAAATTGTTTTATTATCCAATGAACAATACTTTATTTTAAAGTTTATATGCTATCGAAAGTTAAAGCTCGTGCAGTGAAGATCGTCTTATAATGCGCCATGATGTTATTAACGTTTCCCTTTAATAATTACGTCATTTCCTTCTGTACAATTTCGCAAGCACGTTTTCATGAATTTTAATTTAAAGAGGAATTGTTGAGGCTGGATATTTTTGGTGAAAGATAATGTATTATAGCTATAAAATCGTGACAAGTCACGATTTTATATCTTTTTCAGATTATTGCTAATGGCGGAAATCTTTAAGCCGCAGGGCTTCTTGTTTTACTTTGACATCAATACACCAATCCGGCCTTTTTCAAGCCGTAGCGCGGTATAGGAACTGGACACTAGTTTAGCATGGACAAAACGGTAATGTTCAAGTTATAGTAATGGTGGATTAGTGAATGAAAGACGTAAAAAAGATAAACAAAATAAATATAATCTCATTATGGGTCCTGTAAACTGCGCTGTTGTTGGTTGTACGAATAATACGAGACGTATTGACAAGTGGAAGAAGGAATCTTGTATGATTCACGAAGGAAAGCTGAATGCTGACTGTGGATGCCCTCAGCCATTTCGAATGTTTTGTTTTCCTGGGGAAGTAAGATACAAAGAGAAACGAAGTCAATGGATAAAGTTACTGAGACGAGAAAATGCTAATAAAACTGTTTGGAAACCTACAAGGAATGATAGAATTTGTAGTGAACATTTTGTGGATAAAATTCCTACAGCTGAAAATCCTAACCCTACGCTTAAATTAGGATATGAACTAATAACTTCAACACCAAGAAGAACTCTTTTCAAACAGCCGATTCCACCACCCAAAAAACAAAAAATATTAGAATCTTCACCGTTTTGCTCACCACCCTTGTCTCCTACTGGAACTTTAACAACACCAACAAATGTATCAACATGTTCAACATTTTCAGATCATTTGTACAGCCTTAAACCTGACGAGGAAAAATGTTTATCTTGTGTTGATAAGAATAATTTGATTCAATCAATGTCAAGAAAAATAGAGCGTTTGACACTAAGTAACAAAAAATTGAAAAAGCAAGTACGTTTGAAACCTGAAAAAGTACCATTTTCGTTTCATCAAATAAAAACAGACGCAAAAATGAATTTCTACACAGGAATTGTCAGCATCCAGGCATTCCATAAAATATTTGAAATTTTGTGGCCATATGTTTCACAAGCAACATATTGGAGAGGTGTTGCACATTTAAATGTGGTTTCTACTAAAGTGCGTCGACATTTTAAACCAAACGTTTTGAGAAAGCTGTCACACAAAAATGAGTTTCTTCTTACCTTGATGCGATTACGTTTGGGAATATTAAATGAGGACTTAGCTGACCGTTTTGGAATTAGCCAAACCGTTTGTTCAAACACATTTACAACGTGGATTAGAGTAATGGGTATGACACTCGGAAATGCCCTGGTGAATTGGATACCAAAAGAAAGTGTTATGGATCATATGCCTGATATGTTTAAAAGACAGGGTTATGGAAAAGTGCGTTGTATACTCGATTGTGCCAAAGTTTTTATTGAACGTTCGAAATCTTTAGAAGTGCAAGCTGTTACATGGTCAGAGTATAAACACCATAACACATTTAAATTTCTGATTGGTATTTCTCCAACAGGGTACATCACTTTCTTGTCCCATTGTTATGGAGGTAAAGCTTCTGACAAGTTTATAGTTAATGACAGTCGTTTTTATGACAAACTGGATTATGGGGACGAAATTATGGCTGATCGAGGATTTCAAATAAAGGAGGAATTATTGGTCCGTTATTGTACCTTAGTTGTTCCGCCTGGTGCCAGGATGAAGGCCCAAATGACTACAGTTGAATGCAGCAAAACAAAAACTGTGGCTAATTTAAGAATTCATGTTGAACGAGCTATAAGACGGATTAAAACTTATAGAATCCTAACAACTGTTGTACCAATAACTATGCTGCATCATATGGATGATATCGTACGGTCTTGTGCAGCATTATGTAATATGAAAACTTTGTTGATTCAGAAAAAAAAACGTAAATAAAAAGATATATATATTTACTAATCACTAATCCTTGTATATATGTACAGATTATTTTTCACCTGTGTACTTATATGTTAGATAATACCTGTAAAATGTTTCAAGTTTTTCAAATAAAGTTTTACAAAAAGTTTCATTGTAATCAATTTTGTCTATGAAATGTCCATGCGAAGTCCAAACTACAAAGTACAATTTTTTTAGTTTAGTGGCAGCTAATTGTAACTGACACTGTGTGTAGTAAGGATGACTTTTCTTTAAGTGGTGATGTCCATCTTCTGTGTTAATAATATAAGGCAGTTTTATACACACGTCACGGCAGCATCAACACGAAACAGTAAGGCTGTGACATGATTACAGGTTTCCGACATCCCTGCCATACAGGAACAATGTGCTGTCTTTATCACACCATCCTTTTTATTTACACAAACCCAAAGTTTATGCGGAGGGCCACGAAGACGCTCTGATGCTCTGCAATCCGCTTTGAGTAGACAAAACTGTGACTCCTCAGAAACAGGATGATACGATACATATCCAAGCCAACCATTCTTAAAATAGCTATATGCTTTGGTTGTTTTATAGTCATTTAAATCCGTGCTGCCAAGTTCACTTGGAAAGAACATTATGAAGTTAAAAATGTTTGCATATGTTATCATAGGCCAATTGGTTATTCCATGTTCTTCTGTGATCCAACCATTCAATAACTTTGAAGGATCTGGAATGACTTCATTTTCAACAAATAATTTTGATTTTGTAACCTCTACTTCAGCAGCTGTAAGAATCGGTTTTACGTTGTTCTCACAAGCCACAAATACTCGAGCAACCAACTCTGACTTATTACCCGTTACTTTCAATCCACGTTGTCTTAGATAACTTTTTAATTCTTCGTTTTTCATTTTTTGTATCATGTTGTAATCCATTTTCCGCCTATCTCTTCAGTTAACTGATTTGTTTACAATCGAATTGTCCATGTTAAACTAGATACCAGTCTTTTCTTAACGCGGGATCCATAATGGCAGAATGCTAGGCCGGATTGGTGTATTGGAACAACTTTTTTGGACGTTTTAGCGCTGCATAAGCCTTCATTACTTTTTTCTTATCCTCACACTTTAAAGAATTTTTAAAGTTATGATAGTTTTCAACCATTCGCCTTTTTTTCAATTTATACTTCTCGAAACTTTTGAACTTTCATAATTATCAATCATTCGTTTCTTTTTCAAACACTTAAAGTTTTCATAGTTTTCCATCGTTCGTTTTCTTTTTAATTCATATTTCTCAGAACTCTTCAACCGCTGGTAATTTTCACGAGCTGTTTTCTTCTGTAACTCATACATTTCATTTTTGACAGCAACCGTATGACCACTCTGTAACATTTTACAAAAGTCAACATCACAGGGTGTGGTCCTACCATCTTCTGATATGAGTTTGAATGTTAAACATTGCATATCATACACCAGGGATTGGAAACCATTTAAATAAGTTGCCTTAATATACTTCTCAATTGCTATCAGGGATCTAAATTCTAATAGCATTGGTTGACCATTCTCGATAACCTTCCCTTCATCATGGCGGCTGTGAGAATCAAATAAAAAGAAATGACATTTATTCCACATGATATTGAGTCTATAACCATGATATTGAGTCAATAATCAATAGAATCCCATTAGCTTTGGCGCTTTTATTTGCATAAATTGTGTTAAATGATCTAGCATTGTCTATGGCTAATATCTTTCCTTGACAATATTCCAACTCAATAAGAACATTGTCGTCCAGCTATATCACCGAATCTAATATTTCCCTGATTGAACGATCCAATAACGGATTTCATTATTTTTTATTTTTGTGGGCCAGGGTTTGTTTCTACATCATTACTCAATAGTAAAATCAGTTTTAAATATGACTGCATCGTGCATTTCGAAATGGGAGTGAAAGTTAACAGCAAGTTTTAGTTCGATTTAAAGGATTAGCTAGCTAATTATCTAGTGTCTCAAGCACGTTGCTAGCTTGTCCGTAAACAATTTATGATAAAAATTTATTTCTTGTATATAGCTAGCTGATTTGAGAGTGTTCACCTAACTTGTGTGACGTAAGTCCGCGGGGATGTAAATAAACGCATTCTGAATGAACGAAGCAAGGGAATGCTAAACTGTGCCTCCTGTGATTGTCTATGAGTAATTTTATTTATTATATTTTGAAATAAATATCTTTATTAGAATAAAATAATGTTTCACCGTTATAAATATAGTTTAAGTTTTAGACATGAGTATTACGTGTATTGAACTTTATTATGAAATTTTTCTTGTGTTATTTTTGTATTAAAACATCTTGAAAGACAACAGGTGCTTCTTTTAATTTGCTACACTTAAAAATAAAACTTCAAATGATTATGCGCAAAAAAGTGTACTGGAAGTGATTTTGTGGTAGCAAAACAAAACAAAAACAGTCTAAAAGTTTTTCTTTGTTTACCTACTTTCACATGTTGTTAAATTGTTGTGAATTATTTTTTCTACGATGTTGTTCTACTGGAATTTAACTTGTCTTGTAATTATGACATTTTCTGTCATCAGTAATTTTAGACCTGTTAAGATAATATAATAACTCTGGAATCGCAACTTGGTTTGCAATAAAATTTTGTGGGTAAGCTTGTATAAGCCCTATATGTTTACTCACAAAATTTGATTGCAAACCGACATGCAGTCGTGAATACCTTAAGAACGAAAAGAGCTTAACCAACTTTTTAAGCTCTAAACTTTATCAATGCATAGATAATATAAAGGTGAATTGATTACTATAATTTTTTTGGCCAAAATGACACTCGCTTGCTCAACCAAGGCCTCTTAAATTTTTTCCAATGACCCAATAACTGGGGATCTGCAACTTGGTTTATAATATATAAGTCCAACTATAATATAAGTCCAGCATCATTTTATACCATGGGTTCCTATGGAACGCCGTAGCTGCCTTATGTGAGTAGATATTTGCAGTTGCAGTAGATTCAGTATACAGTGCTGTAAATTCAATAAACAGCGTTGTAGATTTAGTATACAATGATGTAATGCATGCCAAATAAGCAGTGCATTTATTCAGTCAATGAGTACAATTTAAAAACGAATGGGTTATTTCAGCTTATTGCGCGGTACTCTACCATTTTACGCTGTCAATCTATTGTTGCTATGTAGTAGTTTCGTTGTTAAGTGGTAGTTTCATCGTTATGTAGTAGTTTTATTGTTATGTGGTAGATTCATCGTTATGTGGTAGTTTCATTGTTATGATGTAGGTGGTAAGAGCGCTGGAATCGAAATTGCTTTAAAGGTTGGGACGAGAGGCGAGAGCGCGCGAAAACCGCGTTTCACGTCAAAACGCCAAAAGTAAAGATGGCGACAGCTAAAGAAAAACTGCAGAGTTTACTTCGCAGAGCTGATCTGGAAGAGCAATTCGATAAATTTCATGGAGAGAAGATGACTGTTGAGAACTTAAAATATACCTCAGATAATGAGTTGATAAAATTGGGTTGGAGACTATTGGAGAAAGAGTTAGATTAAGGGAAGCAGTCAGAAGTGCTTTCTCCACCAGTTCCATCATGATCAACTCAAGACTTCAATACAGAGGAAGAGGATAAAATAGAATACCAAGCCGTGGCAAGCAGATTAAAAGAAAGTCACAGTCATGGACCATTAACTTTGTGTGTTTAGCTAGCAGGATTGCTAAAAAGTTCCAAACTCACAGGATAAGCTTAACCTTGCAAGAGCTGGCCTGGGCTTTAAAAAAATTAGACTTGATATTGAGGATGAAGTAAAAACTGATGTCAAACTGGAGACTAACCCATCAGAAACTTTGGGCTATCCAAATTAAAAAATACTGGAGGGTTTGAGCTTTTAAGGTGTGTGGCAAACTGCCGTGACCTGGAAGTTATGAATTGTCCTCTGTCTGCTAGGGGGATAAGAAATGTTGTTGGCGGAAGTAGTCAGGCCAAAATATATATCCGGCCAATCCACGAGTGAGCCAGTGAGTGAGCCAGTAGTCTCTTCACTTGTTGAAAAGTGCAAAGTTTGTGGGGAGTCGGTGAAATTGTTAGACCTGCATAACCATTTAAAATCATGCAGTTATGAACATTTGTCTTCTGATGATGAATATTTTGAACATTTCACATTTGAATCTTCATATAACAGTGGCGATACTGGTAACACAGAAGGAAATACAAATGTACCATCTTCATCTGGTGGTGCACACATGTGTAATAGTAACGAGCCCTCAAATGATGATGAAACAGGTGTAGTACAAGGCGATCATAATGAACAACAAACCAGTATAATGATGTTGGTAGTAGTGATGACGATGATGATGATGATAAAAAGAGAACAGAAAATTTTAAAGAATGGTTGGATTCAAAACTTCTTATAATTATCAAATCATGTAGAGAGTTAAAATATGATCAAAACCCTGCTCTAACTTTAAAGATTTTACAAAAGAAGCTTCTTAAGGGCAGTCCACTGGAGGTCAGGGATGCTGCAGTATGTGAAAATGGGCAGACTAATCTGATCATGGCCAGTAGAAATGATGTCCTAATGACTGTTCTGGATGAAATACTTTCACTTAAAGATAAATTAATAACTCTCGAAGTTCAGTTTTATGGTAAAGTAAGTTAATATGTATTTGTTTTAAATGTTTGTAGATGTGTTTAAGATTAAGTTCGCCAAATCGCTTCACTTGTAGAGTTTACAAATTGTCGTTTAAACTGATTTTCATATTTTTTTCAGATGGCTAAGGACTATGGTGGGCCACGCAAAAAGTTTTTCGCTATGATGCTACGAGCCATCAAAGAGAAATACTTTGATGGTATCTTATGGAAGAATTGAGTGATGATTATTATGCCATTGGAATATTATTTGGTAATTCCTTTTATTTGACAATGCTGAGTAGTCAAGTGTAGTGTTTGAAGTTGTGTGACACACACACAGCCACAACAGCCCTGTTCATTATTGTTTGATGTCTCGTGTGTTTTGTGCACATTTATTATCTAATATGCACATAAGTAATTTCCCATTGCCTCGTTTGTAGGATTAAGCTTGTTGCAGAATGGAAAAATACCAAAATTTATTGATACAAATCAATTGAAAGGTGTGTTTGGAAAACAAGAAGAGACTTCATATTTGTTGGAAATACGTAAAGCATTCAAGGAGTAGGAATATATCAGGTGAGCCATTCGCACGTCCTTTGTGATCCATGTCAGCAATCAGCCATCATGATGGCTCATATTAGTTTCATTACTGAAAAAAATTGAATTGGAAAGGCTAATTCTGCATTTTTTATTTTTTAAATTTTGTCCTTATTCAGATAGTTGAGGAATTTCCAACCTTCATTAATGTATTCCATCCAAATGATTTCAATATGCTAACCATTAAGCGACTGATTCATATGCTGACACCAGAATTTTCAAAAGCTGTTTCCAACAAGAGAGTTTTTCAAGAACAAGTCTATTCACACTTTGTTAAATATCACAGAGAAGCTGCAAGTATGACTACAATTTCTTTCTCAAAATTTGAGCTACTGAATAAAAGAATGTACCTGTTGAATATATAATGAAACAATTATCCTCAATATTAGATCTTACTGGTTCTTAGAAAAAAGGGTATATTAGTTATTACACTCAGAAATATTTTCTTACAAATTATATTCACTTTTTTTATAAATTGGACCCAAAATCGCAAAAATTAATTCCCACAAACATTTATTTCCTCAAGGTACTCTTTAGAACTGATTTTTTTTACATTTTACGTATCATTTATGTGAACAGTAAAAATATTGCAACTGGTATTTTGTGAATTATAGATGGAAGGAGGTCAAATACTTCATTGGGTGATGTGTTGACGAGAAACCTTTATTGGGGTTCGCATTAAAGCCATCGATTCAATTTGTATAGGTAATTCCAGGTGGGAACAGTATGTTTTCGTTAATCAACTTTCTTTACCATATCCAACTCCGGTTCATAAAATAACATCTCAAGAAAAACTGTGAAGTGCATGAATATGCATTCTTGAATGCTTACTTTGTTTAGTTTTGTTCAAATTCATAACTTTATATTGAGTTCTGGCAGGTACTGTTGATACCTTATCAACAAAAAGAAAAATTGGTTTGGTGACCAAGAATTTTTTATTGGTTTAATTTCAAATAGTTTTTATATTCCACCATTTTTTATAATCGATATAAGGTATATATTTTTTATACAGTTCAGTTTTTTTAATAAGAGACGTTAGATCACACATGCCCACACACACCTTAACGTTCTTGAGATCTGGAATAGCACATCAAAAGCGCTTTGAAAAATTTATTTTGCAGTTTCCCTGTAATTTTGTTTCTTCCTTGTCTTTGTAGTTTCAAATTTGTATTTTCCGAGTCTTTTACAATTTTGGCCAGGATTGCTGTTTCCGTGTTCTGTTCATTTTTGAAAGGCCTGGTTGAGTAATTCATTTTTATATTTTCACAAAGTAGGGATATAATGCTAAATCATTTTTTCTCTATTTTTAAGTCTTGTTATTTTTATGCTTTTAAGAAACAACACATATATTTATTTGTACATTATATATTTTATGGTCTATGATAGTTCTATATTTTTTGAATATTTATTATTAAAATGAGTGAAATTGTTTCGCAGACAAAGTAGAGAAAGAAGGAAAATTGAAAGCAAAAAACTTAGTTCCAAGTGAATTTTTTTGAGGTTTTTGATGATCTGACTTTCATACCATGAAGGTTTCTATTTATTTTACATTATGAATATAGAGTATTGTATAAACCAGAACAAAAGAAAAATAATCAAGACACACCCAATGAGTCATTTATAACTTCTATTGTTTTTTCGAACGCTTCTATACCATGGTTGGCATGATCAAGTTGAACAGATTCTCTAAGGACATCGGGACTTTCGAATATTGGTCTTGAATCTTCGTCATTTTCACTTGATATCTCACCCTCAACGCCATAATACTCGACATCTTCCTCACTTATGTCAATTCCAACAGGATTTTGATACTGACCTGCCACCCACAACTGTAAAGGTGATGCCTTCGCAGTTCTTAAGCGATGCCGACTTCAAGCACTTTTCCATACATTCAATTTATCCATTATAATAGGCAAATATATATCTGTAGTGAAGAGCAGTGATATGTATAAGTTATTCAGTGGATCCAATATTCCGTTTTCCTCCATAAAATAAAATAAGGAATGGAAAAAATACAGAACACCATGGAACACATCTTTCCACAACCTTTCTATTCGTTGGTTATGGGTGCTTTTGCTCATTAACATGCTTCCACGTCCCGCTCCCCTGGAGCTAATCATATAATCAGCGACAAGCACGTTTTCCTTTCCTTTGTCTGAGCGCACTTGAATGGGAAATCCGAAGTCCGAGACTCCGTTAAGGAAACATGACAAAATAGTTTCAGCTTTGTTATTATTGCAGCACTCTAGAACTACGGGTAGTCTGCTGAATCCATCGACGACACCAAAATACCAGCGAATGAGTTTTTGATTGGTTTCAATATGCCAAAGTTCATTTGGACTTTTCACGTTATAAACATGGCGATATAAACAGCCAGATTTTCTTTTGCGTACTCCTTATTCATCAACTCTATGCATGCTATCGCGAAGTCGCATCCAAGGAACGAAAACATTGTCATTATATAATATTTGCTTCAACATAACTTCCCCTAGAGCTGGAAGATCTTCCACTTTTTGTGTTACAATAACATCCAGTTTGTTATCGTAATTTCAAAAAAGTTTCTTTTGGACAGGTCGTATTCCCTCATTCTTCTATAAATTGTCCTTTCAGACACAGATAACTTTTTTGCAATGGTAGAAATAGAAAAATCTTCGCCGAGTAAGTTCTCCATAACATCCTTTGGAATTTCGAATTTCGAAGGACCAGCAACATTTTGTATTTTCTCTCAGCAAAACATTACTACCATATTTGATACATTCTAGCCTCAACTTCATCATATCTTGTCTGTTAGTCACTTCTAAACTTTCAAACTCCAATGGACTCAGTAAACAAATAATATCTAGAGTGACTTTTTCCTCGGTGAAGTGTTTTGCCAGGTGTTTCATTCCTAACTTTGAGAGCACTTTTTCCATCGTATTTCAGATGCAGCCATGTTGCACTGGCACACGTACTTATCGAGACATTTTTCCTCAATGAATTTTGTGACAACGAAACTGCATAACAATAAAACTACTACATCAATATATAAAGGGTTGCGGAGCGGGAACAGGTCCCTATGTTCGCAAGCGAAATATTTACATCATACTCCATGACAAATATGGAGAGAACTTTTATCTGCTCCAATAGACAGTTTAAATAAGATCTTAAAAAAGGTTCCTCGAGTAAAACGCAATCTCTTCCCCAGAGCTTCTTTTTTACTTTTTGATATATGCGTGCTGGCGCGGCCCTAGCCACTATTAGATTGCGAGAAAATAAGCCCTGGGAAAAGATATTTACAATATGCATTTGTTTTCAGAGCGTATAAACAGCAAACACTTTGCAGCATAGATTATCTTATAGGTTTCTTCTATAATTAAACGCACTTTTCTGTTTCCGGGGTTGTTTAACAAAAAATCTGGAAAAATCGGAGAACGAGAATAAAAAAATTCGAATACGCGCTTAGTAAAAAACCTTGAAAACATTTTCGTACAAAGCAGAAATAAAGGTTAACTAAGCAATGTTATGTGTACTCCTCACATAGAGCCTTCTGGCTATTGGCCTGCATTGCAGTGTCTTCAAATTTGATGAATCGAACAAAACATCGATGAATCGAACCAAAGCATAACGTAACGGACAACATTGTTTTTCAAGAGCATTTTTCTTGTTGTACAAACAGTAAAAACAACATCATTATTTTTCACAGTTTGAATATTTTATTCTCCGAGTTAAATTATGAAGAAACTGAATAAACATACAAAAAGGACGTGTTTACAATAACAAATTTAAAGTTCCTCTCCTCCTAACAACTAATATTGCAGTTTAAAAAATTTACGAGGACTATTCTTCCCAAAACAACGGTCACCGTTTTGCTCAGGTTGTGCAATCTGTAAAATAGATAACGAAGAAAGAAAAAGTAGGTTCGGATGATTCGTTTACAGAAAAAGTTCAAGTCAATACGCTTTATGTGTAAAGATGTTTTTTTTTATCTTCACTGTTTATTCGTATCACAAAAGTCGAAAGAAAATCGTTAAAAATCTCAATTCATTTATTTAGCTAATCAATACTTATCAGAAATTATAAAAAGCTGTAGACCAAATTAGAAAGCTAGCTATCTTTCCTGGCTTGTGTCTTGAGTCGAAAATTTTAGCTAACGTTGCCTCTGTGCACAGACTAATCAAACTTTATTTGAACTACTAACCTTATTTGACATTCATTTTGAGATGATGCTATATAATTCCAACCATTTGTTGTACTTTGTGATGTATATTGCATGAGCTGTTGTTGTTACCTCTAACCTGACACCAACTTAACTTACGCAACTCATTATGAACAACGCAAAAACGTTTTCGGTTTGTTTTGTTTTTCACAGTTTTATTCGAATGATATTTTCGAATAGGACAGTGTTCTTAAAAATAGCCACCTCGTTCCCAGAGCGTAGAGTAAGCAGATAAACATTTGGGATAACCGAGACTGAGGGGATTTGACTTATCGAGTGAAAAAAGTGACACTTTCGTCAAAAATTTTTTTAAAAATTTGATTTTCTCCCGCTGTATAGTAGAAAATAGAAAAAAATAATACGCACTTAAATGCCAAATGGGCTCCGCTGCGCTCAGCTCGCTACGCTCGCTTCGCTTAGCTCCGCAATAACGACGAAACTACTATATAACGACGAAACTACTACATAACAACAAAACTACTACATAGCAACAATAAGCGTAAAATGGTTATTCTACCGCGCAATTAGGTGAAATAACCCATTCGTTTTAAAATTGTACTCATTGACTGAATAAATGCACTGCTTATTTGGCATGCATTACATCATTGTATACTAAATCTACAATGCTGTTTATTGAATCTACAGCACTGTATACTGAATCTACTGCAACTGCAAATATCTACTCACATAAGGCAGCTACGGCGTTCCATAGGTTCCCCTTAAGGTAATTTTTGTGATGCTTCCAGATAAAAGTTAATCTTTTTCTATTGATTTTTTAATACACATATTAAAAGAAAAAACTGACCATAGCTACATGAAGATGCAGTTGCAATGTGTATATATGTCATAATATGGCTTGAAATCCCACTAAACATATTGTTGATAGGGCATAAACATGTTTTACATTGATATTACAATGAATATATACATGTGCAGTGAGAAAATGTTTGAAAAAAAATTGGCTTCAGTAATATACTTATCAAATAACCACCCCTGGTTGCCTTTTCTAGAGTGGTTGCTTTGTCGAGATGCGTGTTTATCCAAGCATTTTCGGTAGGCATATATACATCATTCTTTACATGTCAGGAAATACGACATTTACTAGAACCAATTTTTATGGCGTTGTTATAAAAAACCCACACAAAATGTATATTTTATCAAGAAATAGGTATATACTTTTTTGATACACTTGTGAACAAACAAATTTGAAACAGGTAAATCGCTAACAGTCAGGGAAATCCTCTTAATTAAGCTGTACAGCTTAATTTGGATGTCAGCTTAATTAGGATGTATGATACAGTCTAATTAGGCGTTTTACACAGCTTAGTTAAGATGTACAAAACTTTGATCGTCGAAAACACACATTTAACTGAATTTTAGCATCTATCTAACTGAGTAAGTCCAATATTTACGCGCATATAAACATCTCCAATACCTTAGTTTTTTTGTAGCACCCCGGAGATCCGCTAAATTTGAAGTTTTAAAAAAAGCTTCCTAAATAGGCTGTATCACGTGACGTGACATCCTAACTAGGATGCAGTACAGCTTAAATAAACTATCGCTACAATGAACCATTGTTTCTATTCCATATCTTTTGAACCCGGGGTGCTGGAACTACCATTCCTTTTTTATAATGTAGTGGTCAAACTGACGATGAAAGAGCTGCAGTGGTGATTCTGCTAAAATTTACATTTTTCGAGAAATCGAGGAAAAACTTTTTCTACCTCCTAATTTAGATGTATGTCACCTAATTAAGCTGTATGATACAGCTTATTTAGGAGATCTCCAAATTAAGCTATACAGCTTAATTAAGAGGATTTCCCTGACTGGCTAATGGCTGTTGCTTTTGTGAGGATTGAGGCTTTTATTCCACTTTTTTCCAGAAGTTTTACATTTTTTTGTAAAATAATTATCTTTTTTACTATATAAACGAAAAATTTGTAGCTGGCTATAACATACAGTACTGGCATGCAGGCGTGTGACGGAAAACTCATACAAGACTTCCTTCCAGCTTACAGTAGCTAGCTAGCTACATAGCCATTTTGTTTTTGTTTTTTAACTACAAGAATATGTGTGCATATGTACGAAAATCTGCAAACTTTTGTAAATATTGGCAAGACATTTTGCATTTACTGCTACTTGGCAATCGCTCCACAAAAAAATCTGGCTACCTAGTACTAAGAGGTTGTGTAAATGCATAATAAAATTCTCACCTTTCAACATCACTTGACTTTAAGATTGGACCCTTAGAAGCAATGATTTCCCATGGACCAAAAACAAAGTTATCTTTGCTTATTTTGACTGCCATTTTATATTCATACACAAGCGCACGAATCTCTCATCAACATAATATACTTGGTGAAAAATTGAAGCGATTGTTACATGTGACGGAATGCGTATGGCTGCAAAGAAGTTGGTTTGAAACTGTTCCGACCCGTATTGACCTCTTGCCCCGTATTGACCGAATTTTGGACCCGACCCGATTTGACGGGAGTTGACCCGTATTGACGGAGTTAGCAAACTAATATTTTTCTGCAGACGCTTTACAAAGCACATTAAAAAACCAACTTCAAAGTGCAAATAAACTACATTCCTCTGTATTTTTCAAGTTGCAGATATAATAGAATAAAATATCAGCAGTAAATAAAGACCCAAGTTGACCAAACACCCTCCAGTCACTATGGGGCAACATTTATTGTTGACCCAAATTGACCAAACACCCTCTAGTCACTATGGGGCAACATTTCTTGCTGACCCAAGTTGACCAAACACCCTCTAGTCACTACGGGGCAACATTTCTTGCTGACCCAAGTTGACCAAACACCCTCTACTCACTATGGGGCAACATTTCTTGCTGACCCAAGTTGACCAAACACCCTCTAGTCACTATAGGGCAACATTTATTGTTGACCCAAGTTGCCCCATAGTGACCAGAAAGGATTTGGTCAATTTGGGTCAGCAATAAAGGTTGCCCTATAGAGAAACATGGTAAAACTTTTCAATAGCAAAACTTTGTCGCTGCGTCTTTTAACATATAAAAGTAACTACAATTAAAAACATGTTATTGCCCTTGGTATTCTTAAATAAACACTGGTGTGATAAAACTAAATAGAAGATCCAGACAGGATTTGCACCTGTATATTCGTGTCTTCGAATTAACAGAATACCAACTAAAAGCGGGATCATAAACACTTTATAAAGTTCTGAGCTCTTCAAGAAAACAAAACACCAGCACTGAATAGTATTCCAGCCTTATGCATTAAAACAGGCCTATCCATAAGAAGCATGTGAAAACTCCTGTGCATGCAAACATGCCCATTTCTGGGCAATGAGATAATAGCTGAGGCATTAATTGCTCTGCTAGTTCTGAAACAAGTTTGTCTAGCTGAGTCACTACATCATTGCACATGCAAATGAACAATTTCTTTCTTATTATTTATATATACTACAACATAAGTAAAGTATAAGTAAAAGATGAATAAAAGACTTTAAAAATATTCTTTTAACCTTATGTTGTCTAAAAGAATGAATGTAATGTAAGCTGGTTTTCGATAATTCATGACAGTGAAGTTCTTTCTATATGTACATCAAAAATAATTTTTATTGTGTACAAACCTACGATGGCCCCTATGGCTCACTTCTCTTCTTAATAAAAACACTTCTCTTCCGTTCGAAACACTTCTCTTCCAAAGTGTGAAACACTTCTCTTCCATGAACTCAAAAAATTCCCAGACCAAATTCTGGTCCGGAATATTGATTGAGCTGGATTTTGATAACTCAAGTTTTTGAATAAATGACAACCCTCGTCCCAAGGCATTTTTGCCTTTTCGAAATATAATGGATCGTGTTGTTTTGTAAAAAAATGTTTAAAAAGATTTACTTCGTCATCCGTATATTTTTATATTATTCTAAACAAAAGAACTATTGTTTCTAACCTAAAATCCTGGCCTGATATTGTTAGCCAAGTATACTTCTTGCTAGCCCGGGTTCCTGACGCTCTCGGCATTACGGGGACTACACGGTACAGGGCCGCGAAAACTTAAAAACTGCAGAAGAAGAATTAGAAGAAAAAAAAGTCAGGTAGGCCGGGCTAACTTCTTGCGAAAAGTGAAAAAGATATACAGACCATGGGTGTAAAATTGCGGACCAGATTTTTAAATTTAGTTTTGAAGAGAAAGTTTGGGGCCACATGCAGAGAAGTGTTAAGTGCAGAAGAGAAGTGTCAAAATGCGGAAGAGAAGTGTGAGAATACAGAAGAGAACTGTTTGGATCATAGAAGAGAAGTGTTTTTAAATTGGAAGAGAAGTGAGCCATAGGGGCCATCGTACAAACCAGATGGGTACTAAAGTAACAGGAGTTTTTCTATCTTTAGGTACATAGAGCTAATACATCTTGACATATGGACAAGTTCTGTTGCAACCATTTTAGAAATTTTTATATAAATATACCTGTTAAACTTAACCAAGGAAAGTTGAAAAACATTTAAGGCTCAAAATATTTAGGATTATGTCTTATTTCTGATTTTACCCTGGGCAGATTGTTTTGGGCTAGAAATGATTTAAAAAAGCTCAACTATAGCTTTAATAAGCAAAAATCTATTCTCCTGGTCAGAAAATATGACGTGATACTTTTTAACCAATTACATGTCTGTATTTTTCAGGGTAGCCATTATGATTTGAGGGAAAACACGCTGTTTACGCAGTCACTTTTTTATAAATAGGGGCTGAATTTTTCGTAGAATCTTTGTTTTTTAACTTCAAACCTGTCATACTGTGTAGTTTTAGGTGAGTGTTTGCTAATTTAGCCTTACTTTAATTCAGATACTTGTAGTTTCTTGTTTGATAAAAGCTTCTTCTGTGAGAGTTTGACCGTGAAACGTCCGTGTTTTTCCTCAACTGAAAGTTGTACCATGTGACATTATGACTGGAAGAATTCAAGATCCATTTTATAACCATTGTTGCAATCCAGCCACACTCTCGATAAGTTTAAAACCTCACTGACTATTGTTTGAAGAAATCCATGGGAAAGGGCATTTGAAAGTTTTAGCTCACTAGCATCTTTTTTACATGCCAGACACATGTTAGAAGAGCCCTTAGTTAAAATGTAAACAAAGAAATCTAGAAATCTGTCTGTAGCAAGCTTATAAGTACTCTAGTAAAATAAGTCGCTAGCTAGAGCTAAGCTAGCTAGCTAGCTACAGACAAAAATACAACGTTAGCCAATCAGATAGGTGGAACAATAAATCGCTGCTGAAAAAACTTCCTTAAAAATACTACACAAATAACAAGACAACACAAAACTAACGGATACTACTTGCATCGTGGCATGGCTGGCTAGCGATAACTGCTTTCGCAGAAAAGCAGGACGAAAAGAAGTGCCTGACCCGACCCGCGGTGGTAGAAGCCGACCCGTTTTGACCATTCTCGATTATTCAAAACCTCGGTCAATTTGGGGCAACGGATAACACGGGTCGGATCAGAAACTAACACTGCCTAGGGGTAAGGTAGGTTTATGCCAGACAACACTTTTTGTTTTGCTCTAATTTTTAAGATACCATATGCACTATGGCCATAATATTCAAGTCTAGCTTGGGTGCTAAATTTTGTATTTACTAGGGCATCAACCAAAATGGTGAAAAAAGAATTATTTAAATCCCCAGCAAACAGCACTAAAAACGAAGCAATCGAGACATTTATGAAAAAAACTGATGTTGAGATTGAAGTTGAGAAAAACATGAAAGCAGTAAACAAAGAACTGCATAATAAACGACTTAATAAAATGAGACAGATACTTGAAGAATCACAAAGGGAAGAATGGAAATACGAAAAGATTGAAAACTTTATTGGGTACTAGTAAAATTGATTATCATAATAATCACAACAGGCATGTCTGTATATGCGAAGAGCTATTGTAGTTTAATGTATATATGTGGCTATTATGGAAAGGCAATGAATATAAAGATTGGTTTAGAGTAAAAATATTTTCAAGACAAAAATATAATTTACAAATTTCGTTTTCCTAGAGTATTCACATATTTCAAATAGAAACAACATAAATTGTATATACCGCTTGGTTTCTTTTTTGAAAAAGCAAATCAAATGTTTTAATTGTCTAATTTTCGATATTATGGTAAAATTTGCACTCTGTTTTTTGTATTGCATCCCTCCAATCCAATCCCTCCAATCTGTAGATTTACATAACTATTGTCTTTCTTAATGCTGTGTAGTTTATCACAAACACATCAGCGGTTTAATAAAAGTTTATTCAAGTAAGATGTTTATTCAACCTACACATTTCTGTTAATTATAAATTTTTCCTGTTATGGTAAAATAATCAAATTCTGAATACCTTAAAAAGTTTTGCAGAGATTGCAGTTTATGTCACCACGAATCCAACTTCCCTAACATTTCTCCTCCTTTTTTCATGTGCTAAAAATGATCTGTATGCAATTTTGCACACAAAAAATAATGATGTCAGGACATCAGTTAGGACAATTTTCCAAAACTGTGTTGATGTCCGATTTTAACATTTCAAGATTGATTTTAAAAGTTTTCGTAGGAATTTGTATTTGCATATTTAAGGTTACTGTAAAGGAAAAAACTCACTTGATGAGTAGTCTCAGAAAAACCCTTTAATTTATCAATACTTTTATATTTTTTCTTATTTTTTTTGTTTCTGAATGCTTGATGAGAGACTTATTTGATGGTGTTATTTTCGTGCGATGTTGATTTTCCAAAAAGAAAATATAATGAAATAAACACAAACCATTTTTTTTCACCGTACGTTTTAAAATGGCTTCTTTTTCCGAACGCGTGGTCGCAGACTTCTCGTTTTTGCATCATTATATATTCAGCATAAATTAAATTAAAAAAGGTTCCCGTTTTTTTTCTTTCTAATAACGTCGTTATGAAATTATTTGTAATTACAGTTGACCCTCGTTTTAGCGAACCCTGAGGGGACCGAGCAATTTAGTTCGCTATAATGAGGGATTCGTAAAAGCGAACTTTTCAAAAATGGGTTTAAATCTGATAAATTCACCATTTTTTAGTACTGCTTAGTTTAATAATTATAAAGAGTTACATGAACAGTTACATAAAGAATCAAAGTCTATGAAAGAAATTTTCAATGGTTGTTTGTTGCTTTTTCGATTCTTGACATTTATTTTTAAACAAAAAATATGTAAACAAACAATTGAATAAAATTCAAAGATTGAATTTCGAATGCCGCTGATTCGATTTTGGTGATTCGAAGCATTCAGATTCTAAAATGTGGTACTATTCGCTATTTCGAGGGTAAATCAGGCGTTGTGTTAAGATATTTTTGTTCGATATAATGAGGAATTCGTTAAAAGCGAGTTCGTTAAATAGAGGTATTTTATGAGAGCTTTGTTAGCGAAAATCAAGGGACCGAGACATTTTGTTCGATATAATGAGGAATTCGCTAAAAACCATGTTCGCTAAAACGAGGGTCAACTGTATATATAATTATTCAAAAAAATGCATATTTTTCATAATTCGCTTATAAGTAATTTATACAAAAAAATCCGGGAACCTTTTGTGCATAATTTATTCAGCTTTCCATTACCCAAAATTTCAATGAGCCAATAGGAAGCTTTCGGAAAAAGAGACCACAAACGTAAAGGCATGTATGCGAAAATTTACTAACGAGATATTTGTTTTTAAAGATTTTCGTAGGTGTTATGAAAATGTGTGAATTGATTATGCAGAAAGATGATAGAAGTGCGAACTTTTTCTTTATGCTGAATATGCGTGCACGCGTTCAGAATTATTAATAGACAGAAGTCCAGAGTTACAAGAGACAGCTTTATAAACACAGCGCAATTAAAAAATGCCTAAGACAAGAGTAGCACAGAAGAAAAAAAATAACTGAGAATAATAAGAATACGACTGCTGAGGAAGTTCTTAAGGAAATGGGTTTGTTGGGGTAAGTTGAAAATATGAAAATCATAATGTTCATCATGTTTTCTTGTATTACACAATCACAATATTTTCATTTCCTAGATTCGATGGTAATCTTTTCATTGAAAACCTGATGGAATCAGTAAAAGTACGCCAAAAGCGTGGAAAAGTTAATAAACAAATCCGTTATGTGCACTATTGTATGTGGGCTCGTGAGTTGAAGGTTGGAATATCAATGTTGACTAATTTTCAAAAATATGTATCAACTTCGTTACCATGTCCTTTTATAAATAGTTTGGAAATTTGTATTTTTTCTCTTGTAGGTGGAGGAAATCGGGCCTGAGGATGCCCATTACAAATAACCAGAGCCGATATTAGCATTTATTCGAGATATTGCACCTGGAGACCTAGTCGGCGAAATTCGAGAATCTGCGTATGAAGTAACTTTGGAAACATTTTGTGATTGCTTAGGAATACCAAAACAACAATTATAAAAATATAAATATATACAAAAATTTACACTACAAATAACAAATGTCACACATTGTTTATTATCTGCGCTGCTTTTCGTCCTCTACGCCCCCTTGATCGAGTACTACGCCCTCTTGTTCTTCGTCTACTAGCTGTTTGTCCTCGTGGAGTATTCATATCTGCATGGAAATGCTGTGATTGATATTGTACTTCTTCCTCGATAGACCAAGGACACTGCAAAATTTTTCTAATCCTTTCCGTCCTTTTCCTATGATTCTGCTCGCAAGCACACTTTTTCTATTAATATCGAAAACCTTTTCCGATTTTTCTGTTGTGTAAAATCCGCCATTGTCGATGTGGGTGACGCGACTTTCATTTGAGCAGTTGAAGCTCAGCTTTGTTGCTAATCCCGCCCTAAAATTAGATTTCTCCTCAACAACCTCTACTTTTGAAAAGCATTGTCTACAAACAACTTGTTCCTTTGCATATTCTGATAACAGTTTTATGTTCACTATCCAAGAAATACTTTCCGTTATATCTTCGTCGTCATCGAAGTCATCGTCCGTATCAGAAAATGAACTTTCATCGCTCCAATTATTTTCTCCCCATTTAAAGATTTTATTCCGACTTGCTGATGACTTCATCGAAGGTGTATTTTCACCAACATCATCAAACCACGACCCTTTACTTATACCAGATAACCTTTTTTTAGCAGGCGAAGTTAAATTATGAGTGCTACTTCTTTTACGCTTTCTCGAGGAACGGAAAGGATTACTTTTATAACTATATTTCGACGTGATTCCAATTTAATATTAAGATTTCCGATAGCATGGCACATAGCCGTATAAATGCACAGATTTTCACGTGGACTTGTTAGATAATTTCGTTTGTTATTTTTTAAAAAGATGATTACGTTATTGTTAGGACAATTATCTACATAAGTTGGCTTCGAATTTTTCGCGATCTCAGATCTCATATGCATACTCCAACTTGATTTTTTTAATGATTTTTTATACGACAACATTTATATCGATGGTGAAAGTAAACTATCTAAAAAATATTATTATGCATATTTTTATACGGGAGTTCCATATTATGCATACTGTTTACAAAAAATATGCTCAACTCATTTTGCACATATTTCCTCGAAGGCGCGAAGTCTGAACGCAAAATTTTCTTCGGCGCCCAACCATGGTGGGCGCCATTTTTTTTGCACCCCACCCCCCCCCCACTTGAAAACGTGTGTGATAAAATGGTATCTACATTTGAACTTTCTCTTACTAAATAACGTCTGTGTAGGAGAGCTGTTTTGAAATAAAGCTAAATATTTTATCTAAAAAGGGTTTTTTTATTTTTTTGTAAAAACAAGTTTAAATTTTTTTACAGCCGTCTATGTGAAAGAAAACAAGTTGAAAAAGTAGCATTTGGAAGAATATGAAATAGTTAAAAAACTATAAAATTTTGAACAAAATAGTAAAAACCCTTTTTACAGCCCAGCTGGGAAGAATGGTCAAAAAATTTTGAAAAAAAATTCAGCCGTTTTGTAAGAGAAACATCAGTTAGGAGAGACTGGGGTAAACTTTGTATACACCTAAACCTCAAACGACCTTAATATTTTTCCCAAAAAATTATATCACTCAATTGAGAAAAATAAGAGCTTCCAAAATATCTACATACCTACCAGGTTATAAAAATGTTACTTAGAGATGATATTTGGATTATAAAAATCATGCGCACTTTCCTTTACACTCGCCTTAAGCAAAGCACGCGAAATTTAGTTCCCACAAAAATTTGTTCCCGTAATGTCAACGTAAATCCTGACGCTAAATTCGCTAAAATAATAGGTTCAACCTAGTCTGGTCTGTGGATAAATCTACGGGTTCGCCCGTCTTTCATTTATCACATTCCGTATTTCCGTAACAACTTTTTTCTCGAGCACAAACAGACAGACGGAATACGCTTATTATTAAAGAGACTAGCCGGTAGCAGGTGCCAATGCTTTATATATCGCATATTTTAAGTTTCCGTAGCAATGTTTTTTTCGCGCACAAACAGACAGACGATTAACGACCTTGTTAAGGGGGTGTTTAAAGAGGGAGGCGTTTGTTACAAATTTAAAATTTAAGGTGGTACGTTGTGGTATGCGAACCGAGATAAAGCATAATTTTCATAGAAATTTTATAAGTGCTGAGCCCACACAAAATACAAAACTGATTAAGTTTTTCGGGCGCTAACAGAGGATTTATTGTTATTAATTTTACAAAACTTTAAATAGGCTAGTGAATTCCAATAAAAAAATATAAAATCTGAAGTGAAATTTATACTTCTGTTACGGTGTTATCATCATATGTTTCAATGACTTCGGCGTAGCTTTGGTAAGCAACTTCTCCTTTACTAAATTGTGATAAAAGTTCCACTCTGTTTTGGTCATCAGCTCCTGTTTCATGTAATTTTAGTAAGGTAAATGTTGGTAGTGATGCCAATATAAAATTGTCCGTAACAAGTTCAAATTCGTTTACAGATTGATTGGAATCGTCAAATAAAACTTCTTGACGGATTTCATCGCCAACAGTTCTCCAGTTCGTATCGCTTGGGTGAAGCGTTAAAAACAGACGATAAGAGGAGGTTGCGGGTAGTAATCGTTTAGTAGTAACTGAAACAGTACATGGTTTTGATCGGAGAATTTTTCCTTTCGATATTTGAGCTTCGACAACATAACGACACTGAAAGCAATATGATAACAACAATAACTGCACACAATCTCATCGAGTGCCATGTTTTTTTTTTGTTAAAATTAAGAAAAGTAAAAATTTACGTTTAAATTTTTTAGTTAATATTGAAAAATTTGTGCTTTTTTTGTAATTTAAAATGAAAAAATACTTAACATAAATTTTTGGCCACCATTCGAAAATTGCGTCGCCGGCTTGTAGTGCTGCTAGTTATATATCCATGTTTTTTTGTACAGATAATTTGAAATCCAATCATAAGGCTAGGAATATTCTTAGCATTATGCTTTTTTTCTTCTCCATTTTGAGCCTACATATCCTTATACGCGTTATGTTTATGAGAAAACCGTGTTGTGCCACAGAAATCCCTTTATGACCTTTTCTTCACTATGAACTTGTCAGTAAATACGTACCGGATGTAAGTAAATTATAAACTTTTGTTCAAAGCAGCCTAGATTTTTTTCATCGTCGTGCTGAAAGAAAAAAAAGCGTTAACATATTCTTCGTCATGGTATTAAAAAAAATAACATTTTCCGACCTGTCTCTCATTATTTTGTAACTGAAAAATAAATATTTCAAATTAACGGAAAAACTCATATAAAAAAAGGATAAATACCTTGGTGTTAAAATTTACTTTAAATAAACACTCTAACTCTTCTTCCTCAACGGAACCTAAATAAAAAAGTTTAATCAATAGACCTATTTCCATATCCATTTGGTTCCGCGAAATATGCATACTCAAAATGCAGAATAACATGAAAAACGAGATTAGTTATGAGCAAAATTTTAGTTTGCAGCGAAGTAGTGCAGATATCGTTTGTTTACTTGCAATATTTGAAAAATTAATTTGTCATACAGATTGTTATAACATTTGGTGATAATATGGGATAATAGCATGTATCATTGGGTCGTTCTAATGCTTTTGTTTATTATTCTTGGTGGTAAATGAGCTAGGTATCAGCTAGCTTTGAATATGATATGAGTAGCTAACTGACTGACTTGTTTCAAACAACCTTGAAATTTCAAGCTGTTTACCAAAATTGGTGATGTTGCTGGTATATGTCCTGTGTCTCCAGTTATTGAGTGTACCTTGTTTTTTAAACAACATCTGTGAAAATAACATTAGCCAGACTTACTGACTGTGGTTTTAAAATAGTAGTTGAGTTGACCTTGCCTTAAATTGTTTTTCAAGTGAGGGTAGTTTTGGATGTATTTATAACTCACATTTTACACATTTGTGATTTTAGAATTAGGATACTAATTTGACTTGGTGGGAAAAGTTGGACTTTAAACCTTTCTTGGAATGTTCTTGCTTATTTGTGTTAAATTTTAAGCCTCTATCATAGATTTAATTTGGTTAAAAAAATTATCTAAAATTTTAAAATATAAGGTTGACTAAAAGGATGATATCCTAATTCTTAAATTTTGTATTCAGAGAGTTCCCATCTCGGTATTTTTTTCAGGCAAATGAAATTGTCCAGTGATCGGTCAGAAACAAATATTTCCTTGAGAGGATCACTTCACAAAATAATTAAAAAATTGTTGGTTAAAAAAACACAAAACTGTCTAGAATTAAAGAAATTTCTTTAAAATTTTGTCCACAAAATGCTTGTCATGTCGAACTTTAATAAGTGAAAACAATTTACTTTAATAAGTGAAAACAATGTGAAATTTTTTTGTGACGTCCAAAACAAAATTTTCAAAAAGCAAGAAAGCAAGAAAACAAAATACATAAGGACCTGGACTACATATGGGGATTTATGATAAGCTCTATGGTCTATCAATTCATATTACTTACAAACTGTAAGTATTAAGGGTTAACCATCACAATGCTTGATACAAATGTACGATTATTGACAGTCAGTAAGAGAGGGAGTAGTGACAGAGGGAGTGCGACAGTTACATAATCACAATAGCCAATACCAAAATATTAATTTAAATATCAGTTTACGCAACAAATGTTGAAAAATGATTCGTTGGTAACTCATGCAGCTAAGCTATAGCTACAACCCTGGAAAAAATACTTGTGAAAATGCTATAAGAAAATCCAGCCTTTGAAATCTCTTTACTGTGCCATCCCCTTTCCCCTGAAGTCAATGTTATTTTTCTTTAGGTTTCTGGAATACTTCTGTTAGCATCAGTCAAGCATATTCAATATTGATTTTTGGGAATGGAGAGCTCAAAATGATATTTACAATATGTTTTTCCAGGGTTTTAGCTTAGCTGCTGGCTACTTTTTGGCTTAGCTATACTAGCAATCTAATTTTAATTTTTTTAACTGATCAGAAGTAATATGAAGTGCCACTGAGCGTTAGTAAACTGTATATTGAGTTTTAGTTCTAAATTTACTTGGAAACAGTAAATAAAAATGTATTCACATTATTCTAAAAACGGGGCTAGGTTTAACGTGACTAGGAGGTTTTAGAGGTTTAGCTAGCTAGCTAGCTAGCTAACATATACCTAAAGATACGCCCTTAAAATCTGCAATATTTTAATTTTTTTTGTCACACTACCACTACCAAAACCCTCTTTATAACTGTGTTAACTACGATTATGTGAAACTGCCAGTTAAAAGCTGTAAAAGTCAACATTTTGTTGATACATTCTTCAAACTTGCATGTAAACAACCAGCATCCCCAAATTTGCTCATAACTAATCTCGTTTTCATGTTATTCTGCATTTTGAGTATGTATATTTCGCGGAACCAAATGGATATGGAAATAGGTCTATTTCCTTATGAAAATCGCAGATAACAAGTCTTATTAGGGATGACTCAGAAATCGACAAATGTAAACTCTATCCGACATTAGGTACGGAGAGGTTATAATATCAATCATGAGAAAATAGGAAGCATTGTGAACTGATTCGTTCTCCACATGCTTCACATAGCGTAATGTCTAAATACTCACCGCTTAGGGGTTGACGTCAATTTATGAATCATCCCTTATTAAAAACTTTACAACGATTTAACAATATGTTGATTTTAAAATCTACAACCACACTGATAATGAACGCAGTAAGTTCAGCAGTTAAAACTTTTGACTGTTATCACAATTGCCTGAGCAGTGCAATCACGAATGCTTTTTAAAATAGTATTTTTCGCAATACCTGTCAATTGCCACAACACATGGCATTGTTCATTGCCAAACACACGCTAAAACATATAAACATGAAGGCTGTGAAACATTTGTTTAATTCGAAGTAATATTTATTTCACCCATGTTAACCCTTTAATGCCCGTTGTCCACTTAACGGGTCATAAGGGAGTTGTAGGGGTGTAAGGGGGGGGGGGAGTCACCTGTCCTGCTAAAAGGCTCTGTTAAGTACTCGACATAAAGGGCTGAGAAAAAGCTTGCCAATGGTTGTTAAATAACTCCGTGGGAGGCAGCTGTTAACGAGAAATACCAAAGCAAAGTTTAGAATTTTTCTAAAAATCTTTTTGGAACTTTTGGTTTAAAAAATTCTACTTGATTGGATAAATTCTTAAATGTTCATATCTACAAAAACATTGTATTGTATAATAAATTACTTCTTCAGTTCCTACGTCCACTGCAGAACCTGTGCAACGGCTCTAATCTCATGGCAAGTGCTAAGCAATTTATATTGGTTTATATTTTTGTAGTCTCTAAAACTACGACCAGCTGTCCTGCAAGCAAACCTTCGCACACAAGACTACCAGTCAGTAAATACATAAGAAGTAATAAACCATCTTGCTGAACGTTATATGACAAACATATTAACAAGTAAAAATTCATTACCAGTTCATCATCGGAAGATAGTTTTGAAAACACATTTTTCCTTGCATTAGCAGCGTACAATTGAGGTGATGAAAACACCAAATAGACAGGATTCACACCACACAATGTCACTTTAATAAATTTTCTAAAAATAAACACATCTTTTTATTTAGTAGTCTTGAGATGTCTCCCTGGTACCTTAACAGCATTAAACAACACACAAATAAACACAGACAATGTGGGCAACAGTAAAAGACAAAGATACCTAAACTAACCTATTTCCCCTACATATGGTTTCGTTGCTCACTTGGAAAGGTTCATAAAATATGCAATCCAACCGCGGTGAAGTATTCACCAATTCTTTTAACCATACGTACCAAAAATTTATCTGAATGTAGAACTTTGAGAAATAATGAAATAGGAAAAAAACTTTGCCAGTCTAAATAATTGTCGACATTGATAGTTAAAACCGGCCGTGTGAAGAATACACAGAAGGAATACAGGAAGATATATTTTAACGACATTAAAACCTTAAGCCAACAATTACCCGTAAGCAGCTGGTTTACAATCAACTAAGTACTAGATGACTTAAGAACGTATTGTCGATAATTTTTTTCATAAGGTACTTTCGATATTTTGGGAAATTTCATAGGCAGTAAATTTCGGAAACTAGCTCATTAACCCGCCAAATTGGCGCAAATACCTCGTCAAAAATTTAGTTCGCTTTACGTAACAGCAAACTAACCTCGTGCTGTGATTGGCTGCTTTCGCCTGTGTTACGGTGAACAGGAGCAACAACGTCAAAATAAATACCAACTCTCTCAAATGCTTTACAAGCAGGCAAAATCAAGTCGGCAGCCGTACTACAATCTGGTGTCTCGGTTCTTATTAAAATAGCTGCTTCTCTAGGAGCACCATTTCTTTCCATCGGATAGATATTTATGGAGCTGGAATCGAGAGGATAAAATAACAGACCCGAATTGGACGTAATACGTAATATAGAACCATCCATAATGATACCAGGACCATTGAGCAGGGTTACGTGAAGGCGTTGCTTACTTCCGGTTAAGAGGTAATCTACAACGTAATCTGTTGTCCATGTAATTTTCGGAGGGTCAGCCACCATAAAAAATGCCTTAGAATTTCTCGATGGAAACGACTTGGATAAAGTCAGATTACCAACAACGCAGCGAAGAGATTGTAGATTATACTTCCCTTCATTCTTAATCTGAACAAAAAAAGTGAATTAAGAAATTAGATTATTAGCAGTATTGATCATAGCGTGAAGCAACTTTCATCTTTCTACTTAATCCGAAAAATTACCTTTGCACTAACAGTAACCTCATTAATACCAGGAGTTAATGTTATTTTTCTTCCAGATGTTAACATTTCATCGTACACTGGTTCTTGCTGTACAAACAAACTACTTTCTTCCGCGCTGCTAATAGAATCTCTATAAACATAAACATATATAGATGGAAAATACGTTTTTCAAAAATATTTTCGGAGCTGCAAATGACCAAGATTTCATCGATCCTGTCTTAATCTTTTTTAAAATGAAGGGCAGAAACTATGTACTATTTTATCCCTACAAATATTAATTAATTAATTAATTTTATTTTTTTGTATTTTTTTTAAAGTTTATTTTTAATTTAAGCGTAAGTTTAATTCCCCCCATTAAAAAACAAGAAAAAATTCTGAGTTTTAGAAAAAATAAAGATGCGTTCTTTTATAAGACTAAAATTATTTATTGTTTATTGATGCATTAGTAAAATCATACATATATCATACTAAACACATTTTTAATAAAAGCCAGCGTAAAAAGGAAATAAATAATAAATATTAAACTCACTGAGAGGTTTTATCATCATTTGCTATTGACAACATTTCAATTTTAATATGTTCTTCTGACACACTGCTTGTAGCTAGAGGTTTGCTTTCTAAGTTTTGAATGTAGTTTTCACTTTCCGCTCTTTTAGACTTTCCATTTGAATTTAAAAGTGCTAACAATGGTAGCTTAGCTTCAGACTCTTCCAAACTCTGAATATCCCCAGTACTTTTAGATTTTATTTCGCGGTCTCCATCTAACGTAAAGAAAGCTTTTTTAGAAGTAGGGCTTATCACGTTAGTAGGAGTTTCCAAAGAATCTTGCATCTTTGTAATAAGTGTATCATCCAAGTTAGCAACTGTACTTGAAACTTTCGCCTCTTCCTTAATCTCGCTACCGTCAATAACGTTTTTGTTTTTACTCCATGTCCTCCTATGACTTTTAATTCTTTTCAAAAGGCCGCTTGGAGTTAGGGGCTCTTTCGCGTTTTCCTTAATGGGTTGCTTTTCAGGAGTTAAAGATACATCCATATTACCATCCGTTTGGTCAAATATTGAAACTCTTGGTGACGAAATATTATCTGTAAAACTCGAAGGATCGCTTAGATCATGATGACGAGTGAATATTGAGATTTCTTCGCACAACAACTCGTCAATCAGTTCGTTAGAAAGAGATAGAATGACTTTTACTTCATCGCCTATGTGGCCTTTGTTCTTTACTAAATCGATTTTAATATTGACTACTTTTAAAACTGGTTCTGTATCTATGACAGGCAACTGTAGATTCTCGCTTCGTGATAGCTTAAACAGTTCTTTGGAATAATAATGTCGAGTTGATGTAGGCAAGCAGTGCGCACACGACAATAAAGCCACAGCAGTTAAATATCTCTCGTGTAAACTATGCTTAAACTGGCAATCAGCAAGTGGAATTAAGACGTCCGTATAGAGAGTTTCCCATTTGCGCTTCTTAAACTTGTTCCACGCATCTTCAAGAGAGGCTCAGCGTCAATATAACGACCATGCTGAAGATGAAATTTAGCTAAATCAATACCTATCACCATGGAAAAATTAAACCTTTTGATATTATCAAACATGTTCATTGACTTTTTTGTTACATCTAGATAAAACTTTTCAAATTCCTTTTTCGAGCATAAAGCATCCCTCAATTGGTTCGAATGCGCAGAAGCAAATGAATTATTACCAAACCCGCTGCATAAACGTTCAGAAATATTTGTTTCCTCTGGTGTCTGCGCACGGTCAAAATACAATCCAGTTAAACATCCAAGTAAAAGAAGCTTCTGTCTCATATAATCACACAACTGCGCCATGGTTGCATTGTATGTTAGATCTTTACTCTCGAAGCTTTCCAAAGACTTGAAAAACTGCATACATGTCAGTATAATCCAGCAAGCAGTGACACCTTCAGATAAATCAATCTAAAAATACATCAGAAGAATGTCATATTTTCAAGTCACGGTGACGCTTTTAATAAGGAAAACTATAGTAGTCAGTCCATATTTTTCTGATGTAAAATATTGTATCTGCTTATATTTTGTTACCTAAATAGTAATGAAACACTACTGCACCATTTGTAAAAGAAACTTTTCGCTCTATTTTGGAAAATCATAAAAGTTTATTCCCGCAGAAAGTAAATTCAATCGTAAACCGTAAAAGTTTCTTCCCACTTTACAAGTGAATTGGAAAAAGTCTCTAAAAATTTCGCTGCCACAAGACAAAATGTGAATAACTAGTCGGAAATGGATGAAGAATTTCGTAGAATCGCAAAAACCTTTCCCTCAAACAATTAAGATTTCGTAGAACCGCAAAAATGTTTTACGGCAAAATGCAAAAATTCTGCGGTAAAGCTGAACCGCAAAAGTTTCTTCTGCAAACACTTTCTTTCATTAAATTAATTCAATACTTTTGGAGATACTCTTGGAATTTTTTTTACCAGACCTTTTTTACCTCGGTGTGACTTGACCTTTGACATTTCCGTTGGAATTCTAGTTAATAGGTGGGGTGTTTATTTGTAGGTGGAAGTCCTGTACCTCTGCACTATGCACACAAATGAAGAATCCAAGTTACCCAAACTTTATCTCGTTAATTATTTTATATTTGACCATAAACACAGTAATATTATAGTTCCTATAGACTTCCCTAGTCTGCCCATCTTCAAACAAGTGCAAATAAAATAATACCACATACTTTTAACAACTTTAACTCGTGAACAACTGTGAACAAAAATTGCAACAATCTTGAAGGTATTTCCCATTTCTGGTTTTTCATCAATAATTTACATTGTCTTGCAAGAAGGTAATTTCTGAAATCCAGTAAACTTGCTTTTCCTGATTTTATCAGATTTCTGTGATGCTCCGCAGTTTCTTTGTTTAAGATAACACCATTCCAATATTTAGGCGCAACGCAAAATTTTTCCAACCAATGTGGTAATTCTTAAATAAAATGTAAATACAGTAAATCTCTTGACTAAAGTATCAGTGGCAGTAAGTATATCACTAAAATGCGTATTATGCACATCAATAGCTCCATTATCAGAAAAATATGCTACAAAACCTTTTCCACTGCAGTTGATAATAAACTGAGATAAAAGTGCATCAACTTCATCGTACTGAACAAGTGCATCTTCTTTCAGCATAATACTGTGGTATATAAATGCCAGTTCTTCCTATACAAACAAAACGAGACTAGCTTTTTAATGTGTCAGATGTTACATACAGCAAGTCCTAATTTAACAAAATCAATGCCTACATCCTGTAACAGGGTTGTCACTCTTTTTTGCTGTACCCATGTAGCATGTAGACGTACTTTACCATATAGTTTTAATTGAGAAGATTTGAAGAGAAAAGTTGTTGAAATATCTAATTTTAGAGAGAATTGAGGACTTTTGAGGAGATGTGGCAAACTTGTGTAATGGTAAGACATGTTGTATATTGTGCTTTTTAAAATGATCGATGAGCGGCCATTATTCTCCATGACCTTTATTCGCATCAAATGTCTTGCTTTTGCATTGACTTGAGCATTCAAAACCAGTTCTGGTAATCTTTACTATACCAGTTACTGCTGTCTGAAAGTCTGCTACTGTTTTAGGACTCAGAATTTTCCAGTATTTGTCAACGAATGCATGGTAAATTCAAATGATCACACAGCCTTCAACATTTAATATTGACAAAAAAAAATTAGTATACGTAAATCAACTTACATGCACAATAAAGTACTCCAAAAATGGCCAGTCTGGGTTTGCATACTTCTCCCGCAAAACTCGAATCTTGTCTTCAAATTGGTCAAGCTGTCTGCCAAAGGAATCTAATAGCAACAAGCGCATTTGCCCTAAAAGTGCAATCCAGGATTCTTCAGATTTTGTAAATAAACTTTCTTTGTCTGGTTCCCATAGCTGTATGCATCTAAAGGGGGGAAATAGATTTAGCGATAAAGTCACATGTTAAAAAAAAGAAAGAGAAGTTCATACATGCCTTTCTTGTATTTTTTGTCCAAAATCTGTTTTAATTTTATCAAAAACAGAAGTGCGTGGCAGCTGAATTTTCGATTTTGCAGACTTGTGGTTTTCTTGATACATAACATGTATGATGAGCCAATCAGTAATGGAACTTTCCTGCAGCTGGTTCTGCCATCTTGCAATGCTGTTTTTTACCCAACTTTTATAGGTATCGTTATCCTAACAATATAAAACCTATGAATCATGAACAACACTGAAACAAGCAAGGTGCACAAACAAGTGTAAAAACATTGCACAGTTAGCCTTTCACAAATACTTTAAATTTTTAGAGTAGTTCTTTAACTCACTGCTTAATTAATAAAAAAAAATTAAATTGGCTAAAACACTGCCGGTCTTTGATTGTTTAGTTGATGTCACCACTAAGTGAAATAAGGATTTATGAGGTAAAAAAATTTGGATCGATGGTTTAGATATACCATATTCCAGGAAATAAACGAGGCACAAAATTTTAAAACACGAAATTAACACGAAGGGAATTAACGTGAATGCTTACAACAACTCACAAAAAGCATTAAAATAATGTGAATTTGGAAATATGTTTCTCTTTATTTTGAAAATGGGTTCATTAATAACCATTTCACAATATCAGCTTCCCTGCTGCCTGCCTTAATCACATTAGGTGGGTAAACTGTATCTGAAAAGAATGCGTTGTGTCAGCTTAATATTGCAATTACTAGAAAAATATATTTTAAACTTTAATATTTTAAATTGTAACAAGTAACTTTTTAAAATCGTGGAAATTTACGTTTATTAGGGGTAATTAGCGCAAGTTTTCAAAATTTGCGTTAATTTTGTGCCTTGTTAATTTTGTGCCTTGTTAATTTTCTGGAAAAAATTATATTAGAAAATTAAGTTACACTATAGGACAACATTATGGCTTACCAAACAAGCAGTCCAGAAAACATGCAGCAAATGTTTCCCACCCAGGCTCGAAGCATTATTGACGGAGCTTGACAAATGACTACCATCAAACTTGGAAAAATTGGCTTGCAAAACAACTTGCTTAGGTGGTCGACCATAAGACCTAAATATTGTGCCAAAAAATTAAATAATTATAAACAAGAATAATAATGAATGGCTGCGTTTTCAGAATGTGACAAAATTGAACTGACGTGAAGGAGGACTTGTGTGTTTCAATCAGATAAACAAGTTTGACTGAGAAATATAATGCAGGATTGGATAAAAAAACATTAGAGGTAATGGATGTCAGTGAGGTTTCTGGTCCCAAGTAAAACGACAGACAAAAATAACAGGGTAATCCATGTCAACATCCTACTGTCTGACTCTGACAATACAGTTTGTTTATGTGAGTTTGTATATTTATAGGTTATAATATATAGTGGTGGGTTTGTCTAGCCTTACTAATACATACGAGTTTTCATGATAAGCAGAGTATGGTTTGTAGTTTAACAATGGCTAGCGGATTTTTAAACCCACTACGGTGGGACGAAGAAAAAAAAGAGTTTTCGTTATGGCTCCGAGAAGCCAAGGCATGGAAAGTTGCCACTTCTGGTGTAACTGGACTGAAAGATGTTCATGGTTTACAATTAGCACTGCATCTTCCCAATGGAAGCGAAATACGTCGTCAGGTATTTGATACCCTGGATACAGAGGACATGATAGGTGACGATGGGTGGAAAAAGGTGATAGAATTGATTGAAACTTACTGATAACACCTCACCGTTTGACACGTGGAAAGACTTTCGTACTTTATGTAGAAAAGAAAACCAAAATATTGAACAACATATCATGTATTATGAGAAATATAAAGTCAGAATGGAACGCTTTGACATGAAGCTTAGAGAGCGCATTCATGGACTTAATTTGCTGTGTGGTGCAAATCTTAATGATTCTGACCTCAGTCTAGCGATGAGAGAAGTTGATGGGGATCAACCAAATGAGATGTACAAACAAGCTAAAAAGGCACTTAAGAAATATTTTGGAAGTGCTGCAGTCACAAGTACTCAGTCATCCAACACTGCTGTTGCCACAGTTCAACCTGCTGTGGTAAAAAAGAGCCTTTTTTGCCACACTGGATGAGTATGAAACATATGTTGCATGGAAACAATACCGATCCAAAAAAAGTAACTCATCAAATAACAGTTACAGAGGACAAGGTCGTGGAACATCGCAATCCCCTAAATGCTGATGGGAAACCACTAACATGTCGTGTTTCTCGTTCAATTGCACATTTTGCTCGAGATTGCCACATCGTTCTGAGAAACAACAAGGCTCGGAAGACAACCGGCAGCAGGATAATCCTACAAACCGCTCATGGGTTGCTTTTGTTAACTCTGACGTTATTGAATGCCAAGCATCTGATGCGTCTATGGCAGGTGATGTTGCATTTAGCTATATGATTCTTGATACAGGCTGCCCACAGAATGTCACAGGAATAGTCTGGACACAGTGTTTTCTTGATTCCATAAGTACTGATATGTTCAAGGCTGTCAAAAAGCTTGATAGTAAAAACAAATTTATATTTGGTGGTGGAAAAGTCATGAAATCTCTGTACACAATTACAGTTCCTGTTTTGGTTGCTGGGGAAATCACATCCTTAAAATTCGATGTTGTTGACACTGATCTTCCTCTTCTACTCAGGAAGCAAACTATAAAAGCATGGAATCTGCTCATTTGTAGAGGACACGCTTGCACTGCCAATTTTGTCATCCTCCCTTTGAGTTTCTAAAGAAAGTTCTCAGTGTCCTTGATAAGCCTGACAAGGAATTTTCGGACATTCTGCATAAATATTCTCAAAATTGTCTGTAAGCGGTACAAACCGACCATTCCAAGGCCAGCTGTGGGCAACTTAAATGATCCAGATAAAATGAAATTTAATGAAATAGTTAGTATTGATCTAAAAGAAAGAAAGGGTAAATGGATAATTTACCTTATCGATATGGTTACTCGAACTTCCCGCCTTAGAAGGCATTACTACCAGCTCTGTAATAGCCCAGCATCTCAATGCCATTGCTGCAGCCAGAAAAGCTTTTGTGCAAGCAGAAATAAGCTCAAAGCTTCGCAAAGCTTTAAAACATCCTGTTCGCGAGTATGCTGATATCTTCTATCAAGCTGGTAACCAAGTCTTCTATAAGTTACCAGAAGATCGGAGCTGGCAAGGGCCTGCTACTGTCATTGGTGCAGATGGTAAAGTTGTAATAATTCGTCATGGCAGTGTTCTTCGTCGTGTTCATCCATGTCGTTAACAGCTTGTTAATGAAATTGGCCACTCCTCATCACAGCCAGAATCATCACCACAACCAGTGGGAAATAGTCAACCAAATATTTCTCAAAATCAGACAGTACAGTATGACCAGCACCGCATTGTAGAAGAAGAAGCTGAACAGGAAGTACAACATTCTAATGAACGTGTTGCAACTCAACAACCAGAAATCCAAGCTTAACAACCAGAATATAGTCCTGTTATCAGGGTTGAGTTGTCTCTCCCAAAACGAGAACAGATAGTGCAATACAATAGTCCTGATGGAGAATGGAAAAAAGTAAAAATTCTAGGCCCTGCTGGAAAAAAGGGTTGGATCCACAAAGAATGGGTAAACGTTGAGATCACCCTAACCATAAATATTCTATGGATTGGAGTGATGTATCAGAATGGAAGTTAGTCGAAGTTATAAGTCACACCAAACAGGGGGTGAACCTTCTACTGCTTCTAATTGTGAAGAGATGTGTGTTGCTGTTTGCTTCAAAGCACCAGACGAGTTCACGAATGCCAAGAGTGAAGAACTTGAAAAATGGAAACAGAATGAGGTTTACCAAAAGGTTGCAGATGTAGGTCAAATTGTTGACAGAAAACTTGTACCGAAAAATGAAAGATATGTCATCCAAGGCTTTCAGGAAAACATTACCATACCTGCTGACTCACCTACTGGCAGTAAAGAATGTATGAGATTAGTGCTTTCTATAATTGCCAGCAAACAATGGACACTAAATTCTATTGACATAGAATCAGCTTTTCTCTAAGGCAAGCCAATACAACAGGATGTCTTTATTGTTCCACCTTGTGATGCCCCCTGACTACACACACTTTTCTGCTGCTCGTATGTGGTATTTTGCAGTATGGGACGCATTACAAAATTTAGGATGTAGTAGATCAACTATCGATTATGGTGTTTTTTATTGGAAAGATAAAAAGGATCAACTATGTGTTGTTTTACAAGTTCATGTTGATGATTTCCTATGGGCGGGTACTGATGTTTTTAAAACTGATGTCATAGACAAGATTTACCAAATGTCTTAAGTTGGTCATTCAGCTTCATCACATCTTAAATATGTTGGCATTAATATCAGCCAGTTTGAATCTGGACAGCTATCACTTGACCAATTTGATTATATTGAAAAAATTGATCGCATTCCAATCACTCGAGATCATCAACTTCAGAAAGATTCTATTTGTACCAAAACTGAATTTTTTCAATATTGTAAATTGGTTGGTCAATTAAACTGGGCTGCTACACATACTCACCCAGATATTGCCTTCGATATTTCTGCATTGAGCTCGGCTATGAAAACACCCACTGTGTCAAATGTCTCGAAAGCAAATAAAGTGCTTCAAAGGACAGAAGGTAATCCATTAAAGATTCGTTTTCCTAACCTCTGCTCACAGTAAAATTGCTCGATTGTATGTTACAGTGATGCATCGTTGGCAAATTTGTCATCAGGTCAAAGTTCAGGAGGATATGTTGTGTTCTTTTCTGATAATAAGGAAAAGGTATGCCCATTAGTTTGGAGTAGCAAAACTATTCGACGCGTTGTTAGAAGTACACTTGCTGCCGAAACCAGTGCCATGGTTGATGCTCTTGACGCTGCATATTTTATGTCACAAGTTCTTACTGAAATGATTTCCACACCATACAGACAACATAAGCACATTCAGATGCATGCATTAACTGATAATGAATCTCTTTACCGAAATACTTACTCGACAACAATGGCTGCAGAGAGCAGACTCAGAGTTGATATTTCTGTCATAAAAGAAATGATTTTGTCAAGCCTAAAATGGATTCCTACATCCATGCAACTTGCAGACCCATTGACAAAAGTTGGTTCAGACCCAACAAAGCTGACAGCTGTTTTGGAAACTGGAAAGATTGGATAGAGATACTCTTAATACACTTTTACGAACCTTTGGTTATGTTTTGATTTTGTTTCGGGGCATTTGCAGTGTTGCTATGTATTTGCAGCCGTATGTTTATATTACTCGTTACAAGAAAAGAGAGAATGGGAATGTCAACATCCTACTGTCTGACTCTGACAATACAGTTTGTTTATGTGTGTTTGTATATTTATAGGGTATAATATATAGTGGTGGGTTTGTCTAGCCTTACTAATACATGCGAGTTTTCAATACATGGGTAGCAAGATTTAGAGATGATTGCTTAAATTCCTTCAGCAATGGCCTTCACGATGAAGCTACCACAAACATTCATTTAAAGCAAACTTCTTTACAGTCAAAATAACAATATGAAAAACTAGAATTTAATTTTACACATCTATAATGGTAGCTATCTACCTAAAGGCATTTTTGATGCAATTTATTTAAGTTCTTTAAAGAGAAATCATTTGAGAAATTTAATGGTAAATTCTTCCTTCGCAACAATGTAACCATAAACTGCCAAATATGATGACCATGTTTTACAACGTTTTAAAGATGACAAAACAATAGTTGCCAGTAAAATAATTATCTAAATTTTTCTGTACTTTACGAATCCCACATATTTTGGCCAAATTCATAAAACAAAATTAATCCAAGAGATGTGTTTGCAAAAAGACATTTTTGGTCAAGGATGGTCTATTTCAGTTTCAATTTGATGCTTTGATAATAATAAATTTTGCAAATTTTCTCATTCATGCAAGTTTTTGTCTGTGAAAGTTTCTGCATTTTATTCCAAAGCTATATTTCAAAACCTTAAAGAAAAAGGCAAGTCATATTCAAATACCTTTTCCATTCTACCGCCTCTGCTGGTAATCTTCTTTCAATTTCACTTGATAACTGTTTAAATAGCCGTTCTTCTCCCGAATCTAAAAATGAGGATGGTACAAACTAAAAACATTTTAGAAACTTGCATCATTTATTAAACAGGTACAAGGCTTAACACCCAAGTACAATTGTGCAAATAAAAACAGTGGATTTCCTCTTGTCCACTTTTTTCATTAAAAATATACCCTGTCCAACTCATGCTAGCATGGAAGATGTTAAGCTATGATGTAGATAATGATGATGATGATTATGATGATGTGCTGGAGCTGCATGGCTATAATTTTGAAATAAAATCAAACAAGTTTGATTTTAATATAAATTTTGGTGGATGTGGTTTTGAATGTGTTTTGTTTGTGTGACAGTAGATCTATTATTAGTTATTGAATATAACGGAAGTTGTTGTAAAAAGTTTTGCGTGTGTTGATGAAGACAAAATGTTGTACAAGATGTGGCTGAAAGGATTTCAAAAAGAACTATATGAAACCATACTTTGTACAACTGAGTATAGCGCATAGCACATAGTATATATTATAGTTCATATAATTTAGTGACATTTAAGGCCCACCATTGATGCGGAAATTTTGAAATTTGGACCCCTAGTCTTGCTAAATAGACATCGCTTACAGTACAGTCCGATTGTAAGCTTCTACGTATGCACTAAATAACATCTTTATCTGCAAGTCGAAAGCCCTTTATCTTCGTTTATCGTAATTACTTTAATGATCTTTGATAAAATAATACAGTAATTATTTTCTCATGACTGCAAGTTTCATCATTAAAACTTTATTGAAAATAAACCCCCCTTAGGTATAGAATTTAACAGCTTGTTAATTAGGAGAAAGAATACAATAAATCATGCACGAAGCTATTGTTATTAAAAAAGTTTTATGCGCATGCTTTTTTATATTTTTAGTCTTCTAAAACAAATATTATCTTTCTCAACATTTTATTCTATACTCTTTTTTTTAACAAAACATTACACGTAAGATTACAAAAATTGTGCACAAAAATATTGTTGTTAGAAAAAGCTTTCCCTCATTTTTTTTGTTTAAAAAACTTGTTGCGTTTTTGAAAAAATATTATCCTTCTGAACATTTTACTAGTATATTTTTAGCACAACTTTGAGAATAACTTTTGCAGCATAACTTTAATAACAGGTCTTTCTGTATAAAAGTAAAATTCACTGCAACAGCTGGTTATGTTATAGGGATTTCCCTGCGAAGAAGCCATATTAGCTCTTTACGGCACCGTTTTGATAATTTCAAGCAACCTATGGGGCTGTATTAACCTTCTATGGTATCATTTTTACAGTTTTCAAGCAAACTACAGTTCCGCATAACTTTCTTCAGTATCGTTTGGATAATTTTCAAGCAACCTATGGCGCTATATTAACCTTCTACGGTATCGTTTTGACAGTTTTCAAACAAACTATGGTGCCGTATTAACCTTCTACGGACCTGTTTTGATAGTTTTGAAGTAGGCTACGGAAACTGCTTAGCATTATACGGTCCCTTTTTCGGTAGTTTTTGGTAGTTTTTTAACTGTGGCAGCATTATAGTGCGGCAAAAGTTCATTTGCAGCACAACCAAAAATTCAGGATGGTCAGGATTGTTTTGTAAATGTTTTATTATTATCATTATTACTATTATTTACCCAGGATAGCCTCTTCAGTTTCTATAGGAACTGTTATCAATGAGGGTCCTGCGAAGGGGGTCCCAGTGCATTTAAAGCTCCCATTTGAGCTGCAGAAGGCATGCAAGCACAACAACCGCTCAACTAGACAACCGCCAAGATATCAATCCCATTCTCATGCTGAACGTTAAGCAGAAAGGTTCGATTTACACTTTTATAGTCTCTGGCGTGACTCAGTCAGGGTTTGAACCCAATATGTTTTATATGTTTTTGTTGTTTTTTAAATTTTGAAGCATTGACTTTATCAAAACAAAGGAATAAAATGATGGAAAAAGTTCTATAACACTGTATTGTGAATATTTGGTTGTAATATAAGATTTACTTTGCATCTATGTAGAGATATTACATACTTTTTTCAATTTTATGTATATTCACCCTGTGTGTCTAATATTCAGGTTCTGACAACCATGGAGAAAAAAGTTCCCAATATGATGTGATGGATGATTTCAGATCAACTGAATCACCTAAAGTACCAGAAGAATCAACTAAAGTATCAGAAAACGAAGCTCCAACATTTTATTGAATAATCGTCAGGATTTTCAAAGGAAAACAAGACCTTGTGGTATTCGTAAAAATTATGTATGTACCTTCAACTCTAAGATAGTATCTATGGAAGTTGCAAAGTTGAATGACAATGGCGTCTACATAAAAGCAAAGGATCTCCAAAACAATTTATTTATGTGGATGCTAACATCACTTGTTCTAGTGTCCTTATGATGTAGAGAGCAAATGTTACTTCATCAATGAAAGAAATGGGTCCAAATATCAAATGAAAAATGTAGAAACCAGTGAGGTGTATGAATTTACCTGAACATATCGGCAAAACAAGAATAACAAGAACTTTATACAAATGTTCGCAACGTTGAGAAGAGCTGATCAAAAAGAAAATAACCATATTATTACCATATAGATGGAATGATGTCAAGGTTGAAGATCAAGAATTTGTTGTTGCAAGGCATTGTAATGCTTCGAGTCCTCATGCTAGCATATATTATTGACAAAAGGAGTCACATTGGAGAAACTTAATCAAGGTGTATCTTGTGGTAAAGTCTATAGGGAGATCATTAATGGTGCAAAAGAAGCTAATTTTTAAATTATTTTTTCCTCGATACTAAAAAAAATTGATAAAATTATTAAACATTTTAAATGAGAACTAATGATTGATAACAAGTTGTGCTTAAAATGCTCATTATAGTGTGAATATAAACTGTGTAAATTTTTTTATATTTGTGAGCTTTGGTTCTCCAGATATTTAAGGTCAAAGTAGTACTACGGTTGCTGCCATGACAGTGTTGATGAGGCCTTTCTGTTTGGTAAATTACTAACTTGTGTGATGTAATTCTGCGGGGACTGAAAAAACGCATTCTGAATGAACGAAGCGAGGGAATGCTAAGGGATCATCTGCAAGATCGTTTCAAAAAAACCCGTTTCATATTGTTTCATATTTTAATTAGCATACGATTTTAAAGTAATGTTTGATTTATTAAAATCGTTTCAAATCATATGGAAATCGTTTCACTATTTTCTAAATCGTTTAATTAAAAACTAAAATTGTTTCATAATCGTTTCAAGATTGTTTCATTATATTTACTTGAAATCTTTCACATAGCATAATTTGTTTCAAAATTGTTTCATTATGATCGTTTCAGCATATTTATTTTAGATCGTTTCAAAATCATTTCAAGGTGTTTGTTTTACATTCTTTTCACATAAAAGAATAAAAGAAGTTATTAATCCAATAATCAGGCCTTTCAATAAGACCTACGCGATCGCGTTCCTGCACACTGTCACCTAGGTAAATTTTCACATACTAAAAAATCGCGTAGATAAAAAACATTGATATTTATATAAATTTGCTGATTTTTTCAATTCATCTCTTTTATTAATAAAGTTTTTTCCTGTGTAGCTACTTTATTTATTTCACAAACTTATTCAAAACGCACTACAATATCATCTAGAATGTTTCTTTTTATGTATATCTAAGTTTTTTGGATATAAAAATATACAAATTAATAATTATGTCTGTAACGATGTGCGAAATATTTTTTTTTAATGTTTATACAATTTTATTATCTATATTTATATCTCAGCAATCGCATTATGTATGATGAAATGAATTGCAGCAATGGGAAGGAGATAGTTACGTGTCTTATTAAATGTATTTTTGATTAATTTTTTTATATTTTCAGTGGCCACCTTTTGCTTGAAGATAGCGAAATAAAAAGAAAATTATCATCCACACATTTAATTTCAATATTTTTAACAGCATTTAATAATTAAAGCACCAGCTGTTCATTGACGTCATACCGATTGTAAGTAAAATTGTACCTGCTTTTAAACATGAAATTGTTTAAAGGCAGAGTTACACTTGTGCGATATTAATAAAATGATTAATTTCTTAAAAAAATTGTTTTCTGTATCATAGTTTAAAATATTGTAAAATACTATGTTCTTCAGGATAAAGAAAAAAATTGTTCCCATTCATTTGATTTTTTAATTAAACTGGATATTTTTCAATTTAAATTAAAATACTCAAAATGAACACTCAGAAGTTTGATATTTTAAACTATTATTTATTTACGATAATAGGTTAAACGAGCCAGATTATTTTTCGCTTCAATATTTTTGTAAGTGTAACTATGCCTTAATGTGTGTATTAAGAACACTAAACGTTGAGAAAGTATTTTCATATTTGCATTTTTATTCTGGGCTCCAGAAAGATTTTTAAAAGAACTATCACTTGGGAGAGAGAAAAAAGAGAGAAAGTTTATGCTGAAATACGATAACAAATTAATCACACACTATTAATAAAAAAATATATACAAAAATAACAGATTGTTTTACTCGTTCATTCTGTTGTTTTCTTTTTCTTCCAACATTTTCTTTACAACGAGTCTTCTTTTTATCTGTCTGCATTTTGAATTAGTAAGTTTATTCATATTATTATTGCTTTTGAAGTCGTCTTTGAAATTTTTTCTGGCTAGTGAAAGTATTGCTTTCATTTGGGGAGAGGGCTGATTTCTTTATTATTTCTCCATCGTATGTTCTCTTCCCTCCCTCCACATTGCCATGTGCCAATTCAATTTAGGAATATTTTTGCTCCAATTCTACTTTGATAAATCCAGAGTAGTGATTAACTGGTGCTCTTTTCTTCTTTGGGCATGGTGTTGAAGTGTGTTGTTGGTTAGCGATCTTTAGCGGAGCTTCATTATACGTTATGATATGTCAAACAGGATTTGAAGCTGGTGAAGTAAATTCAACATCTGGCACAAAATTGGCTTCAGATTGCACGTTTAACAACGACTGCCACAGATAAGTTTTGCTTTCGCCAGAATTATTTGAAGATGTCACTAACTCGGTAAATGAGGGTTCCCGTTCTTTTTGAATGGCGTTAGTTTTTGTCGGCTCTGTATTAGGGATAATGGGCTGTGGGTGATGACTTTTTAGGCGTTTTTGTAACACTGTTTTAAAGCTTGATTGGATGTTTCCGTGTTCTCTAATAGTATGTCCACTCTTTCGTCAATGTTTGACACGACACCGTTCAAACTTTGCACATCGTTTTTCACGCCTATTAACTCGTTTTTTATATTTATGTTTAATGTATATATACAAGTTCATACTTAGTCGAGTAATATTATAAATCTGCTAGTCAGGGTCAATAATTTTTTCAGTTTAATTCAGAAATAGGCATACATTAAAGGCACAATCACATTACTCGCAAAAAGTTAACAAATTAGATATCTATCATTGAGGGATAGTTTGTATATTGTTTAGAATTTCTGTACTTGTACATGAGAGAACAACGAACCTTAAACAATTTTGGTCCACTTAATTTCGAGTATTGTGCGCAGATGTGTTAAAAATAAGGCCCCATAAGCGTCTCCGCTGACCAAAAGGCAAAAGAATTTCTAGGCAACATCTCTATAGAGAGACTTTATTACTAATCAATGAACCACTACTATGCACATGTACTTGGTTTTTATTCCGCGAAAAGTGCAAAAACCAGAGAACAAAGATGAGCAAACTTATCCCCAACATTTCTTAATTTTTCTTCATTAGGACAGAAGCCTGAATCGCCACCATCTGACTACCCTGGGACGAGGTTGCAAATAAAGATCGTCTTAGTGCGTCTACGGCGAATTAATGCAAAACATGGGCAAAGGACAATATTTTCATATTTTGGTTATAAGGATTGTTCTGGGACGTTATTAGGTCGTTCTGGGGTGTTATTAGGTCATTCTGGGTCGTTATTTGATCATTCTGGGTTGTTATTAAGTGTTTGGGGTGGTAGTTTTATTTTACAGACCAGGCAATTATGTGCTCTCCTTTGCTGCTGACCGTCCCATTACATTCAGACTGAATGGTTCCTATTAGCAATAATTTTACATGTAAACAACTTGAAAAAAAGGCTTCCTAAATTTTCTCTGTATGAAGTTGTCTTTATAATGATCAAATAACACGGAAACAAGGCTCTAGCTGTGTAACAGTTTCATTACGCCACATCCAATATACAGTCCAGCCTTTAGCTATAAAAGATTGGTTGCATGAAACATGTGGCTACCATTCTTTAGGAACCACACCATACACAACATTGCCTATATCTTTTCGTAAAGGTGGGTTCACAGTCATTCGTCGTAGTCATTTGAATAAGAAGAATACAAAAGATCTACCTTATCGGACCTTTTTATGCCGGCCCTTAGTGGCGTTAATTTTCACTGAGTGGCGTAATTAGGGCCGGCGTAAAAAGGGCCAAAACGTTGACAAAATTCACAAAAAGCGGCGTTAATTTTCTGAAGTCAATTTTTGCTGATGTATGGTGTTTCGGATTTTTTCTTTTCTTTAAAGAACGTTAATTTCAGGCTTCTTATTAACACGCCTGGCATCAGTAATCAGGGTATATTGGAAACATATGGGAATATGGGAAGAAACTAATGGAAATTTGGATAAATAAAATAAAATTGACGTCAATCTTTCTCATAAATCTTTTTTATTAAAAAATGATATTAAATCAATATAAAAAAGGAAAATCAATGTCCTTATGAGGTTTCAACAACAATGTCCATGTCTTGAAATGGATTTTCGCACATATTCGCTACGCTTGTGGCTTCTGCAACAGCATCCAAAACATGTGCCTTTTTAAAACCGGCAATAATTATCCTTTTTGAAGCTTTGAGATCATTATACATCTCAATAATCCACCTTGCATGCAAAGATTTCATGATACTTAAGCGAACATCCACTTTGACATCATGTGGTCCAACACCTCTATTCATGCACCACTTTGCCAGCATACCAATCTTTACACTTTCCTGCTAGTAAGCATTTAGCAGTCTTCTTAACTGAAATATCAAGTGACTGGAACAAGTTGGTGTGATTATTGGGTACGTGCATAAAACAAATATTATTCCTTTGTAGCAACTCATTAACGACACTGGTTGTCTGGCCTTAAAATACATCGAATATCAATAGTGCCTTGGCATCATCTGCTAAGTTTAAATCCTTGCGCTTTTTCACATAATATGGAAAAATTATTTTCTTGAGATATTCAATAACAATAGCCTCGTTAGACCAGTGGTTTGAACTGTGGGTTATGTGAAATGATTCAGGAAATTTCACTTTAGGGTGACTTTAATTTTAAGTTAAATGGCCAAAAATTTGCCTGAAATACTGACACAATGTCCCAGTGATTTGACGTTTATCATCAACATTTGCAATGGGTACCGGGCTCCTCTTTAAGTAAAGGTTGCTTTATATGGTGCTGTAAAGCCAAGTGGTGTTTGGTCAAAATTTAAAATCATTTCTTGGTGAATAGTTTTTCAAATACGGTAGTCGCTATTTTTCTTTTCCAGGTGAAAGTCAGTTCTTCATAAAGTGCAGGGATTCATTTCTTGTTTTGCTGTAGTTCCACATCTTTTTACTCAATCCAACAATTTTAGAATCCCACGAGGCCACTTGTGGTGAGCGTTACGTTCCCACCATTCTTTGCCAATTTTTCTGGACATCTTGAGCTTAGCACCCGTTACCAATTGCTACAACAGTTTTACGAGTGATTGCTCCACCACTCACCCGAAGATTATGAAGGATTGCTTTAATTCCTGTTGCTATTTCATCACTAACCATGACTGGCCGTCCTTGTCATGGCAAAGTGAAATATTCATTTTGTTCGTTGCACTCAAAGTTCTTTTGGTGCTTTATTTTCCAATCACGAACAGTTTCTCTTTTGAACCTAAAGTTTTGGTACTTTTGCGTTGCCCACCTTCTAGTTTCTGGAACTCCATGTTTTGAAGCATGAAAAGCTACTGCTTATTTGATTTTCTCCGGCATAACTTGTCTTTTCTTCCTTTGCTGTTCTTGAAGATTGTTTAATTCTCTCGCTGCCGTCAGTACTCAAGAAGACTAACCAGGAACAGAAATGTGACCAAGTTTGGAACCTAATTTCGTTTTATTATACTTACTTACTTACTTACTGCACGTTTATTGTGCGTTAATCCCCGTCCACGAGGGTTGCACATTGCTTTCTAGGATCCAAACTATGCACCTTTTCCACTTTTCGCAATCAAAGGCATCGTCTATTTGCAAATTTTTTTTGAAGCAAGGTCTTTATTTATGTTTTCTTTCCATTGCTTCCTTGGTCTTCCACGTGGCACACTTCCGGCAACTTCAAAAGACAGAACCATCTTTGGCCAGAGCTCATTTGGCATGCGATGTAAGTGCCCAAACCATCTCAACCTATTATATGACAGTACATCTTCGACACTATGAAGCTTTAGCCGCGATCTTAACTCTTTCATTGAGAGTTTGTCGGAGAGCTTTACTGAACAAATCCATCTTAGCATTGCGTGATCTGTGTGTTTAATTCAGTTGGTATCTTCAACATTTAGTGCCCACGTTTCACTAGCATACAAGAGCACACTACGTACACACGCATTGTACACCCGACCTCTGTTGCAAAGGGATATACCAGAACAAGTGAGAATGGGAAGCAACTCACGAAACTTCTTCCAAGAAGACCTTATTCTGGCCGTAGTAGCATCGAAGCAATCACCACGCTGACTGATCATGTCACCTAAGTAGCAAAAACTCTGCACAACCTCAATGTCATCATCTCCAACTTTAATCGATGTGGCTTGGTTATCAATTGAAGTAACAAGTTCACCACTGCATTTCTTGCAGAGGAAATCCGGATCCGCTCTTAATCTGCCTTTTAGGTTCGTGCATCTTTTATGGATCCATTGATTGCATTGTGAGCATAAGATTGAATTACTCCCAACCCCTTTAGAGCAAACACCACATGGCCATTTACTTGAGTCAGTTGACTTTGATGCCTCACGCCGACTGTGCATAATTTTTGTCTTTTTCATATTGACACGTAGTCCTTTCTCTTCTAGATTATCTTTCCAGAGTTTTAATCGTTCTGTAAGCTCTACGATAGAATTTGCAGAGATGACAAGGTCATCAGCATACAGAAGTTCCCATGGACAGCCAAGGCGGTACTCTTGAGACAGATCTTTATTATAACAACGCATAACGTAAACATGGACATAAAAAATATTTCTGTGCATCAAAAATTGATAAATTGAATGTTTACGTTATGCGTTGTTATAATAAAACGAAATTAGGTTCCAAACTTAATTCGAACGTTCCAAAACGAAATTAGGTTTCAAACTTAATTTGAACGTTCGAAAATAGATTTTTCGAAATGAAATAATACCATTCATAACATTCAAAACACAATCAGTTTAATCTTTGCAACTGCAAACTCAAAAAAACCAAGTGGACGTGAATATTTTTCCTTAATTTGGTATTCACAGTGGGAAATTGGAAGTAGGGGATATCGTGTATAGAAACACCACTTGGAAGAACATTGCCTTACATCAACAAGTCACTGTTTTAAAAGAGACAAATGATATATTAATTGAAATTGATCCATACTGCTGCAAAGTAACAATAAAGAGAATCGATACAATAGGAGATGTCAATGTTTGTCACATACCGCGAGAGTTATCCATATTCGTATTTTATTTCATTCATGAAGGAGGTTAAGTTACAGAAACAGTTGCAAGTGTAACCCACAGGGTGTCGCCCATCCCAAAAGGGGGACTTGAAATTCCAATTCTAATGCAATTTGCCCATGCAAATAAGGCCATATTTGAGCAAATGAAGGTTTTAGTTAATAAGCAAGTTCAAAAGATGACGGAAAATTCGATTTTGAACTGGAAATTGGACCAGAAACAAGAGAAGAAGATGAAGAAGTAGACAAATTAAGTGCAGAAAATGGCATAGAAGTTCAGTAGAATGAGGAGGAAGACAGAAATGAGACAATTTTAATTGATTGATTACAGTTTTTTGAGAAAAAAATTTGCAAACATCAATTTTTATCTTTTTGCTATCTCAGCCGTGTAAACAACAGCCGTAAGTAGTGTTAGACCAAAATTCGGAACTGGTGGAATTAGGGCCAGCATAAATACAGCCCCCGTTAAATTTGGGCCGGTGTATAAAGGGCCGATAATGTATTCGTTGCAAATAAATGAATGCAGTGCATCAGCGCGAAAGATAAAACTGCACATAACAAAGAAGACATTTATTTTTAGTTTGGTACTACCGTCTAATTTGGTATGTTAAGCGAGACAATAACAAATTACTCAAACTACTATTCAGTCTGTGAGTATAAGAAGTATAAGTTTAAGATCAAGCAGGTGTGGAAAAAAATTAGTTCGTGAAGAAAGAAAATGGAAATGTTATTACCAACAGTAAAGAGCAAGCTGACCTTCTGAGCAGCTATTTTGCTAATATTGGTAAAGTTGATAAAACCCCTGAAAATGCTTATATAAAGGAGCATTTATATAGAATAACACCAACAATCAATGATATTACCTATAATCCAGATATGTTGCAACAGAGCTTCAAGCAAATTATCAAACCAGGAAAAGCAGGTGGCCGTGATGCAATCATCTCCAAGGATCTCCACTTAATTGGTACAAGTATTTTAAATGGTATTCATTATATTGCAAAATCAAGTTTTGATACACATAAATATCCTTCTCGATACTAAAGTCAGTTATCCACAAAAAGGAAAGTAAATCTAAGTGTGATAACTACCGACCCATATCTCTTCTTTGTTTACCTGGAAAAACTTTGGAAGGTGTCATTGCCTCAATTCTTGACGAGCATGTTTATAGTAACAAACTGCTAAAGCAGACATCAATGGGGTAACTGAACATTGGCATGACCTTATCAGAGACAGTGCAATGGTGGGAATTGTACTAATCGGTTTTAGCAAAGCGTTTGATAGTGTATGCCATGTCACACTGTTACGTAAATTGCAAGCTATCGGTGTGACTGGTAATTTGCTAAATTGTTGTGAAGATTACCTTCATGATCGTAATCAATTTACAACTGTATCAGGTAGTGATTCGAGCCTTTGTCCCATTGACCAAGGAATACCACCAAGGTTCATTATTGGGACCAAGATTCTATAGCTGTCATGCTAATGACCTGCCTGAGTCATCACAAGATGATGCCATAAAAATGTTTGCCGATGACACCATAGGATATTGTTTTTCCTATAATATCGATTTTCTATTGGACAAAACACAAACAATGTCAAATAATTTGAAAAGTTGGGTCAAGTTAAATGGAATGGTTATCCATTCAGGAAAATCTAAAATATTGATACTATCTAAAAGAAGCTTCATTGGTCTCTTACAAGAAATCACTACGGAGAATCGACCTTGCAAATTGTCAGTAATCATAAAGTGTTAGGGACATGATCAAAAATATGAGGCTTCGTTGTGGACATTAAAAATTTGTGAAAAAAAATGATTTTGTCATAACTCACTCAATTTTTAGTTTAGTCTAATAAAAATTTCTCAGATGATGGGTACTATTGTACTTTACAAGACTGCGTTGGAAAGAAATTAAAAAATATCTTTCTTACAGAATTGTGATAAAAAATTAACATTGTTAAGCTTTTATCATATTTGTGAAAATCTGGATCTAATTCTAGAATCTTCATGATAAAAATTAACAAAATCTGAACTTTAGGCTGTTATATTTTTATCACTTTTTTGTTTTTCAAGTCAAAAATCATAAATTGTGTTCTAATATGATCCTGTTAGTATTATGTACCAAGGGGAAGTGATTAGAAAATCTTAAAAAGATTTTATGCCACTTTTTATCATTTTTTGTTTCCTAGTTTAGTGTTAATAACTTATCCAATTTTGATCCTACCGATATGGTTTCTTCAAAATGTTAAAATTTTATCTTTTTTTAAAGACAACACAAAATCTGTTTTTTACCAAAACTTGAAGTAGCTAATTTCATAAATGATAAAACTTAACACTGCATGTCAATTTAGCCAAAAAGAGCCTCATATTTTTTATCATGTCCTTAGGCGTAGTTATCGACAATAGGCTGAATTGGAACAACCAAATCACAGTTGTCAGAGATAACTTTAGCTGTAAAGTTAAACAGTTAAAGCGGATGCTAGCTTTAGACAGAGCAACACTCTCAAATGTCTGTCACCTATAATATTTCTGTTTGGGAAAATTGTTCTCCAAAAATTCTAGAAATACTTGATCAGACCATTTTGTGAGAGGCGTGAGATCGCACAAGCAAATCTTTATTTTCTTTGTCTGCGATAACTTTCTGAAACTATTGGAATTACGAAAAAAGAGAAAAAATAGATTAAAAAAGAAAAGTCAGAGAATGATTTAAGAAGGCTTTGCAACCCTTATAGTTAAATTAAATCTTTTTTTATGTACGTAGAAAATTGCGTAGTTAAAAATGTATGTTTTTATAAATTTGCTAATTCTTTTCATTTAAAGAGAAAAATAATGACAAGAAAGCAAGAGATTCCACTAATAATAATTTGATCTAAATTTATTTTTAGATCTTTATACGTAAAGTTTTCTTGGCATAAAAATAAACAAAATAATGATTATTACAGATTGTTGTACGAAAGATTCTTTTCTTATGTTTTTACAATTGTATTATCCATTTTCATTTTAGCAATCGTAGCATGTATAATAAAATGAGTGGCAGTAATGGGGAGGACAAAGTTTCATGTGCCTTATTAATTGTATTTTTTAAATTTTTTTCACATTTTTTGTGGCCACCTGTTGTTTAAAAGTAGCGAATATATATAAAAAAAAAAGAAGAATATCACTTAAACCTAATTTTAACATTTTTTATTGCTTTTAATAGCATTTATTAATTCAGTCCTGGGCACTAGGTTGCGAAATACATGTCAATAACACCTAAAAATGATACCTGCCATACTGCTCTATTACCAGAAGCAAATCATTTCAATATGCTCAATGTGATTGCAAAGATATAAATAGATTAAAATAACATTCAACACAAAAGAAAAATTGATCTCTAGAATCTTGTTTTAGAGAGGGTGAGAAAATTGTTAATGAGAGAAAAATATAAAGCACGTAAGTGAAGTAGGTCAAAGAATTGGGTTTTTTAATAAACTTTGTTCAGATTAAATTTTAAATGTGCGTTATTTATAGGTCATTTGTTATAAATATTGTTAAAGGAATACAGCAAATATTTATATGTTCCATTTAGTAGCGATTTTGTGATTTTATAATATAAGCGTTATATATTATAATTGTCTTTCGGAGAAATAAAGTTATAAAATAACTAAAACAAAATAAGTAAAAAATCTTTGATAGTAACGGAATAATATTTTAGTAAGGAATTTCATGATCCATCCTTAGCATTGTAATGTTAAATATCGTTATTAGCCGCGCTTCAACTTCCCGTAATTTAATTTATATTAAATATTGTTTGTCCCACAAGTAGTTACAAAGATTAATTAATGACTTTACTCACAATTTTTCGTACCATGGGTTTAAATTCCCGCTGTGACTTTTGGTGGGACTTGCTCTTTGTATGTTTCCCACGCTAAAAAAATAGCCCCTGTGTGGTGTAAGGGGGTAAAGGAATTTTGTTCTTGCTTTTGCTTCTTGAAAATTTAATTTTTTAAGATCGCACGCGCACCGCACGCGCGGAATTATTGAGGCGTGCGATTCATTGCACGCCTACCTTGATGAAGTACGTGCTCAACTTGCTCGTGTTATCTATCGCCTGCCAAATAATCTTCCAAATAGCGATTGTCTTCGTTCAGCTGGATGGAACTTCATTTCATACCTGTACAAACGTCGGTTATTGTGCTTGATGCACAGTATCTATTACATTGATGAAAGCATTCACTCAAGATTCCATGTGAAGAAAATACAACATGAAACATCGAGACACAAGCATATCTCCTGTAAAAACCATGTTGGATAGACACAAATTTAGTTTTAGAGGACGAAAAATTTGGAATGCAATGCCTAATGAACTAAAAGACATTGACAGGAATCCTGAATTTAAATCAAATCTTGCATTGCACAGTAACAAAATAAACACCTACTCTTTCGAATATAATACTTAATATTGACGAAAATTTTCTCTGTATTTAATTGTTTATGCTTTTAACTTTTTTACTTATATATATGAAAATTTTATTGAATCATATATTTTGCCTTCATAGCTATATTTTTATATTCATCTATTCCATTTATTCATTATTATTTTTCTAGCATGCAACAAGTCCTGAACTAGCCCTCTCGTTTTGCAATTTCTGGCTAGTCGCTTACATTAGGCTCTACAACCTTCTATACTCCCGCATGAGTCGTTTTTATTATTTACGCTTTTTAGTTTAATATTTTGTTGTAGGTCTACATCAGCTTTAATTCGGGGTTTGCTAATGAGGTGGATTTGAATTTTAGGGATTTGCTCTGACATTTGTTTGCATCTAAACTGAATTTGATATCCTCAAAGAAAGCTTAGTTAACTAGGCTATCGTCTTAGCGGTATACATTGTGATTCCTTTTCAGTAGATATGCAGCGTAACCTCATCCCCAGGGTTTACTTAAAATGAGAACCAACAAAGTCTGGGATTCGGGAGTACAGAAAAAGGCAGTGTTGGACTAAAATATCTTTAAAAAGCAAAGAAGTACAATTGATTCATTTGCAGCAAAACCAAGACCTTTTTCGATTGACATGTGATACCATTTCTCACTCTTTTTTTTTTGATCTGCATTACACCCAAACAACAAACGATTTAATGTTTAACAACAACAAACATTTACTTTTTCGCAGTTGAAAAGATCTTTAGACCTTCAAAACTGGTGCTGAGAGTCCTTGGTAGAACGGATTATGTGAGCGCAACCATGCAGTTGTTGATCACTGTCTTGAAAAGATTCTTCATGATCAACCGGATAAACCTTTAGAAACAGCACTAGCCTGGGCCATGAATGCCAAGAATTCTCTGCAGATGTGGTCAGGCTTCTTGTCTTATCAGCTTGTGTATGGTCAACAGCCACGTTTACCATCAGTAGCTGCAGATAAACCTCCAGCTCTCCATGGCACATCTGGGTCAATGGATGTCGTACAACATATAAACACGATGCATGCAGCCAGAAAAGCCTTCGTTGAAGCTGAATCAGCAGAACGGGTAAGACGAGCCCTGCGACACAAATTACGATCAGCATCGGTCAATATTCAGCAAAGGTGATCGCGTCTTTTACAAAAGACAAGATTCAAACAAATGGCGAGGTCCTGGTATAGTGGTTGGCCGGGACGGCAAAGTTATATTTGTACGACATGGCAGCATTTATTTGAGGGTGTCACAGAACCGAATCCTTAAGGCTGGTGAGGAGTTTACAGTTCCAGATGATTCTATGGATAGTCAATCAGTTAAGGACAAAGTTAATTCCGCTGATAATCGAAAAGTGCCTCAAGATAGTGATGAATCAGTTGGTGAACTGATAACACCAGCAGTTGGACCAGAAAGTCAAACAGATCCAGATAGCTTGGCAGAAACTGTAACAGATTTAAGTGTGGCTGGAAGATGCAACAATGATCAGTCTACACATTCTTTACATCAGCCATTTCCAAAAACAAAAGACACAATATTATTCCGACGACCAGATGAAGTTACCTGGAAGAAAGCCGAAGTTATTGGCAGAGCGGGTAAAGCAACTGGAAAGTACAAATCTTGGATTATGTAAAATCAGACAATGCACCCAGTTGCATCAATTTATCTGAATTAGAATGGAAAATGGCAGACCTGGCTGATGAAGAAGTGAACATTACCATCCCAGTTAATCGTCATAAGGATCCAGATGTTCTAGCAGCAAAGACGAAAGAGCTAGAACTTTGGAAAGAATTTGGAGTATATGCAGAAATACCCGTAGAACCTTGTTCTATCAACGTCTTGACACAAGTAATTATTTCCTGATATTTCTCGTGTATGCTTGGTCTTCCAGTAGTTATAGACATGGGGGTACGAGGCCAGTCTTAGCAATGCTAAAACTTGCCTCACACCCCCATGTCTATGACTACTTGTACACCCTTCAGCTTCGCTCTATGACGTCACATGTAAAACTGTCCTCGTACCCTCATATGGTGTTTTCAGAGATATTACAATACACGTATGGCCATTTACGTGTAAAGTGCTATTTTTTGCTGTTTGGGAGGGTCTGCAATTGTATGTTTATGGTGTTGCCAAGGGTCGGCAAGAGTATATTTTTTCAGCCTGTGTAATAATACGTATACCATTGGATGCCTATAATATAGTATACCATTGGATGCCTCTCCAATATATGGAATAGAGAAAGTTCAACCTTCTGATGTCTCTAATATATGGTATAGAAAAAGTTCAAATGTTGTAATGTCCATACGCATAACTATTTTTGCCATCTTCTAGGATATATCTCTTGTCATCAAAACAACTGAGTGATATCTTGTTTATCTCATAACTCCCCAACATATGATTTTGACTTCTGATGGTTTTCATTTTATGGCATAATTGTTTGTTTTCAAATAATACATTCCTATAGTCTTCATGTTTGATTATATTTTTGACTATGTTCTTTTTAACACCTTTGGCAGTTTTACCACATTTGTTGTTATCTTTAATATAGCTATACATTTTGGATTTCAATCCCACGAATTCAACTATTACAACACCTGCTGCCTCATCTTTCATTTTACCAATAATCTTCTTATTTGATGTATTATAGAATTGTGATGTTTCAGGGTAGTCACTATTGTCAAATTTATCTTTATCATCCCAGAAATCCATATATGCGTCATCTGTTGTAATTTCATATGTTAGGGAATCAGTATCTGTAAATAGTAGTTTTGCATTATTTTTGTATTTCTTTTTTTATATAATTGTAGTGGAAATCGTACATTAATGTTTTGGATAAATCAAGAATACACATTCCTACATATGCAGGTCTGTTGAGAGTTAGTGTCTCCTTAATTCTATGTACAGCCACAAGGTCCTCGTTGAATATTTTTGATGATTCAAATGTTGGTTTGGATGTTAATTTCATTAGTTTGTCCTTATTGGTTACAAGTTCTACATTTACACGTTTTCTTATGTTTTCCATAGTTTTTCCAAATACACTGTTATTCATAAGTTTGAAGAAATCTTTTTCAAAAGCGTTTTTGCAATTAGAAGTTCTATTAGTATTGAAATCAATATATTTTTTCAACCATGGGCTCTGATCAAATTCTAATACACGATGCACTTTTTTCATTTTTCATATTAAATCCAAATATAATTGTAAATTTCGATAGTGTAATACGTATTTCTCTTTTTTGCCTAATGTTGGTATTAATTTATTTACACCACCTACTGATATATTATATTGTTCTTGGATTTTTTTACAATAGTCTGATAACATATTTTGGTAACATTTATTTTTTCTGGAGCTAGTGGATAATCATTATGTAACTCATGTAGTTCTTTTGGATATTCTAAATCAACTTCTAATATTAGTCCTTTACCACTTTCTGGTTTATAATCAGCTAGATTACATTTTTTTATTTCCTTTTCTTTTAACCATCTAAATCCACCAGTTGGTAGATATTGTGACATTCCATAACCGTATAGATTGTTAGCATCCAAATACATTAGATACGTCGATGGCATATCCTTATCATAATTGTTAATGTACTTATTATTGGCTTTCCCATATCTGTTAGCAATATATGATACACCACCTCTTAATCCCTTTTCAATAAATAAAAACATGTCAACATCAATTCAAGTTCTACTTTTGTCATTTTCAACATTGAATCCCAAGATAATCCTGGAGATGTATAATAATGGCATGGATCCAATTTATAATATTCTAGGCATGTACTTCTAAAGTTTTCAAATATATCTGCCAATAGTTACATCAGATTTTAGATATAGATCATGGTATTCTCCCATTGTTTTTAATTCAAACTTCTTCCAAACTATTTTAGCATGTTTATATTGCTCATCCGTAATATGTTCATTGTATAATAAACTGTAAAAATCTTTTTGATATGGTAATTGTGTCTCATCAAATTTCTCAAATGAATCCATATAATCGTAGGGATATACACCTTTTTTAGTAATTAGTTCAAATTTCTTTTTATCACCAAATTCCTCTTTCGTATATTTAAATGATGTTTTTGGAAGGTTATCTGCTAATTTCTCCAGGCTGGAACTCATAAATTGGAAACTATCAATAAATGTCAGATTATTACCCAACATGAATGCCATATATTTTTCCATATTGTTTGGAATTACGTTAATGTCCATTTCTTTGAGTTCTCCCCACTTATTTTTATACGAATGTTTTTTAACAATTTTACCAATCTGTTGCATAATAAAATGGCTATCATATCCTCTCAAATTATGGAAAACTACTGGTATTTTGTCTGTTAATCTATGACTTAAATTATAATCATTATGTGCTGATCCTCTATATCTACCTGTTACATGGCAATGGTCTCTAACTTTAATATCTGCCTCAATATATTTTTTATTACATATGTGGCAACTATCTGCTGTTTTGAAATTTTTGATATCATCTTTTGACATTATCATATCCTGTTTAAAATGTTTGTTTTTAATGTATTTACAATATTTAGCTTCCTTTATCATTTCTTCCCTAAATTTGTATACAGCATCTGGACCCCTATATATTTTTAATAGTTTGCTATATTTATCATCATATCTACATACCACCTTATAACCATATCCACAATCCACATGTTTCTGGTATGCTTCTGTGTATGATTTACTGTTTTTAGGTGCACATCCATGTACTTTCTCAGTGATGGCTTCAAAATCTGCATATATTACAAATGGTGCCCCTAATTGTTTATGGTAGTTTTGGAATTTTAATGTGTTCTCACCTGGTGTTGGCATATTTATAGCTTGTTTACCATTTATTACCATACAGATTTCAGTGTGATTGTCCAATATTTTTTTAGTAGAGAAACATTGTAGACAGTACATACAAAAGTGTTTTCTTTCCCTATGTTTTGTTTTATTGTACATAAAACTGTTGAAATCATCAATTAGTACATAATGCTTGTTTTCATCCTCTATTATTAATAGTAGGGACATACTATCGTCATATTTCTCTTTTGATACATATATTGGATATGGTTGTTTATCCTCATAACCAAATACATTCATCCTGATATTGTTCTGTTTTTCAATTTTATTATACTGTTTAGTGGTTACAGAAAATTCAATACCATCATAGTTCAATTCATCTACATATCTTCTATCGGATCTTTTAATTCTTTCTGGATGTGATCCCTTATATTTGTTCAAATGCCTGATATGGCACCATCTAAAACATGCATCATCTGTATTTCGTATATTGATTAGTCCCTTTGAACTATTTCTTAATTCTTCTGGTAGTTCTATATAACTTGATCCCTTTAATGAATCATATAATGTTAAATTCAAAAAATGTGAATCCACTGATTCAATAGTCCATCCAGATCCTTCAGAAATCCATTGGTTGATAAGATTTATTATTTGCTGGGATGATAGATTTATAGCATAATGGATATCATTTTCATTTGTGACGGTGTATACTCTATTTTTAAAGTATGCAGTTTTAAACACCATATCATTTGCATCAAGCGGTTTTACAAATGTTATTTTTAGTGTTTCCACATATTTGTAACCTTTTAATTTCACCAATTCTCTATTTAAAATACCTGATATATTATTTCTTGTGGATTCTAATTGTTTTAATGGATCCATATTATTTTTAATTCTAACCTCAAATGATTTAGTTCCCATCTGAAATGCACTATTAAGTTGTATTATAGGGGCTGGTTTAGTGGGTCTGGGTGCTGGTGTTGGTTTTATGGGTCTAGGAGTTGGCACAGGTTTTATGGGTCTGGGTGCTGGTGTTGGTTTTATAGGTCTAGGAGTTGGAACAGGTTTAGTGGGTCTGGGTGCTGGTTTATTAAGCTTTTTATATGCAGGACCATCTATCTTGATCCATCTATTAGTCTTTGGGCTTCTTATATACCCAGGTTTCTCATCAGTGGTTTTATTACCACGTATTAAATTAATTAGCTCAGCCTTGCTTAGTTTTTTGAGATCTCTCTCACTCATCATTATATTAGGCTTGGAAATTATTTGATTCATTATACTATTACATATTGGTATTTCTTTAAGCCAAAAAACATGAATAAACTCTTTTAAGGACATGTTATTATAAGCTATAGTAAATGATAAATATTGAAATAAATAACTGTGTTTATAGAGTGCATCCAATTTATGACTTATATGCCTGTGATAAGGATGGAAATGTTATAAATTTAACTAAAAAGAATCCAAATAAGGGTAATAAGAATCATTTTGGATATATGAAATGCAGTGTAAGAAAATATGGTGGTAGGCAAAAAATATATTTTGTCCATAGATTTGTTTGGGAATGTTATAATGGCATCATATTAGACGGAAAAGTTATTGATCACAGTAATGATAATAAGACTGATAATCGTCTGTGTAATCTACAACTTATGACCCAACAACAGAATTGTAAGAAATCAGCAATGGTACGCGATTATACATTTGCTGCTAATAATCATAAGAATAGAAGACCAGTAAAAGCAATTAACATCAACACAGAAGAGGTTTTTTATTTTTACAGTATGTCTGCTGTTCAAAAACATCTACAAATAAATGCTGGTATTGTTAAAATGGTATGCGATGGTACTAATAACTGCAAAACAGGAATCTCCAAAAAGAATAACCAAAGGTATAAATTTCAATATATTGATAAAAATAATGTACCAGATAATTGTATAAAATCATAGCAACATATTAATTCATTAGACGTAGATATATATATATACAAAAATATATGTATATCTCTTCAATTTACTCCATGTATCCCATGTATGTGCTTTAGATGGCTGCTCAATGTTTCTTGTGATTTAAATGTCCTATAACAATATTCACATTTGATTCTCACTTCATAGAAATATTTGACGATCTCTGTTATAATTTCATCATAATCATTGCTTACCAGTATCTTGTATCCATTCAATTTATACTTTTGTAACATCACTCTCTGATTATCAGATAATTGACCATTTCCTTTTGGTGTTTTAAATTCAATTACAAATCCTGGATATATCATGTGGAAATTTTGTATTACCATATCTGGTGCACCCTTTTGATAACCCATATTGTATGATCTTATTCTCATGTCACTATTTATTTGGTTTTCACCCAATGATACAGACATAATTGCCTCAGGGTAATGGTTTCTAATATAATTGACAACCTTAGAGTGTAGATCATATTCTGATTCTATTGTGTAGGTTAACATTTTAAATTTCTTTTTCTCATACTTTCCGGTTTTTCTTATTGATGGTAAAACTTCCCCCGTAACCCATTTTTTGAATTATTTTGCTTTCTCCATCTTTGATCTAATAATAAGGCTATATAATCCTGATTCATTTATGTAAATCATATGTCCATTTTTTAGGGGTACCGCCACGGACCCCCTAGATTTGAGGTCATTTAGTGTGGTTTTATCTTCCAGTTCAACATGATCCCTTATAGCCTTGCAAGTATTTGTATATTCCAATATATTGGCAATTACTTTTGCTTTGAACCAAACGGTTTCATTAATATTAATAACATTTAATTTAACATCCTCATAAATAAAGACCTCTCCCATAATAATAACTACTAATAATGTTATTTTCTTAAATATCCATTCTTAAATACCATTTTGTAGCTATTATAACCAATTAAACATATCACACATCCACATTCACTACATGTTGCCCAATATATGTAGTTTCCATTAATTTGTTTATAATATGGGTTTACATCATTTGATAATCCATTACATTGTCTACAATAACTGTAAATACAAAATCTATCATATAACTATTCAATATAAAAATTATTTCTTATTTTTTCTTGTCTCATACCAATAAATACCACCACCAACCATAGTCATACTAGCAACAATAAATCCTAATTCCCTATATTTCTGTGATTCTAATGGTTTATAGAAGTCGGATAATTTAGGTTCAGGTGGTAGTTCAGGAAGTTTAGTACCAGTAAGCACATAATATCTTTTCATTGCAAGTCCTAAGTCATCAAATCTCTTTTCTGATAAGTTTTCCTTTCTTATTTCATTATTTATGTAATCAAATCGTTTTTGTCTTTTTTCAGCCCATGCTATTTGAGCCTTTTGCATTTCTTCAACTGCTAGATCATGTCGTCTTCTCTCTTCATCAGTTCCCCTTAATGCACTAAAAAGGAAATTACTACCTGAGAAAGCAAGCGCATTCACCACAGCACCAATACCCATCATTGCTAATCCAGCCATCTTATATATTATCAGGAATTATTTTTTGTTTCACTAGATAGTCCTTAGTCATATCAGCAGCAGCAACAACTACAACTACCAATTTAACAGTATCTTCAACATCTAATTTTCCCAATGATGGGAGTGACATTTTAAATAGCGTTTTTCCTAACATGGTATACCCAACAGCCAATCCAGAAACAACAGCTCCATGATACAGGCTTTCTTTTATATCTTTAGTGTAATCCGTAGTACTCATTATATATTGTGGTATAGAAAAAGTTTCACAATTTACGTAGTTTCTCATTGATTTCCTTTATTTTCTTAACATGTGGTTCTGCCTCCTTTTTAATTTGATCAATGCGTTTTCTGTTTTTGTATAATGTCGGTTCATGTTTTAATTTCTTCAATACTGCTTGATGTTTAATTTTTTCTGATATTAATGCCATTTTCCTTTTATGGGCACTACCCTCAGTTGCCAATGCCAAAGCTCTAGAATCCACCATTTTCACACCCCAATATCTGACTTGTCTCTTTTGGGCACATTCTATCATACTACCTTTTTTCTTTTTACCAGTTAATCCACATGTGGTATTACTCATTATATAGTATATGTAGCTAAAAAGTTATTCCATGCTAAAAATATCTTCATTTATAGGTTTATTGATAACTATCTTTGGTTCTTCCATTGGCTGTGGTTTAGCTATTGTTTTCTTTCTTATTTGACTATATGCAACATATGATGCACCTATTAGCAATAGGCCTGCACCAACACCCATATACTGGTAATTATTTGTTGTAGTTTGCTTTACAGTATGGTGTTCTTCTTGTTTAGTTATACTATCATTGAGTCTTTTTAATTCTTCTTTTTTACGGCGATTATGTTCAACAAGCTGTTTACCCTGTTCAACTCTTAGGGGATTCTTCTGTTTTGTTACTGTTGCTACTGCTGTTGTTGGTTCCACTATTTGCTGCTCTTCCATTATTACTACTATTAGCGCTAGAATTTTTTACATAATGTAATCATGGCTACACTAACTGGCGCTAACATTGCTCCAAATTGATAGTACATATCACATGTAAATCTTTGTAGAGCGGTATTAAGGAATGGATCATTTTCTAAATCATCATTCAATTCTTGTCGGTTGCTGACACCTAATACTCCACATGCTACATTAGAATATAAACCAATTAATGATTTTCCTAATGATTTAGTCATCTGGTCACTTAATTTGCTCTCATATCTTGTTGACATATTATTGATCTCATCAGCGTTCATCTCCATTATTTGTTGTTCAGTGTATTCTTTACCTAGATGTTGTTTAGAATTGCTCGATAGCACACAATTAATCAGTCTATTCCTGTTTTCAGTATCTACTTCTTCTTCCATTGGTTCTTCAATTATATTTTTCTTTCTTCTACCATTTCTTTTAGGTTTTAATTCTTTGGCAACACTCTGCTCTAAATTAGTTAGTTGATCAAGTACTTTGGAATCCATTACTATATTTATAAGATAGAAAATCTTACGCAACTTATAACATGGATATATAATTGCAAAAATAATTGCTAATAACAAAATGAAGTTAACGTATTCAATCATTATATTATTAATTAACAAAATTATAACTAGTGTATCAACAAATTTTAGCAGGATTTTAACAAATAATAACTAGTTGGCTGGTAACACTTCAGTATAACTTTAGAATATGGCAGATTTTGCAGGAGTGTTTTCAATCTATTTCGTTCATTCTTATCTGGCACAACATCATTCTCCCTTAAACAATCTTCAAAACTATCTCTATCTTTGGTGAAGAACAAGCAAAGCCATTTAACTTGTTCTCTAACATCTTTTGAAACTGAATTATACTTTTGTGTTAATACCCATAGGGAGTGATTTCTATGTCTACCAGAAAATGCAAGTTCTGATAGTGCATCACATTTTTTATTTATTTCACCTTCAGCAGAACAATCATCAATTATAAATAGTGTTTCGTGGCCCTTAAAAGTATTGGTAAATAGCCTAATCCATTCATTTAATTTACATTCTACATCAGAAACAATAAATACACTATCATCATCGAGTAACCACTTTGTCTTATTATCTAAAACTGTTGGACATGAATAATAATGTATTCAAAATGGTGTTTATAGTCAGTTTCAAGTAGTTTTAATAAGTATTCGGTTTTACCGCATGCGGTTGCACCAACAAACATTGCACAATGAGGAAATTTTGGAAAGTTCATTATATATATTTAGTACATAATATTAACAAATGCGCCATTTAAAATGTTAATTTGGGCATCCATAAATAGATAGATATAACACTGCAGATTACCACCAGCTCCAGCCGTCTTTGTAATAGCGAGAGTAATACCTTCTGAAGCATTTTCAATACGTCTTCCTGTTCCATGTAGTGTGTTATCATCGGATGATCTGAAATCCAACCACAATCCAAATTGTTTTGTGTAATAATCTACCATTCTCATATCAAATACATTTAACTCATGTTGTGCTGAGCCATGTTGTTTCAATCTACCAGCACCAAAGTGTTTCTTGATTTCATCCCATTGGTGATAACTTTTCATCCCCTGTGCGTATAATTGATTAGATTTTCCTTCGACGGCTACCTCCACATTAGTAATTTTAGGGTTGTAGAATTTTTCAGTGTCTCTTGCCCAATCAGTCTCTTTTGTAAACAGCATTAGAATACCTTTTAGACTCTTGGCTGGTGTGTTAAAATTCATATTCCATACCGTATCACCATCTTTAAGAACAACATGTCTGTGTCTTAAAACTCGATCATACAAAATACTCGTCTTCATATATTCAGTTTTGACATCAGATGCCAATCTTGAATTAGAAATTACATCAAACTCCAATGAGATGTTGCTAATTGTGTATGTAGCGTCCATTTTATCACTCTTAATCACTTTATTGTATTCATTAAACGTTAGTTCGTATGAAAGCCTACCCGCTAGTCCAGACTGATAGAAGGGCATAGAACTTTCCAGCATTTCAAAGTCTAGTGGAATACAAAACTTATTACCAAATGCTGTAGATATTGCTTCATCTCCAGTATTGGCCGCTTTGTCTCCTGCACCAATTCGATATTTAATAGCATTTTCAGTTTGTCCATTTCCTTTAGTAACAATACCTTGAAATATAGCATTTCGTCTTTCAGCGTATGCCATCCATAGATCATAATATGTGTCAAGTGTGTCGCTATCATCAATACTAAGTATTTCATTGCCCTCGATTTTTATAACTTTTTTCTTAATAATAGCCCTTCCAATATTTTTAACCAATGTTCTGTTGACATCATCAGTTGAATTAAGAGTAATATCAAATGTCAACTTGGTTGTTCCTGGAACTATGACATCTTTAGCTTCCAAATTTGGAAAACGTACATTTAACATCTCATTTACTCCAATAGTAGTTGGATTATTAGTGACAACAATTTTTTGTCTATTCCCTTTAATTCCAAAAGCATTTCTAAGCGATCTATTAGGTTTTAGTTTTTCTCCTGTGGTTGTCATTATATAGTTATACAATAGAAAAAGTTACACAATATGAAGAACAACTAATGTAGGTAAATTACTGTTTATAATATTTCTGTCATTATCTCGTAGCTCAACTTTAATATAATCTATTATACCATTTCTCATAGTTTTGTATGGAACATTAGTTGGCTCAAATATTATTGTATCACCAAATGAGACATCTTTTGGTGTGTATCCAGTATGAAGGGTATTGGATGGAATCCCATTATGGAGGTTATCTGTTGTAGAGAGAGCATCGGTAGAGAAAGTAAATGATTTTTTAGATAGCAGCAGATCAACGTAATTATTATTATTTACTCCTAATATGTTGTGAAGGTAATGATCAAACTTTTTTATTCCACCTGCAATTATAGATTTTCCAGTTAATGTACTATAATTTATTCTACTGCTGATATGTCTTGAAATATCATTAATACTATAGAACCCTTTTTTAACAATAATGTGTGTATCATTTGTTAGATACATCTTCTCGTCTTCTTCAATGTTGTAAAACGTGTAAACCAAACGCGCTCTAACTAAACCAATTCTTTTACTATTATTTCTATTGTCGATAGGTTTTTGCAAATCGATACCTTTTGAAATGTCATCTATTACAATATACATTTTCTGAGTTATATAATTATAATGAATAGAATTTATAAATACGATCCTAAAATATCCGGGTTTTATGAACCAAACGGTGGAAAATACCTACAACAAATCAAAGCAAAGGACTTATACATACAAAATATAGTGGTTTCAGAGAATGTAAATGATATCGAGAGTTTCCAGAGTAAGTTTCCAAACATATTCACTAACTATGAGGTTGGTATGGTTAGAGGTAATGATCCAATGTATAACAATTGGAAATCCAACCCATTCAGATTATGGCAGACTCAATTAAATTTTGCAGTATTTCTATCAACAAGCGTATGTGGAATATCACCCGAGCATTTGTATTCCAATGATCATCCTTTGGGTAGAAGCATATACAGATTCCATGTTTATTATCACATTAGACGGATATTCAAAATACTGGAAGTCTATCTACCATACCAACAAGGGTTTTCCGCTAGTAATAATACATTTACCAGGGACAAATATCTGCACATATGTAGGGAATATGGTGTTGACAGCAATTATAATACCTGGAGAAATGAAAACTATTTTAGTTCATACCAGAGCAAGAGACCAGATTATAATAACACACCTGGCGATGCATACTATGATTCCAACAGTTTTGCAAGATGGATTACAGACCACTCAAGGGGTTTAACAACTATTGGCGTACAGAAATTAAGTGAATCCGTTAGAGCATACTCTTTTCTACTACTATAACATCCCAAACATCTACAAGATCAAGCATTTTAGGTAATACAGGTCCAGCATTAGATTGCCAACAAGTATTTCTAAACAACTTTGAAAACATTATTAATAGACATGTGGATATAGCTGAAGACATTAAAAGATTCCAGGATACACTACAATATGCTAGAAGTAAAGTGGATTATGTTGTTGGTGAAAATGTGTATATGTTACCAAGTGATATGAACCTTAGAATTGGGAAAGTAAATAATTATAATAATGAAATCCTAGTATCTAAATCAGGTTTTGGTCTAGGTACTAATGTTAAAGTTAATTTGACTAAAAAGAAGGAACCAGTAGTAGAACCACCAGTCACACCTACAAAGAAGAAGAAACCAGTAGTTAAACCTAAAAAGACAGATCCACCTATTACACCCATTACTACGGATCCACCTATTGCTACAGATGAAATAACCCATGAAGAGGAAAATAGCTGTAATATTAACCATGACCACGGTATTTTCACTTTTGTGGTACTTTTACATAGATTAACATACCAATACCTACAACCAATGCCCATACATTCTCAGATAACCATCCGAAAACATCTTTTATTCTACTTAGTATAAATGATATTATGGATCCAATAATTCCAGGTAATGCCTTTGATTTATCAGTCAATCTACCCAACAGGTTTGCAAGTGCTTTTAATTTATTACTTATCCATCCATTGGTTTTCTTTTTATCTTTTCCTGCAGATGTTTCCTTTTTAGCTCCAGGTAATAATGCTTCTACCAATACACCAATAGCCATTCCAAAGGCTGTTAGAACTGATACTATCGTAATACCCTGCCCCTGGAAGAGGTTTTTAATTCTTTCGGCTAATGTACCTTCATCCTTATCCATAAAACGTGAGAGTGAATCTTTGATGTGTGATATCTGGTCCCTAAAATTTCCTTTTAAATCATCAATAATCTCATAAGCTCAATCCTATGTTTCAATTCCTTTATTCTTGCTTCTGTTTCTTCTCTTAAATCCAGTTTCTGCAAATCAGTATAATCTTTACTATCTTTAATTTCCTGTAGCTTCCTATTCTCTTTTTCTAAATCTGTCTTATAATCTAAACCATTTGCTACAGCCAATTTAATATTTCCCTTGATTTTTGTCATTGCTTGGTCCAAACCTCTAAGTTCACGCATTGGTACTAAAACCCCATCATCACGTTCGAAGGATTGTTGTTCTAATGTTTGAATTGCTACATCTACATTCTTTTTAGTTACATCTATCATTTCTATTGTTTCCTTGGGTTTCATCTCATCATATATAGATCTCAAGAACTTTAATTGATTTAAATCTCTTCCTAATTTGGATAATGTCTTCTTTGTTTCATTTAATGAATCCATAGATGTGTCAAAATTCATTTTTTCCATAAATTCCTTACCCAATACTTTTCCATAATCTTTAGGCGAATACCATTTACCATTTTCCAATAATGACCTTTGTACACCATCTCCTTTGTCAAACATAATATCATTTGATGTAATCCTAATTTTCCTATACAATTTTTTGGTGGCTTCCTTAATTGCATCACCAAATGGATCTAATCCGTTTTGCCTATATTCTCTCTTCAATAACATCACAATTGTTTTACTCACTTTTATTTTCTCATTTTCCACACGCCTGTCTATTCTATCCACTTGATCCTGCATTTCCTGTATATCTTGTATATCTCCTGATTGATGCATTTCATCTATTTGTGTTATTAAGTTATTCCTTTCCATGGCCTCATCATTTATATTATCAAAGTGTGCTGTGTTATCATCATCAAATATTTGGGTGTTATTATAGCTTCTATCGAATTCTTCGCCATCTAATACTTCCATTATAATATATATAGCCATTATTTTTTTTAGTCACGAAATACGTATAAATTAACACACCTATACCTGTAATAAGTGCCCACACATTTTGGGACAACCATCCGATAACATCTTTTGCTCTATTTAATAACCATGCGACTACTGATCCAATAATTCCAGGTAATGCTGTTGCTGCTTTTCCTGCTAATTTGCCTAATAGACCAGCAAGTGCTTTCAATTTATCTTTCACCCATCCCTTGGCACCCTTTTTATCTCCTGTAGGTGATCCTGGGGATGATGATGTTCCACTTCCTGGTAATAATGCTTCTACTAACACCCCAATAGTCATACCAAATGCTGTTAAAACCGATACTATTGTAATACCTTGTTCACGGAATAGGTTTTTAATTCTTTCGCCCAATGTGCCTGTTTCTGCATCCTTAAAGCGTGAGAGTGAATCCTTAAGAAGTTGTGATAATTGGTTGGTAAGTTGTTCTTTGTACTTATCTATAGCCTTATTGCTAACTTCAAGTTTTTTGGTTAGTTCATCTATTCTATCTATGACTTCCTGTTTCTGTTCCTCGGTATAGTTATCAGGATTATCTTCCATTTCCTGGAGTTTATTATTCTCTAATTCAATGTGCTTTTGATATTTGACATTATGTAGCACGGCTGCTTTAAGAGATCCATTGATGGTATTTATTAATTTCTCTATTGTTTTTAATTCATTTGTTAGTTGTGAGTATCCCTCCTTTTTATTATCATCCATATGAGATGTTTCCTTTTCAATATTCTTCTGGGATTCATCATATACCTTTAAAAACGTCTCAAACGACTCTGAAGTTCCTTCACTACCGATTGATTCTAATTTATCGGATGCTGCATCTACTTCTTCATCCAGTCTGGCAACTGCCTGTTTTACTGCCTCTTTTGCTGATTTAGATGAATTCGGGTTAAAGCCCATCTCCTCTAACACATCAACACCTAATAATTTACCATATGATATAGCCGTTCTCCATCTATTTTTACTTGTTAATAATAATGTACTTTGACCTTTTTCATCATCAAACAGGAAATTTTTCTCCTTATATTTAATTTTATCATACAACCTTTTAGCAGATTGCTCATCTTTGACTGCCACTTTTCCGGATTTTCTTATTTTACGATATTCTGTATGCAGTATCTTTACTATCGTTTTAGCCATATCAAATCTTTTGCCTTCTATTTTTGACGTTATTTGCTCAATCTCTCCATTCAACAATTTTTTCCTTTCATCTATTGTTCTTTTGACATTGTACCTGTATCTATATTGTTCAATTTTATTTGTAACTCATTCCGTTCGTGAATTAATTTATCCACTTCATCATCTACATCATTTTCATCATATTTATCCTCAACTTCTGGTATATCACCTCCTTCTGCCATTGTATAATATATAACTAGAATAATTTATTTTACATATAATATAATGAAACAAATCATATGCTTTGAATATAGTGGTGAAGATTGTTCAGACGCTGAAATAGTTAAACTATTGAATTGGTATAAATATTACCATAAGTTGTACATATGCTACAAATGGAATATAAACGTACTAAAAAACTAAAATTGGTTCTAAACATGGTTAGTATAACATTAATGGTTGTTGGTGGGATTGCTGGAACAATAACCGCAAGTGCCATTATATTGGGAACTATAAGCAGTGTTGGTGTCATCATACAGGGATATATGACGAAAACAAATATTACTAACAAGGTTGAGATGCATAAATTTGCATACACATCATACAATAAGGTTCTTACCCAAATACAATCATTTCTTAATGGAATAAAATATGAGGATACTACATTTCTATCAGATATGGTGATATTAGATGGTATTATTACTGACCTATGTCCACCAATCAATGGGATGAGTAACAAGTATGAGATTTATAAGATTTATTACTCTGATACTGGCTACTGGAGAGGTAGATGTGCAATAAGTAAGTTGGCTAAAAAAGCTGGTACAACCAATGAAGAAGCAGAAAAATGGCTACTAAAACAACCACTGTATCAAACATATCTACCAGCACCAAAGTATGTCCCGAGACCCAACTCCTCATATTCTATTTATGCTACACCCAATGATATTAACCAGGTAAACATATAAGTATGCCTCTGTGTTGTGGATGTTGCTAGTAGGTATAAATCAGCATATCAACTAACTATGTAGTAAAAGCGCAAAAGAAACTGCTGAAGCCTTTAATTGGATATATATTAATACTGAACTAAAATTCCCCAAAACATTGATTTGTGATGCTGGCAAAGAGTTTTATGGTGATGTTACCAAACTTATGAACAAGCATAATGTAATAATACAACGTGGTGATCCTAGCCAAGATAGAAGTCAAGGTATTGTTGAACGATTTAATAGAACATTAGCAGATAGACTATTTAGTTATCATCATCATCATCATTCTCGGCTTAACGTCCGTTTTCCATGCTAGCATGGGTTGGACGGGGTATATTAATGACCCTCTTCCAATCTGATCTAGACTGTGTTAGATCTAAACTCAACTTCCTCTGTATCAAGTCTGTCCTTATAACCTCCTGCCAAGTCTTTCTCGGTCTGCCTCTGGGCTTTGCCCCAGAAACTATCAAGTCTCTACACTTTCTTACCCAATTATCCTCCTCCATTCTTTCCAAGTGCCCCAGCGATAAAGTGATAATAAAACATTGCTAGATGTTGGTACCAACGTTAGATATCTATATGAGCCTGGTGAATTGGAAGGACAAATTTATAAAGGTGAAAGACGAAAACGATCTACTGATCCAATATGGTCGGTGGACGTATATAAAATAAAAGATAGATACATTAAACAGCCCTTAAAATTAGCGTCGACATTCGGCACTGCCGACGTAATTGCTGACGTAAAATACGAAGATACCGTAGTTGCGTCGGCAAAAAAATTGCAGACGTAATTTTGTTGTGAAATTTTTAAATAACATTATTTTGGTTTTGTTTGAGCTACTCCTACTTATTGCGACTACAAAATAATTACATTCGATTTTCAGTAAGTTAGGCCATTATCACTAACTAAAATCATTTAGGCTACAGAAATACTGTGGTGCCATTCGATTTGTAATAATAATCGAAAAAATTGTATATCGTATTAAAAAGAAGTCCAGAAGTTCTTTCTCCCACACGACACAGCAGGCAATAAATCAGCCCTGCCCTCGGTTTTGTGAGGAGAGATGTTCTGTGAAGACTCTAACAATTGAGTCTCCTGTACAGTTTTGCTTCATGTTAAACTGTGCCGGTGACGAGCATTTTCGAAGCATGTCCCAGCGACTTCTGCGATATACAACCTAATGATGCCCTAACCTAATGAGTTCATCTCGAAAATAAAAAGCCAGTTGGCAGTGAACTATTAACCTAACGAAGTTCACCATCTGGAAGGTATGTCAATAAGACTTGTACTCCATTCCCATTTGTCATCGTCTTAGGAGATCAATGCATCAAATTTATGAGAGGTCTAGCCCTAATAAAAGGTGAATGACAAAAGTTATTGCCAGCTGAAAAATTTCACTACAAAATAATATTGCTGACGCAATGCCGACGCAAAAATGTATCTCACGTCGGCAGTTTTATTGCCGACGTAAAAAAATTCTAATTTTAAGGGCTGTTAAAAGTAATCAACCAACGTTATATTATTTGGATGGTGGTCCTAAGAGATCATTTGTTTCTGAAGAGCTTCAGCCCATTTGGAATCCTTAGATATTAGACCCCATATTCTTTCTATTTCCCTCTGTCTGGATTGTGTTTTTAATTGTGGAATTATTTTTGCATAATCGTTCATACACAGTGCTTGGAATATCTTTTTTAGTGTAAAGTGTAGTTTATAAAGCTCTTTTTCTTATTTGCTTATTTGCTTTATTGTATAGGCGACTTATGACAGTAAATAGATGTTGTACTCGATTACGTTCCTCTATTGTTAGATGTGGAAACGGTTGATTCATTAATGTGAAATAAATGTAAAATATACTGTTTTTATAAGACATCAACTTGTTTTTCTTTAATAGGGATTCTAGTATGGGGATACTGAGTGGTATAACATAATTGTATACTAAATTGTCTGTATTATTAATCTGACTCCATAAAGTTTTTATCACATCATCAGATACCACTTGATCTTGCATACATAGGAACTGTTTTAGGATAACAGTGAAATTCCCATTCCTCTTGTATATGCACTTCTTCCGAAATGTACAACATTCCAAAACACTGTATGAAGGTATATAAACTGGAATATCACTAACCACACCACATTTTGGACAAACTAGTGTCGATGATGTTGTACTCTTAATCTTATCCACATCACAAGCACAATCTATAACGTCATCACTTATATCATCATCATAGTACCTTATATAATCAAGTAGGCTATCATCATCTAATTTAGACATTTCTATATCTGTAAGTTTATTCATTTATACTATACATACAGGTTATTTCTTTATAATATATACCATCAAACTATGACGTCACAACTACCATTACAACATTTGAACTTTTTCTATACCATATATTAGAGACATCAGACGGTTGAACTTTTTCTATTCCATATATTGGAGAGACATCCAATGGTATACTATATTATAGACATCCAATGGTATACGTATTATTACACAGGCTGAAAAATATACTCTTGCCAACCCTTGGCAACACCATAAACATACACTTGCAGACCCTCCCAAACAGCAAAAAATAGCACTTTACACGTAAATGGCCATACGTGTATTGTAATATCTCTGCTGGTTTCATATCAATTAGTCTGGTTTTTTCGTTATTCAAGGCACTAAACTACCGTTTGTAATCTACCAACCAAATGAAAACACCAATGAGGGTACGAGGAAAGTTTTACATGTGACGTCATAGAGCGAAGCTGAAGGGTGTACAAGTAGTCATAGACATGGGGGTGTGAGGCAAGTTTTAGCATTGCTAAAACTGGCCTCGTACCCCCATGTCTATAACTACTCTTCCTCGTCTTTTATTTTTATCTAAAAAAATAAGTAAATTGAATTTTAACTACATTAATAAGTTTAAGAGTTTAAAAAAAAGGGGAGAAAAAAAATAAAAAAATATATACTTTGCAAGAAATCAGCCTCGTCGTCGGAACTGGCTGTGTCATATATCCAATCGATATCGCTGTCGTAATTTTTAGACATGCTATGAAAGTAGCTAGTTTTTTAAAAAAATGTTTAATTTAATTTAATTATATTCAATATTTTAAAAAGGAAATACAAATGTTTGATACTTAAATTTAAGTTTGGTTGAAACTATTAAAATAAATCGTATATTTTACTTCTTTTATTTCTGGTTTCGTATTGAAATAATTATGCGCAATTACGCCGGTACTTGAAATAATTATGCACAATTACGCCGGTACTTTTGAAGCTCGTTTCAAGATCGTATAGCAATTTACTTCGTTCAAAGTTCGTATCATTTCATTTTGTATGATGAAAAAACTTCGTTTAAGTTCGTATCATATATTAAAAAAGTTCGTATAAACTTTGTTTATATTTTTTATTTTAAACGAAGGACTTCGTATGGCATTCATTTCACGAAACGAAGTACTTCGTAGCGTTTGTATAATTATATGAAAAAAACATACAAACATTTTGAGACGATCCCTAAATGCTAACAGATTGATCAAGAAACTGCAACATCAGCAACGAATACTGGTTTTTCCTTCGTTTAAGTCTGCCTGATGGAGTGTCGAGTGCTGGTGGACACATGATTTTTCTTCTTGGTGAGGAAAGAAAAGCTTGTTTAACCATATGGAGCTGAAAGAAGATTAACCCTATTCGGTCTGGGGGGGGGGGCGGATTCCGCCCTCCCCTAACGGTTTTTTTTAATAACTCCTTATTGCTTTGTTATATGGCTATGATATTTACGAGTTTCAATATTTATCTATTAGACACCTGCATGCTAAATTTTTAGGTTTTCCCAATTTTAGGTTTTCCCAATTTTGTCGGGTTTTGCCCGAAAATCAGAAAAAAACGGATTTTCGGGCAATTTTTGGCAATTTTTTATGCGATCCATGTAAAAACCGGAAGATATGTTAAATAACTTTTATTTAACTTTCAGAAACTTTAAACAGAATGTAAAAATTCGCTCTAGAACAAAAGTAATTAAATTTTAAGCAGATAGTGGCATTTTTAACAAATTTCAAGCTTCTGATGACGTCACAGAAAATGTGCTGACGCAAGCAAAAATTTATTGCTGCCATTTTGTTCCTTTTATGACGTACTATAAGTGTGCCAAGTTTGATTCAATTTGAACAACGCTATGAAAAGTTATTGAGGGGGGGGGGGGGGGGAATCAGCCCCCCGGTCATAGTATGTTCGAAAACCCCCGGACCGAATAGGGTTAAACGTGTTGTTAAGAGCACAACTGCAGCAGAAGGTCTTGCTTTTGCTGAGGGTCTTGAAAATGCAATCTTCTTACAAGAAATGTTACAGGAACTACTTGGTGAAAAAGTACCTATCATTGGTTTTACTGACAGCAAGAACCTTGTTGCCATTGTCAACTCTACAAAACATGTAGCTGAGAAACGATTACGGCTTGATGTGGCCGGCATCAGAGAGATGGTCGAAAATGGCACAGTATAGGCTGTTCAATGGATCAACACCAACAAACAATTGGCAGATGTTCTGACAAAAAAGGGAGTTCATAGTGCAAAAGCTATGAGTATTATCGAAAATGGATTTTTAGAGTTGTAGAACATGGGCAGTGAAGCAGGAACATCTTGACCGTTTAGAAAGGAATGATATGAGAATGGTTAGGTGGATGTGTAACGCCAGTCTGAGAGACAGAAAGAGTTCAGATGAGCTAAGAAGCAGGCTAAGTCTCCGTAGAATTAAAGATGTTATCCAGATAAGAAGATTGAATTGGCTGGGGCACTTGGAAAGAATGGAGGAGGATAATTGGGTAAGAAAGTGTAGAGACTTATAGTTCCTGGGGCAAAGCCCAGAGGCAGACCGAGAAAGACTTGGCAGGAGGTTATAAGGACAGACTTGATACAGAGGAAGTTGAGTTTAGATCTAACACAGTCTAGATCAGATTGGAAGAGGGTCATTAATATACCCCGTCCAACCCATGCTAGCATGGAAAACGGACGTTAAGCCGAGAATGATGATGATGATGTAGAACATTGTTCATTAAAATGAGAACTATATCATATGAACCAACTTCTTAACAGAGACATTAAAACATTTACTTGGACTTGATAAACAGTTTTTTTGTGTTACTTTTATTTATCTCTTCTATCCTCAAAGAAAGGGGATTAGTCTGTTTACATGCTTTATATTCTTATGTTTATATTTAGATTAGATATATGTACTAACACATTGTATTAGCTGGTTGGGTTTGTTCTCAATATATTTTATCGATAAAACAAAAGATAGTGGCGGAAGGAAGACGATACGGCTGTTTACATAGGAAAGTTGGTTTCCGTATTCTTTTATTTCTGGACAATTTTTTTTTAAATTTGCCCTGTTGAGAGGGAGGGTAGGGGGTAGGGGGTAGAAAGTTTAACGGCTATATTCCACTAAAAGATCCGAAAATCGATTGTTGTCAATGGCCCCTAATACTACCCTAGATAGATAGATAGATGTGCATATTTTACATGGCTAGCCTCACAAATATTGAGGGATATACCCTGTCTATTATTTCCAGGAGGGGCCATGGCTTAGATGGAGAGTCCTAGAGTATTTAATGCTCATTTTGAGCTATGCAGACCCAATTAGTAGGGCCCGCGCTCTACTAGACAACTCCCGGCAACATCCAACGGCCCACACAGTGTGCCATCTCCCCAATTTCCCTCACATGGCTTGGGTTAACCCGGGGCTATGGTAACATTCACTCGCCCATGTTGAATCGCCGTCAAGAGGAATCAAACCCCGGTCTCCCGCACAGAGTACGAAAGCTATAACCACTAATCTACGGCGCCATCTAATCTACGGCGCCATCTAATCTACGGCGCCCTAATACTACTTCATGTTTTCAATTAACCCCAACTTTTGAATTTAGTCATTGAAAACCTGAATTAATGCTACAGGCTAATTACAAGGTATGTAAACACAATTAATTGAATACAGGACTTGTAACATACAAAAACAAAATTTTTAATGCAGGAGTCCCATAAAACTGAAAGTATCCCTAAAGAAAGAAGGAATCCCATTCATCTTTGATTTCCTTGATTGTTTCTGAATGATGCCTAATTATGTCAAAAGTTAATAATTATGTCAATCCTGTCAAAATGTAAAACAAAAGGTCAATTGGCTAATGAACTATAGCTAGCTAGCTAGCTAAATGTTGTTGTTTACCTAGCTATAACTATATATAGCTAGCTAGCTAGCTAAACATTTTAAGAAATGGCATTATCTTCGGAAATACTAAAGATAAGAAAAGAAATAACAAATTTTTTAAACATAAGAAATAACAAGATCAATATATTACTTGAGATAGCTGCTTTAAAATCCATCAATATTATTTTACAATGTAAAAATCATGTCATTGCGTGCAGCGGCCATTTTTCTTGGAATCTTGTACTCCGAAAGTTTATTTTGTTCTGTAGAATATACCAACTCCACGGGACATCTTTCGAAAGCTCTATGGTGAAGGGCTTTATAAATGGTAGAACAGCTGCAATTTCAGGTAAATGAACGACTGCCCTTTTTTATGTCATTTAGGATTGGGTTGAAATCAATTGGTTTGAAATCAATTTCTGAATGTTATTACATTACTAGTGCATCACAACAGGAATTGTTTTGGTAGCGCACGGGTGTGGCTTAACGCTATTATACCTGCTGGGTTTTTTTTGTGGATGACATTGAATGTTGAAATTTGGTGACTTTTCCTAACTTTGTTACAGATTCAGGCAAAAGAAATTTGGGTGCAAAAAAAACCCAGATAATTATATATACTACGTTTACACTGATGCAAATTTTTCCGTTTTTATTAGTCATGTTACTAAAATTAGATCAATAGATGACTTGCCAATGTTTACAAAAGTTAAAAAAGTTTGTGGTTTTTTTACACGTGCGCAAGCATCTCTGTAGGCAGAAAATATAAACAACAGACCACAATAATCAAAGAAATCCATCCAAAAAAGAAATATTCTCTCAAAATTAGTGAAATGTTTTAAGAAGAATTAGAAGAATATAGTTAAAATTTAATTCCAGTTCCTCTTATCTTATGATGCTACCCCAAAAAATCTTTAATCTGCATTAATAACCATTTTACCCTGTGTGAGTCCTGCTTTTTTACCTACACAAAAGTGCACGCATGCCCATTGTTCTCAAAATGAAAATTTCAAAATTTTGTGTAGGAAAGTGGTCTATATAGCTATAAAGGTTGTGCAGTGGGAAGAGGTCCCCTATGTTTGCAAGCGAAAATTTTTATAGCAATTTACAAGTCCCCAGGCAACCTCGCCCCAGGGCTCTATTTTCACTTTTTAGTAATGGTTGTTATCCAGGGTTTCTTTTTACAATGAGAGTGGAGGTGCGGAGCACTTACGTTCCGTACAAGTTATTAAAAATCGTAAATCTATTATAAACGCATTCGTTTTTCAGCAAGTGCAAACAGCATACGTATTGCATGCAAGAAATTATTTATAGAAAACATTACAAAGAGGTTTTATCTACATAATTGCTTCTTTCCGTCTTTCATGTTTTTGGTTTAAAGCTTGCCTCCCGAGAAAAATCAAGTTGACCTAAATCGATTCATAACATCTTCAGAAAAAACAATTTAACGTTTATTTTGTTAAAATCGCTACAGTATTCAAGAAACCAGACAATGTTTACCTCGTGTTTTAAAAGCATTCACCTCACTTGTTCGCCATTTTGTAAGTGAGCATTTAACGGTATAATTTATGCGTCTGACATCACTAGTTAGAAGCTCACATTCGGACCCCCAGGATGAGAGGCGAAACTTTGCGCATAGGATGTGATTTGTAAAAAAAAAGCTCCACACGTTTGATGAATAAGGACGAATCCTTTTTTTAAATAATAATAATATGGCTTCTTGCGCAGTACCTGGTTGTCTTAACCACCAAAAGAAACAAGGTGTATCTGTTTTCAACTTTCCCAAAGATCCAAAACAACGAACTATATGGATCAAACTGATCAAGAGAGAGGATACACTTCCAAGGAATTTAAAGATATGCAAAGCTCATTTCACTTCCGAGTGCTTTGATTTTAGAACTGAGTTTGAAAGAAAAAAACAAAAAGAAGAAGGTTAGAAGAATTTTTCATTTTTATCATCATTCATTTTTTTACGACGACAGGTAAGAAATTCAGTGCACGCAAGTTAGTACCCGGTTCCCTTCCATCTATTTTTCCAAGTAAACCAATTACTGTTGAGCGACCGTCGACTGCAAGATTGAATCGCATCAAGGTAATTGAGATTATTGTGTTAATTTTCCCCTGCCCGGGTTCAGCCGTTTCCATGAAAGTTGAAGCTGTTGTGAAAGTGGCATGGGGACAGAAGAATTGGATCAAACCAAGTAGTCCAACGCACGATGCTCTCATCAAAGTGTTAAAGGTACCACAACTTGTTAAAGACATGCAAAAAATGAATGAATTAAAAATATTCGCGGATTCTAACTCGCAACAGCAAAGACACTCCGCTTCGCTCGGCATTTCCTTACATTTTCCACACTTGCACCACATGCTCACAGCAACATCAACACGTGAAGCGACTTCTTCTTGATCAGTATCCTCGTCACAGCTCTCCCAACTGGAATCCGAGTCAGTACTTAGTCTAGTATTTCGCCTGATAGGCTCAAATTGAAATCCTACCACATTTTCCCTGTTGCTCATTTTTTTTTTTTTTTGCTTTACAACTTCTGGGTATTGCAATTGAATGATGATTACTCAACGGAAGTTAGTATTCATTTTCAAAGTTTCCTGAAATTTTCACGGGGGTAAACATACTCATTACCAATGAATTTCACTAGTAAAGTTTGAGTAAAATATTCCAATGCGGAAGATGATTTACGATCTTCTAACAGGTGACGTCAGAGCACTCAAAGGTGAAGAAATTTATGAAACAATATGGCGGATGGTTTACCTCGTGTCGAAGGTGAATTTTAAATCTTTGAATAGGCATTATTAACTTATAAGTGCAAATTAAGGAAAAAAAACTTTATATTCGTAAATCACGTATGAATATAAGCCAATTTAGGTCAACTTGATTTTTCTCGGGAGGTAAGCTTTAAGAATTTAAGTATTTGAACTATATACTCTGGGTGCTCATTTGGACTGAACTTGGAATGAAATTATTTGACCATAAAGCGTTTATTAAAAAGTTTACAGAAAAAGCATTTTAGTACCCAGAGCTATTTGCGATAAACATCAAAAAACATTTTTTATGATATTAACAGCAACATCAAGAACAATGTACATGTTAACCGCAATGCAGCGTCTTCGGATTTGATAAACATTCGAAAGTTACAACATAAGGAATAAACATGGTTTTGAGTTTGATTACTTTGTTATGTTTTCATTAGATAACGCTAACAACATTAAACTACCCTGCGTGCGTTGACTTTTGGCAGTTATCAATCAATACAGTAAAAATGGCATTCTATTCTTTTGTTCGCTAAACTAAGTTAAATTACAAAACAAAGAAAGTGGGAACCCTGTGATAACCCTGTGGGAACCCTGTGATAAAATTTCTTAATATTCTTTTATTTCCCTCTGCTAACATGACAAAACTACAGCAGCAGTTTTTATTGTTTGCGTTTTTTTCCTCCAATTTTGATTTGCACATTTCACGCCGAAAAGTCACTTCAAACCCAGTACACAAAAAATATTTTCTTTGAAATACGCAAGTAGGTAAAATACTTTTTAATCTGGAGGTCATAGGCGGAACTGGACTAAAGGTCATAAGTGGACACCTGACTAACTTTGTAAAAAAGTTCCTTGGTAAGAAATATTTTTGCTCGCTTCGCTCTCTGGCTTAGCTCCGCTAAAAATTTCAGAATAGCGTTTACACACATTTTTCAAAAATTTATTCGTTTTGGGGTCAAATTCTGATGGAAACGAAAATTTGAAAAAGGAATCTAATCTGAAAAACTTTTTTCCCTTTTCATGCCGTTTTTCGTTTGCAAACATTTTTACTTCATGTAAACACATGAAAACGGTATATATATATTTTTAGAAAATCATATGGCATGACCAGAGTTTATAAGCGAAAATTATTAATGATTTCTAGGGCTAATGTAAACGCAAAAAATACGAAAACACAAATATATGAGTCAATCAGAACAGGTTGTCCATGGGAGTTATTGTATGCAGATGATTTGGTTCTCATAGCAGAGTCGATGGAAGAATTAGTTGAAAAGTTTGAGAAGTGGAAGAAAGGACTAGAAGAGAAAGGGCTAAAGGTAAACACAGCAAAGTCTAAAGTCATGATTAGTAGCATTGCAGCCAAGTGTGACCTTGTAGTTGGAAAGTGGCCTTGTGGAGTTTGCAGGAAAGGGGTTGGTAGTAACTCAATTTTTTGTCAGACTTGCAAGCATTGGGTACATAAGAAGTGCAGTAGTATTAGTGGAAGGTTAAGAGCTGACATTCAGTTTGTATGCAAGCGTTGCAAAGGTGAGATTATAGAGAATGAAGTATTTCCAGCTTTAATGATGTACAACAGTGGCTCGTTAGAGATAGTTGAGAACTTCTGTTACTTAGGTGATATGTTGGGCAGTGAAGGGGGTGTTGGAAGAAGTGTTACTTGCAGGATAGGTTCTGCTTGGAAAAAGTTCAGAGAGTTACTTCCTTTGTTGACTAGCAGAGTCCTGTCAATTGAGGTAAAAGGTAGGTTGTATGAGGCCTGTGTAAGAAGTGTTATGTTGTACGGTAGTGAGACATGGGCAGTGAAGCAGGAAGATCTTGACCGTTTAGAAAGGAATGATATGAGAATGGTTAGGTGGATGTGTAACGCCAGTCTGAGAGACAGAAAGAGTTCAGATGAGCTAAGAAGCAGGCTAAGTCTCCGTAGAATTAAAGATGTTATCCAGATAAGAAGATTGAATTGGCTGGGGCACTTGGAAAGAATGGAGGAGGATAATTGGGTAAGAAAGTGTAGAGACTTGATAGTTCCTGGGGCAAAGCCCAGAGGCAGACCGAGAAAGACTTGGCAGGAGGTTATAAGGACAGACTTGATACAGAGGAAGTTGAGTTTAGATCTAACACAGTCTAGATCAGATTGGAAGAGGGTCATTAATATACCCCGTCCAACCCATGCTAGCATGGAAAACGGACGTTAAGCCGAGAATGATGATGATGAATCATCTTTGATCTATGATTTTAGCGTTTTTGTACAAAAACGGAATTCTTGGACGAAAACGCAAAAGTGTGCTCAGTGTAAACGTAGTATTTCATACATATGACGTCATTTTTGATCCCTATGACGTCAAATTATTTTTTTACCCGGAATGAGTTTGTACTTTACTGTGGCAAGTTTTATCACTTAAGCATAAGTGGTTCAGGATTTATGACTAGCAGGCACTTTGTCCCCCTTATAGTCCAGTCATTTTTGGCTGAAAAATGAAATTTCAGGAAATAAATCATATAAAGCTGGAAATTGCTTTAAATGTCTCTTTAATATATATATTATCAATATCTAAAACCCAGGCTCTTGAGCATTTTTCATAATTTACATTTAAAGTAGGGTACCTAAATTCGAAAATTTCAAAAAACGCAGTCAAAATGTAGTAAAAACAGACCTAACAAAGTTTATTTAATTGTTCATATATCTTTTGATGTGGAAATGTTATCTTTCTCATTTTTCCTGCAAATTGTCACAAATAAGCTTTACTTTAATAATAATTAAACAAAAAAATTTTGAAAGTTTTAGAAAAATCAAAATGGCGCCACTCTTCCAAAAAAATGTTGCATTTAAGCTAAATTTTACTTAAATGTTTTTGTTCTTTATTTTAGACTTATCAATACTGAATACTGAAAACTAGTTTTTGGTTTGCCTTCAAATTAGCTAACCAATTTGGATTCAAAAAGACTAATAGGTGTTTCTATATTGAATAAGTAAAGTTCCTAAAAATTCAATAAAATGTCAAACATATTTCCAATGTCGGCCATTTCATCATTTTCATCAGCAATATGTTCCTCAAAACACAAATCTGTTTCATCTGAGTTGTTGCAATCTATTCCTCTGCAGTCCCCGCAAGCAGATACACACGAAATGCCATTTTTCCTGCATGAGCACGACTTTGAACCACACAGATTTTTGGATGTTAGTTTGCAATTGCAGCGTATAACTTTCAGCAGTTCCTTGGGTGCAATGTCCTAAATCAAAATATGGAATTGCCTTTAGTGTATATTTCTTAAAAAAATGAAATAATTGTCCTTAAACAAAAGTATTGTCCTCAAATGAAATAAACGTAAGAGAATATATTGGATCTTTTATTGAAAAGACAACAAAAATAACTAATAATGTAGTTATGTATCTAATTCTGAACTTCATCAAATTTAAGACAATTACCTTTTTTGTCATTACTGGAATCATTCTGCCTTGTTTTACTTGCTATGCAGATCAAGACAGAATGGGTAGTGGAGGCTATTAGGAAATTGAAGATTGGCAAGGCTGCAGGAGTATCAGGTATTGTTGCAGAGATGGTAAAAGCATCTGGATATATTGGAGTTGAGCTTATTACAAGTCTTGCTAATCAGATTATAAAGGATGGTGCTATTCCGAGTGAGTGGCAGTCGAGTGTAATAGTGAATTGTTTCAAGGGCAAGGGTGATGCATTAGAAAGAGGTAACTATAGAGGTTTGAAGTTGGTTGATCAAGTAATGAAAGTTATTGAAAGAGTGATTGATAAGTTACTTAGAGAAAGAATTGATATAGATAAGATGCAATTTGGTTTTGTTCCAGGGCGTGGCACTACAGATGCAATATTTTTACTCAGACAGCTTCAGGAAAAGTATTTAGGAAAGAGAAAGAATCTCTATTTTGCCTTTGTAGATTTAGAGAAAGCTTTTGATAGAGTGCCACGTAAAGTTATTTGGTGGGCTATGAGAAAATTAGGTGTGGATGAGTGGCTAGTTACGATGGTACAGTCTATGTACAGCAATGCTAGAAGTCGTGTCAGGATTAACGATTCACTTAGTGATGAATTTAGTGTAAATGTTGGTGTACATCAGGGTTCTGTACTTAGTCCTTTGTTGTTTGTTCTAGTCTTAGAAGCGCTGTCGATGGAGTTCAGAACAGGTTGTCCATGGGAGTTATTGTATGCAGATGATTTGGTTCTCATAGCAGAGTCGATGGAAGAATTAGTTGAAAAGTTTGAGAAGTGGAAGAAAGGACTAGAAGAGAAAGGGCTAAGGGTGAACACAGCAAAGTCTAAAGTCATGATTAGTAGCATTGCAGCCAAGTGTGACCTTGTAGTTGGAAAGTGGCCTTGTGGAGTTTGCAGGAAAGGTTTTGGTAGTAACTCAATTTTTTGTCAGACTTGCAAGCATTGGGTACATAAGAAGTGCAGTAGTATTGGTGGAAGGTTAAGAGCTGACATTCAGTTTGTATGCAAGCGTTGCAAAGGTGAGATTATAGAGAATGAAGTATTTCCAGCTTTAATGATGTACAACAGTGGCTCGTTAGAGATAGTTGAGAACTTCTGTTACTTAGGTGATATGTTGGGCAGTGAAGGGGGTGTTGGAAGAAGTGTTACTTGCAGGATAGGTTCTGCTTGGAAAAAGTTCAGAGAGTTACTTCCTTTGTTGACTAGCGGAGTCTTGTCAATTGAGGTAAAAGGTAGGTTGTATGAGGCCTGTGTAAGAAGTGTTATGTTGTACGGTAGTGAGACATGGGCAGTGAAGCAGGAAGATCTTGACCGTTTAGAAAGGAATGATATCAGAACGGTTAGGTGGATGTGTAACGCCAGTCTGAGAGTCGGAAAGAGTTCAGATGAGCTAAGAAGCAGGCTAAGTATCCGTAGAATTAAAGATGTTATCCAGATATTAAGAAGATTGAATTGGCTGGGGCACTTGGAAAGAATGGAGGAGGATAATTGGGTAAGAAAGTGTAGAGACTTATAGTTCCTGGGGCAAAGCCCAGAGGCAGACCGAGAAAGACTTGGCAGGAGGTTATAAGGACAGACTTGATACAGAGGAAGTTGAGTTTAGATCTAACACAGTCTAGATCAGATTGGAAGAGGGTCATTAATATACCCCGTCCAACCCATGCTAGCATGGAAAATGGACGTTAAGCCGAGAATGATGATGATGATGATATCTAACTTATGTTGTAATCGTTCGCCAACTTTCTCCACGTCGTCACAGTTTATATTGCTGTCAGCTATTAAACCTGTTGACAAAGATTGCAGCTCTTTCCTGTTCGGATCAAAAGGGTCATTTACATCGAACCATTCCTGAAGTTTTTCCAAATCATTGAAATCCCTGGTAATTCTGCTCCGTCCCATTTCTTCGTGTTGATCACTTGTTGCATGGTGATGGTTTGTCACTTTTGAAATCGCGCTGTGTCCATACTTCTCTTTTAAAAGATTTTTAATGTGCTTGGTTGCATAACTGTCGCCATTTTCTGATAATTGCACCATTTTTTCTTGGAATTCTTTAACAGTGATTAGATCAGTTTCCATCTCAAGCCATTCAGAAGACTTTGAAAAAGCGTTTTGTAATAGGTTATTAGGTTGTCTTCCTCTTTGGTTTGTTTTGCTTGCTGAAGAGTCATTAGCTCTAAACTTCACACTACATGACCGATGGTAACAAGCTTCAGCTGCAATCAAATTGTAGCAATCCCCAAGCCTTGCTTTGACATCTAAAGCCAGTCGATTATCCGGATTCACGTCGAGCTTAGTGTTGATCTTCTATCTAGGCGATTACTAATAAGAATCACTTGGTGGTGGGGTTTTAATTGTGTTGAACCAGTATCATTGGTAATTCGTTGTGTTTAGTCAAAGTGGTGTTCCATAGTGTTGAGTTGAATCAATCACACTAATTTAGCGTTGCGTTATACACAGAAAGAACTATTGCGAAGATAACCTACAGGTTAGTCTTATATATATATTCCTGTTTAACAATGGTAGCAGAGGAATAAAAGTGAAATGTCAAAAAGTTGGGTCCCCCCACCATTAGACAAAGAGACGAGTTACAAAGATTGGAAAAAAGAAGTGCAAATATGGCAAGCACTGACAGAATTAAAGGCAGAAAAACAAGGGCCAGCTATATTCATGGGCTTAAAAGGGAAAGCTAAAGAATCAGTTCTAGAATTAGACATTGAACAGATAAGTGCAGCAACTGGAGTAAAAGCCATTACTGACAGATTGGACAAAATATATTTAAAAGATGAGAATCAAACTGCTTACCTAGCTTATGAAACCTTTGAAAGATTTAAGCGACCGCCTGAGATGAAGTTTGATAATCTTACTTTTTCTTGATTTTGTACTTGCACAAACAAAGGCAACCTGGGGTAACAAGTGGTCATGTCTCTTTCCATCCATCTCTATTATGTTGTTGTTCAAAGGTATGCAATAATGACCTGTAGTGGTAAATTTTAAAGGATGGTATTCTCCAAACATTGTAACCGAATCGTTGCTAAAATCTAAAAACAAATACTGAAGTAAAGATAGAACCAGTTCTTCAGGCAAGTGCAGATACAATTGAGCAAAATTACTTCACTCAAAGAGGGGGATATCAACGCTCAAGGTTTAGAAGAGGAAGACCTGCAGCTGCTTCAAATCAGAGATATGCAGGAAGAAAAACCAGACCCAACAATAGAAGAATGAATCCATCCGATCAATCTGGAAGTCCATCAAGATGCAATATTTGCCAATCTATATATCACTGGGCTTCAAACTGTCCACACTCTTATGAGAACCAGGAACCTGAGGATGTTAGAAAAGATGACAGTCATTCTAAGGTTACGTTTTTTGCAAAAATCAGGGAAGATGAAATGCAATCTCTGGTCGGTGAAACTCTGTCATGTGCAGTTTTAGACTGTGGTTGCACAAAGACCGTTTGTGGTAATACTTGGTATCAATGTTTTATTGATAATCTTGAAAATGATAGATTGCCGGAAGAGCATCCCAGCCAAATAAGATTTAAATTTGGAGATAGTGAAGCAGTTTGTTCTATGAAAATAGTTTTCTTACCTGTAATTATTGGCTCAAAAGAAGTTTATCTGGAGACAGAAATTGTCCCAAACGAAATTCCTTTGTTACTGAGTCAAGCTTCCATGAAAAAAGCAGAGGCAGTTTTAGATTTTAGCAACGATTCGGTTACAATGTTTGGAGAATACCATCCTTTAAAATTTACCACTACAGGTCATTATTGCATACCTTTGAACAACAACATAATAGAGATGGATGGAAAGAGACATGACCACTTGTTACCCCAGGTTGCCTTTGTTTGTGCAAGTACAAAATCAAGAAAAAGTAAGATTATCAAACTTCATCGTCAATTTTGCCATCCAAGTGCTGAAAAATTAAAATCTCTCATCAAAGCATCTAATTCCTTCTTAAATGACCGAAGTGAAGTTATGAAAGTCATCGATGAAGTATCAAACTCTTGTGAAGTGTGCATCAAATACAGAAAACCAAGACCGCGCCCTATTGTTGGCTTACCAATGTCATCAGAATTTAACCAGTGTGTGGCTCTAGATCTTGTGCAACTTTCACAATCATTATGGTTTATCCATATCATAGATGTTTTTACCAGATTTTCATCAGCAAAATTGACAAAGACGAAAGACAAAGATGTAATAACAGATATTATTTTTGAAATTTGGTTAGCCCGATTTGGTCAACCAAGGAAGTTTCTAGCTGATAATGGTGGAGAATTTGTTAACAAAGTGTATGAAGAAATGTGTGAGCAGTTTAACATAGAGTTTTCAACAACTGCAGCTGAAAGTCCTTGGTCAAATGGACTATGTGAACGACATAATGGTATGATTAAGGAAATGCTGAAAAAAATACAAAACTGTTAAAGCTCGTTTGGTCATAAGAGGTTTCGAAGAAGAAGATGTCAAAAATCTGACTAAGGACTCCCCAACTTTTTCAAAAGAAAGTCTTCGCATTGTACTTACGATGTTAGCAACCTATGAATGGGAATGTCACACCTTAGATGTCAAGACGGCATTTCTTCAAGGCAACCAGATTGACAGAGAGGTTATCATAAAGCCCCCAAAGGAAGCAAATACAACAGGTGTGTTCTGGAAACTAAATAAAGTTGTATACGGCCTTGCTGATGCTTCAAGAGCTTGGTATCTACGTGTGAAGGAAGAGCTAATCGGCTTGGGGTTGAGAATGTCTTTATTTGATGAAGCATTATTTTATTGGATTCAAGATGACTGCTGCCAAGGACTGATTGTAATACATGTTGATGATTTTCTATGGGGAGGATCCCATGATTTTCAAGTGAAGGTCATTTCGCCTATCAGAGAAACTTTTCTCATTGGATCTGAAGATTACTCCAATTTCAAATATGTTGGTGTCAATATACAACAATCTAATGGTTCTATTAACTATGACCAAAAGAACTATGTGGCAGGTATGGAACTGGTCAAGATTCAAAACACAACAGACAGACATCGACAACTATCACATGAAGAACAATCAAACTTCCGATGTATATGTGGGCAACTAAACTGGATGTCATCGCAATCAAGGCCTGACATTTCATTTGATGTGTGCCAGCTAAGCACAAAACTAAACTGTGCAGTAGTTGATGATGTCATGAGAGCCAATAAAGTGGTAAAGAAGTTGAAATTGGATCCCAACATTTCCTTGAAATTTTGGAAACTTAAGCTTCCATTACAACTGATCTTATATTCTGATGCTTCATTTGGGAACCTTCAAGATGGCAGCTCTCAAAGTGGAATTTTTATTTTTCTGAAAGGTGTTGAGAATCTTATGGCACCTATCACATGGCAGTCTAAAAAGATTAAGAGAGTTGCGCGTAGCACTCTTGCTGCTGAGACACTAGCTCTTGTTAATGGTATTGATACATGCATATGGGTGAAGAATGTGATAAATGAAGTGTTGAATACTAATCTAGAAGGCATCTTATGTCATACAGATAACAAATCATTGTTTGAAGCTGCCCATTCAACAAAGTCTTTGGAAGACAAACGGTTAAGGGTTGATATGGCTTCCCTTAGACAGAGTATCAATCAAAAAGAGATTGAATTGAAGTGGATTTCTACCAAACATCAGTTAGCAGACGTGTTAACAAAACAAGGAGCAAATAGCACACTCTTAATGAATGTGCTACAGAGGGGTCATGAAGAATAATAGTGACCAATTAAATGTTGAGTTATGAAAATTTGAATATTGTGTTCGAAAATTAAAGTTTTTTTTTGAGTTTTTATCTTTTAGAATTTTTATGTTTAAATTCCACACAAGTAATCACACGAAGAAAGAGAGATACATGTAGTGATGACTTAACCAAGACTAGTACAGTAGAGGGTTTTGGTGAAAAGCCAGTTTTGCCCCTAGACCACTGTACTAAGCGAGTAGGAGTCGCTATAAATTCCTCTCACATTCGAATAACCAACTGAACGCCAAACAGAAAGAAAATAGAGGGAGATTGTTGATCTTCTATCTAGGCGATTACTAATAAGAATCACTTGGTGGTGGGGTTTTAATTGTGTTGAACCAGTATCATTGGTAATTCGTTGTGTTTAGTCAAAGTGGTGTTCCATAGTGTTGAGTTGAATCAATCACACTAATTTAGCGTTGCGATATACACAGAAAGAACTATTGCGAAGATAACCTACAGGTTAGTCTTATATATATATTCCTGTTTAACACTTAGAATCACATTTCTTAAGGATATTTTCTTTCGTTTCGAACGTGGAAGCTAAATGCCAATCTTTACGATTCGGATTCTTTCTATCTGCGATACACTCTGATCCACAATAGAAACAATTCGAATTCCAATCAAACTGTTCAGCAGACAATCTTGTTTTTTTATTTTTTGTGGTTCATGACTTATTCTACGCTTGTTATTAAACCATTTCCGGCAATTTTCATGAACAAAAACAGATATTTTTTCTTTCTCGCAATGTTTCAATTCATTGGTTATTTCATCTTCTTTCCTCTCCACACTGTATTTCATCAATCCATCCAATCCCCTTTCTGTAACATTCACCAAAGAACCCTCATGTTTTTTACAAATAATACATATATTCATTTTTATTTATTTTCATATCTAAAGATAAAAAGCAAAATCTTCAAATTTATCATAATTTCGTAAAGAAAAAGTGGAAAAGTTAATTCAATCAAAACAACAGTACACAACAAGTCAATATAACAGATCTAAGAGAGAAACACATTGAAATGTTGGTTACACATAAAAAAACTTTTTTTAAAGAATGAAAATTCAATAACTCAAAATTGAAACAACTTGGGAGGCTAAAATTAGGAACAGTAGTACATCTCATCAGTATGTATTAGAAAATGCAAAAAAAAGTTTCAAAAAATCTTTATTTAAAAAAAAATGGACCTCTAAAGGGAAAAATTAAAAAAACGGTTCATCGCCTTCGTCTTGAAAATGGGAAACCCTATAGAAGATAATTTTTGAAATATTTTTTATCATTTCTCTTTGTATCCATGAAAATAATAACCATGCCAAAATTCAGGTCATTTGGACCATTTTTGACGATTTTATAGGATTTATTAAGTTTTTGGAATTTAAGCTGACCTCTGCAAAATAGGCCACATAGACCCATTATAAGTCAAAATTTTAATTTTTTTTTTATCATTTGTTTACAAATAGAATTTCAGGAAAACTCCATAGAAAATTTCCAAAGAAAAATACTAAGCACTTCTAACCAGCACTTGTGAAAAACCAACAGGGGCACATTTTTCGCTCAACATGTCATATAAACATTTCCCAGAAAATTGGTGCCATTTTGATTTTTCCAAAACCCTTGATTTTTTTTTAATTATTCTTAAAGTAGAACTTATTTATGACAACTTGCAGGAAAAATGAGAAAGATAACATTTCCACATCAAAAGATATGAACGATTAAATAAACTTTGTTAGGTCTGTTTTTACTACATCTTGACTGCGTTTTTTGAAATTTTCGAATTTAGGTACCCTACTTTAAATGTAGTTATGTATCTAATTCTGAACTTCATCAAATTTAAGACAATTACCTTTTTTGTCATTACTGGAATCATTCTGCCTTGTTTTACTTGCTATGCAGATCAAGACAGAATGGGTAGTGGAGGCTATTAGGAAATTGAAGATTGGCAAGGCTGCAGGAGTATCAGGTATTGTTGCAGAGATGGTAAAAGCATCTGGATATATTGGAGTTGAGCTTATTACAAGTCTTGCTAATCAGATTATAAAGGATGGTGCTATTCCGAGTGAGTGGCAGTCGAGTGTAATAGTGAATTGTTTCAAGGGCAAGGGTGATGCATTAGAAAGAGGTAACTATAGAGGTTTGAAGTTGGTTGATCAAGTAATGAAAGTTATTGAAAGAGTGATTGATAAGTTACTTAGAGAAAGAATTGATATAGATAAGATGCAATTTGGTTTTGTTCCAGGGCGTGGCACTACAGATGCAATATTTTTACTCAGACAGCTTCAGGAAAAGTATTTAGGAAAGAGAAAGAATCTCTATTTTGCCTTTGTAGATTTAGAGAAAGCTTTTGATAGAGTGCCACGTAAAGTTATTTGGTGGGCTATGAGAAAATTAGGTGTGGATGAGTGGCTAGTTACGATGGTACAGTCTATGTACAGCAATGCTAGAAGTCGTGTCAGGATTAACGATTCACTTAGTGATGAATTTAGTGTAAATGTTGGTGTACATCAGGGTTCTGTACTTAGTCCTTTGTTGTTTGTTCTAGTCTTAGAAGCGCTGTCGATGGAGTTCAGAACAGGTTGTCCATGGGAGTTATTGTATGCAGATGATTTGGTTCTCATAGCAGAGTCGATGGAAGAATTAGTTGAAAAGTTTGAGAAGTGGAAGAAAGGACTAGAAGAGAAAGGGCTAAGGGTGAACACAGCAAAGTCTAAAGTCATGATTAGTAGCATTGCAGCCAAGTGTGACCTTGTAGTTGGAAAGTGGCCTTGTGGAGTTTGCAGGAAAGGTTTTGGTAGTAACTCAATTTTTTGTCAGACTTGCAAGCATTGGGTACATAAGAAGTGCAGTAGTATTGGTGGAAGGTTAAGAGCTGACATTCAGTTTGTATGCAAGCGTTGCAAAGGTGAGATTATAGAGAATGAAGTATTTCCAGCTTTAATGATGTACAACAGTGGCTCGTTAGAGATAGTTGAGAACTTCTGTTACTTAGGTGATATGTTGGGCAGTGAAGGGGGTGTTGGAAGAAGTGTTACTTGCAGGATAGGTTCTGCTTGGAAAAAGTTCAGAGAGTTACTTCCTTTGTTGACTAGCGGAGTCTTGTCAATTGAGGTAAAAGGTAGGTTGTATGAGGCCTGTGTAAGAAGTGTTATGTTGTACGGTAGTGAGACATGGGCAGTGAAGCAGGAAGATCTTGACCGTTTAGAAAGGAATGATATCAGAACGGTTAGGTGGATGTGTAACGCCAGTCTGAGAGTCGGAAAGAGTTCAGATGAGCTAAGAAGCAGGCTAAGTATCCGTAGAATTAAAGATGTTATCCAGATATTAAGAAGATTGAATTGGCTGGGGCACTTGGAAAGAATGGAGGAGGATAATTGGGTAAGAAAGTGTAGAGACTTATAGTTCCTGGGGCAAAGCCCAGAGGCAGACCGAGAAAGACTTGGCAGGAGGTTATAAGGACAGACTTGATACAGAGGAAGTTGAGTTTAGATCTAACACAGTCTAGATCAGATTGGAAGAGGGTCATTAATATACCCCGTCCAACCCATGCTAGCATGGAAAATGGACGTTAAGCCGAGAATGATGATGATGATGATATCTAACTTATGTTGTAATCGTTCGCCAACTTTCTCCACGTCGTCACAGTTTATATTGCTGTCAGCTATTAAACCTGTTGACAAAGATTGCAGCTCTTTCCTGTTCGGATCAAAAGGGTCATTTACATCGAACCATTCCTGAAGTTTTTCCAAATCATTGAAATCCCTGGTAATTCTGCTCCGTCCCATTTCTTCGTGTTGATCACTTGTTGCATGGTGATGGTTTGTCACTTTTGAAATCGCGCTGTGTCCATACTTCTCTTTTAAAAGATTTTTAATGTGCTTGGTTGCATAACTGTCGCCATTTTCTGATAATTGCACCATTTTTTCTTGGAATTCTTTAACAGTGATTAGATCAGTTTCCATCTCAAGCCATTCAGAAGACTTTGAAAAAGCGTTTTGTAATAGGTTATTAGGTTGTCTTCCTCTTTGGTTTGTTTTGCTTGCTGAAGAGTCATTAGCTCTAAACTTCACACTACATGACCGATGGTAACAAGCTTCAGCTGCAATCAAATTGTAGCAATCCCCAAGCCTTGCTTTGACATCTAAAGCCAGTCGATTATCCGGATTCACGTCGAGCTTAGTGTTGATCTTCTATCTAGGCGATTACTAATAAGAATCACTTGGTGGTGGGGTTTTAATTGTGTTGAACCAGTATCATTGGTAATTCGTTGTGTTTAGTCAAAGTGGTGTTCCATAGTGTTGAGTTGAATCAATCACACTAATTTAGCGTTGCGTTATACACAGAAAGAACTATTGCGAAGATAACCTACAGGTTAGTCTTATATATATATTCCTGTTTAACAATGGTAGCAGAGGAATAAAAGTGAAATGTCAAAAAGTTGGGTCCCCCCACCATTAGACAAAGAGACGAGTTACAAAGATTGGAAAAAAGAAGTGCAAATATGGCAAGCACTGACAGAATTAAAGGCAGAAAAACAAGGGCCAGCTATATTCATGGGCTTAAAAGGGAAAGCTAAAGAATCAGTTCTAGAATTAGACATTGAACAGATAAGTGCAGCAACTGGAGTAAAAGCCATTACTGACAGATTGGACAAAATATATTTAAAAGATGAGAATCAAACTGCTTACCTAGCTTATGAAACCTTTGAAAGATTTAAGCGACCGCCTGAGATGAAGTTTGATAATCTTACTTTTTCTTGATTTTGTACTTGCACAAACAAAGGCAACCTGGGGTAACAAGTGGTCATGTCTCTTTCCATCCATCTCTATTATGTTGTTGTTCAAAGGTATGCAATAATGACCTGTAGTGGTAAATTTTAAAGGATGGTATTCTCCAAACATTGTAACCGAATCGTTGCTAAAATCTAAAAACAAATACTGAAGTAAAGATAGAACCAGTTCTTCAGGCAAGTGCAGATACAATTGAGCAAAATTACTTCACTCAAAGAGGGGGATATCAACGCTCAAGGTTTAGAAGAGGAAGACCTGCAGCTGCTTCAAATCAGAGATATGCAGGAAGAAAAACCAGACCCAACAATAGAAGAATGAATCCATCCGATCAATCTGGAAGTCCATCAAGATGCAATATTTGCCAATCTATATATCACTGGGCTTCAAACTGTCCACACTCTTATGAGAACCAGGAACCTGAGGATGTTAGAAAAGATGACAGTCATTCTAAGGTTACGTTTTTTGCAAAAATCAGGGAAGATGAAATGCAATCTCTGGTCGGTGAAACTCTGTCATGTGCAGTTTTAGACTGTGGTTGCACAAAGACCGTTTGTGGTAATACTTGGTATCAATGTTTTATTGATAATCTTGAAAATGATAGATTGCCGGAAGAGCATCCCAGCCAAATAAGATTTAAATTTGGAGATAGTGAAGCAGTTTGTTCTATGAAAATAGTTTTCTTACCTGTAATTATTGGCTCAAAAGAAGTTTATCTGGAGACAGAAATTGTCCCAAACGAAATTCCTTTGTTACTGAGTCAAGCTTCCATGAAAAAAGCAGAGGCAGTTTTAGATTTTAGCAACGATTCGGTTACAATGTTTGGAGAATACCATCCTTTAAAATTTACCACTACAGGTCATTATTGCATACCTTTGAACAACAACATAATAGAGATGGATGGAAAGAGACATGACCACTTGTTACCCCAGGTTGCCTTTGTTTGTGCAAGTACAAAATCAAGAAAAAGTAAGATTATCAAACTTCATCGTCAATTTTGCCATCCAAGTGCTGAAAAATTAAAATCTCTCATCAAAGCATCTAATTCCTTCTTAAATGACCGAAGTGAAGTTATGAAAGTCATCGATGAAGTATCAAACTCTTGTGAAGTGTGCATCAAATACAGAAAACCAAGACCGCGCCCTATTGTTGGCTTACCAATGTCATCAGAATTTAACCAGTGTGTGGCTCTAGATCTTGTGCAACTTTCACAATCATTATGGTTTATCCATATCATAGATGTTTTTACCAGATTTTCATCAGCAAAATTGACAAAGACGAAAGACAAAGATGTAATAACAGATATTATTTTTGAAATTTGGTTAGCCCGATTTGGTCAACCAAGGAAGTTTCTAGCTGATAATGGTGGAGAATTTGTTAACAAAGTGTATGAAGAAATGTGTGAGCAGTTTAACATAGAGTTTTCAACAACTGCAGCTGAAAGTCCTTGGTCAAATGGACTATGTGAACGACATAATGGTATGATTAAGGAAATGCTGAAAAAAATACAAAACTGTTAAAGCTCGTTTGGTCATAAGAGGTTTCGAAGAAGAAGATGTCAAAAATCTGACTAAGGACTCCCCAACTTTTTCAAAAGAAAGTCTTCGCATTGTACTTACGATGTTAGCAACCTATGAATGGGAATGTCACACCTTAGATGTCAAGACGGCATTTCTTCAAGGCAACCAGATTGACAGAGAGGTTATCATAAAGCCCCCAAAGGAAGCAAATACAACAGGTGTGTTCTGGAAACTAAATAAAGTTGTATACGGCCTTGCTGATGCTTCAAGAGCTTGGTATCTACGTGTGAAGGAAGAGCTAATCGGCTTGGGGTTGAGAATGTCTTTATTTGATGAAGCATTATTTTATTGGATTCAAGATGACTGCTGCCAAGGACTGATTGTAATACATGTTGATGATTTTCTATGGGGAGGATCCCATGATTTTCAAGTGAAGGTCATTTCGCCTATCAGAGAAACTTTTCTCATTGGATCTGAAGATTACTCCAATTTCAAATATGTTGGTGTCAATATACAACAATCTAATGGTTCTATTAACTATGACCAAAAGAACTATGTGGCAGGTATGGAACTGGTCAAGATTCAAAACACAACAGACAGACATCGACAACTATCACATGAAGAACAATCAAACTTCCGATGTATATGTGGGCAACTAAACTGGATGTCATCGCAATCAAGGCCTGACATTTCATTTGATGTGTGCCAGCTAAGCACAAAACTAAACTGTGCAGTAGTTGATGATGTCATGAGAGCCAATAAAGTGGTAAAGAAGTTGAAATTGGATCCCAACATTTCCTTGAAATTTTGGAAACTTAAGCTTCCATTACAACTGATCTTATATTCTGATGCTTCATTTGGGAACCTTCAAGATGGCAGCTCTCAAAGTGGAATTTTTATTTTTCTGAAAGGTGTTGAGAATCTTATGGCACCTATCACATGGCAGTCTAAAAAGATTAAGAGAGTTGCGCGTAGCACTCTTGCTGCTGAGACACTAGCTCTTGTTAATGGTATTGATACATGCATATGGGTGAAGAATGTGATAAATGAAGTGTTGAATACTAATCTAGAAGGCATCTTATGTCATACAGATAACAAATCATTGTTTGAAGCTGCCCATTCAACAAAGTCTTTGGAAGACAAACGGTTAAGGGTTGATATGGCTTCCCTTAGACAGAGTATCAATCAAAAAGAGATTGAATTGAAGTGGATTTCTACCAAACATCAGTTAGCAGACGTGTTAACAAAACAAGGAGCAAATAGCACACTCTTAATGAATGTGCTACAGAGGGGTCATGAAGAATAATAGTGACCAATTAAATGTTGAGTTATGAAAATTTGAATATTGTGTTCGAAAATTAAAGTTTTTTTTTGAGTTTTTATCTTTTAGAATTTTTATGTTTAAATTCCACACAAGTAATCACACGAAGAAAGAGAGATACATGTAGTGATGACTTAACCAAGACTAGTACAGTAGAGGGTTTTGGTGAAAAGCCAGTTTTGCCCCTAGACCACTGTACTAAGCGAGTAGGAGTCGCTATAAATTCCTCTCACATTCGAATAACCAACTGAACGCCAAACAGAAAGAAAATAGAGGGAGATTGTTGATCTTCTATCTAGGCGATTACTAATAAGAATCACTTGGTGGTGGGGTTTTAATTGTGTTGAACCAGTATCATTGGTAATTCGTTGTGTTTAGTCAAAGTGGTGTTCCATAGTGTTGAGTTGAATCAATCACACTAATTTAGCGTTGCGATATACACAGAAAGAACTATTGCGAAGATAACCTACAGGTTAGTCTTATATATATATTCCTGTTTAACACTTAGAATCACATTTCTTAAGGATATTTTCTTTCGTTTCGAACGTGGAAGCTAAATGCCAATCTTTACGATTCGGATTCTTTCTATCTGCGATACACTCTGATCCACAATAGAAACAATTCGAATTCCAATCAAACTGTTCAGCAGACAATCTTGTTTTTTTATTTTTTGTGGTTCATGACTTATTCTACGCTTGTTATTAAACCATTTCCGGCAATTTTCATGAACAAAAACAGATATTTTTTCTTTCTCGCAATGTTTCAATTCATTGGTTATTTCATCTTCTTTCCTCTCCACACTGTATTTCATCAATCCATCCAATCCCCTTTCTGTAACATTCACCAAAGAACCCTCATGTTTTTTACAAATAATACATATATTCATTTTTATTTATTTTCATATCTAAAGATAAAAAGCAAAATCTTCAAATTTATCATAATTTCGTAAAGAAAAAAGTGGAAAAGTTAATTCAATCAAAACAACAGTACACAACAAGTCAATATAACAGATCTAAGAGAGAAACACATTGAAATGTTGGTTACACATAAAAAAACTTTTTTTAAAGAATGAAAATTCAATAACTCAAAATTGAAACAACTTGGGAGGCTAAAATTAGGAACAGTAGTACATCTCATCAGTATGTATTAGAAAATGCAAAAAAAAGTTTCAAAAAATCTTTATTTAAAAAAAAATGGACCTCTAAAGGGAAAAATTAAAAAAACGGTTCATCGCCTTCGTCTTGAAAATGGGAAACCCTATAGAAGATAATTTTTGAAATATTTTTTATCATTTCTCTTTGTATCCATGAAAATAATAACCATGCCAAAATTCAGGTCATTTGGACCATTTTTGACGATTTTATAGGATTTATTAAGTTTTTGGAATTTAAGCTGACCTCTGCAAAATAGGCCACATAGACCCATTATAAGTCAAAATTTTAATTTTTTTTTTATCATTTGTTTACAAATAGAATTTCAGGAAAACTCCATAGAAAATTTCCAAAGAAAAATACTAAGCACTTCTAACCAGCACTTGTGAAAAACCAACAGGGGCACATTTTTCGCTCAACATGTCATATAAACATTTCCCAGAAAATTGGTGCCATTTTGATTTTTCCAAAACCCTTGATTTTTTTTTAATTATTCTTAAAGTAGAACTTATTTATGACAACTTGCAGGAAAAATGAGAAAGATAACATTTCCACATCAAAAGATATGAACGATTAAATAAACTTTGTTAGGTCTGTTTTTACTACATCTTGACTGCGTTTTTTGAAATTTTCGAATTTAGGTACCCTACTTTAAATGTAAATTATGAAAAATGCTCAAGGGCCTGGTGAGTGGGGTTTTGGATATTGATAATATATATATTAAAGAGACATTTAAAGCAATTTCCAGCTTTATATGATTTATTTCCCGAAATTTCATTTTTCAGCCAAAAATGACTGGACTATTACCCCACAGGGTTACAAGGGCCAAAAAAGCTCAGGTATAATAGCTTGGTTTCCAATAAAGTCCATAATTGTTGTGCAAATGTCGCAGAGATAGAAATTTTTTTATCTAACCCTAACATGTTTCCAAAAGAGTTGTAATGGTGACTGTTGTGGCAACTGTTGTGCAACAAAATTTAGGTTATTGGAAACCAAGCTTTAAGATTTAATGTTGCTTCTTACAAAGTTGTTCTGTGTTTAAAAAAATTTGATGTTGCTATTGGCATATTCTTAGCACAGTTAAGATTAAAAGATCTGATAATGCAAACTTGTGTAAAAAATCACCCCTAAAGTACTGTCAGCTAATTCAACTTACAGACAGACTACTAGATTTTGTGGCAAAATATACTTCAAACGAAACCTGAGAAAACGAGTTAACAGAGAATACTAAGCCAAGCATTTACTCATATTTCATTTCGGATGCAAGCAAGATTTCATGTTGGGCATGTTCTGACCCTACTACGGGCGCCTGCCCAACTTTATACGCGGGACTGGCCCGTTTTTAGACGTCAAAAGACGGGTCAGTGTTTTCGCAGTTGGGATGGCCCATCTACGGACGGGCTTAGTCCAACCTTGGACAAATGTATGTAAATTGGTACAGGCCCAATTATTGACAAAGGAATTGTTACACTGGCTGTGCACTCGCCGACCGCCATTTTTAGGTTTGTTTATATTTGTCGGCACCGGCAATTTGTGTAAGTAATTTATAGAAAGATATACAAGATGGCGCATAATGTCACATGGAATTTTCGGAAAGGGAGACTTACATCAACTTACATATTTACTCGAAAAACATTAAACTCGACTTATTTGTTATGGCCACAACTTCCCCTTTGCAATTAAGCTAAAAATAATGCACTTAAATATCAAAACAAGTTAATCACGCGGGAAAATTATTTTACATGTGTTTTCCGAAGCCGCAAAACTTGATAATACGTAATCGCGTTCTGTAGCATTTAGTGTTGATTTTTATGGTTTTATTATCGTCCCTATCAATCAAAGTGGAATACATTGGGTGCTTATTGTCATTGATGTTGCCGAGAAGCATGTCATTTGTTCTTGATCCTCAAGCTCGACCCCAGCACCCTTTACCGTGGAAAGCGCAGCGCCGTTGAGAAGCAAATAGTCCTGGGGACGAGGTTGCTTGATCCTATGACCAATAACACCTTATTCAATTAGGTGAACACATATTGAAGAAAAACTTTACGAGTACCATCAAAAAGAGTGAACCCGTTCAACACTACTCCCTGCAAAAAGATGTTTCGAGTTGCGGCGTTTTATGTTTTTTTATGCCTTTCAAATTTCTTCAGGTAGTAAGAACATCAAATTGTTATAAGTCAGCCAGCCAAATTTTGGCAATGTTTTTAGCTATAAAAATTCTGCGTTCGCTTTCTTTAGGTTACAGCCTGCTGGAAACTTGTTGCAATGCAAAGAAATATCGTTTCTTCATTTACAAGAATTCCGAAAAAGACTCACTCGATTTGCGCAAGGTGCTTCTTACACATTTTAGTTCGATTTAAGAAAGTTCTGTGCATATGGAAATAGAAAATTAATTTTTTAACGTTGTTTTAGATATGTCGTAGTGAAAGTGAAGACATAAACTGGGAGCAGTGCACAACGTGCCCACAATAGTTCCACTGTTGTTGCTTGAACATGTCGTTGGCAGATGCTGACGAAGCAGTTAGCTTCAAATGTCCATAAATCTTTATAAGTTGTTTTGTAGATTATGCGGAGTATATATTTTGTTTTTTTTATAGTCATTCTTATTTACGAAAGTACTTACCCATTTCAATTCATGACTTTTGTTTTGTTTGGACATTTCGCTTTTCGTTGTGCTTTGAACATTTTGCCGGATTATAAAAACTTAGCATATCTCCTGCCTTCCGTCCAGAATGCATAAAACGTTTTGAGATTATTATTGTTATTATTATATATTACGAGTTGTGAATGTATCATATGCTTATCTTGACTAAAAAAAACTCAATAAGAAACATATGAGTTTGTTTTATCTGCAAAAAAATCCATGCGCTGTTATTCATCCCGCCGACATAGATTTTGGTTCGGGAATGGCCAACCGGCGGGCCGCGGGTAAATGACGTACCCCCACGGGGTAATTGTTTCGGCGAGTTAAAAGTTTTTCGAGTAAATATGTAAGTTGACGTAAGTCTCCCTTTCCGAAAATTCTGTCACATGCTTATACATTCATTAAAGGTAGGTTTCCATACGACTGCATTTTCCGCTCGAGCGTAGAAAGCTCGGGAGCATTTTTCTCTTGAGTTTGAACTTAATGGAAATCAATTTCCCGCTTGAGAGAAAAGATGTTCAGAATAAAATGGCTGCCGTAAACAGAAAAAACCTTTGGCTACGAAATTTTAAAATAATAACAACAATGTTTTTATGGCAACGAATTAAAAGAAGACGTAACAGGAAACAACAACTAAGATGAGAAAACTTTTTCATGAAAAAGGGGAAATTTATTTTTATTGTTAATTTATGAATTTAACTTCCAATGGCCCCCCAACAAGCAGTTGATTTTTGTGGTTGTTAGGAAGATTTGAAAAGAATTTATGAATCCATAACTTTTGTTCACAAATTCAATGCTAACAGGTCTCTCTGCTGTACTTAACACCAAACACTTTTCTGAAAGGTGTTTTTATTTTGTGAATAAAGAAGTGCAGAAGAAATTGTTGTTTTTCTAATATTTTTCTTGAATAAAATGGATTGCGCAATTGTTTACATTTTCTTGAATTTCATTGGTTAAAAAGCTCGAGAGAAAAAATACGCGCTGAAAAAGTTGAATGAGTTCAACTTTTGGAGAGAAGCTCGGGAGCATCTTTTTACGTCGGGTCAGCGGTCATTCTACTTCATTGCGCATGCTTGTTGGAAAAGCTCTTGAGCTTTTTCCGCTCGAGCGGAAAATGCAGTCGTATGGAAACCTACCTTAACATGGTGTCAGAAGTGATTTAAACAACCGTTGTATTCGCAGCGCCGCAAGATGAGCAACCTTAAACGTCCCGAACTCAAGCTGACTTGAAATGTCTCTGAAAACTTTAGAACTTTAAGCTGAGATTTAGTGATTATTGCATTCAGTCAAACTAAAGAGACTTGGATAATCCTGAGACCGAACGTGCATGCAGCACACTACAAGCAGCCACTACTCGAAATATCTGCACTCAGATCTTCAATGCCCGATGAAGCACTTCAAGTAATACGTTACACCATTGAGCCCCAGATCGACACAGATGATAAGAAGAAACCATGGGTGTGGATGGAGAAACTGCGAACTCACTACACAGGTACAACCGGATCGACTCTGATGACAGACTGCTTCAAATTTTGGCAAGCCACACAGAACCCAAATGAATCTGTACAAGACTGGGAAGTAAGAACCAGACAAGGCTGGCAGTTTATGTGAATATGGACCGGCCACTGATGTTATGTGTCGGGACAAATTTGTTTTTGGATTACACGACACAAGCATTCGGACTGAACTCCTCAAAACACACCTAAAAACGGATGGTACACCGAAAGCAATGTCAGATGTTATTGCAGAGGCCAAAACATTAGAATCAGCCCAACGTACAAACCAACTCATCTCCGATACCGCCAAGGGTTTAGACGAAACCGTTCACTGGACAACAGACAGCGCGGTACCCAGAGTTTATTTGGGGGATACCGTTCACGCGCTGCAAATTGTTCTTAAATTAGAGTCTCCTTGACGCGCCACCATGTTTGGCGCCGATGGGAAAATTTGGATAAATGAGCATTCCAGATCTTCGGAAAATGCATTTCCCAGTGTATGAGCGAAGTCTTCTTGCACGAATAAACATGGTTCTATGGCGCTCGAAATTATGAGCTCGTGAGAACAACCACACGAATTCATCTAGGCTCAACCACCCAACCTGAAAAAAATTACGCATTTTTTGTTTTGTTTTTGACTTGTTTATTCCAACAATATATCACTATCTATTCGTCTTTCTGCACCGTCACGGTACTTGTCTACAATTACCTCCCACGTCTCGTCATCGTATTTATCTCTGCCCAACAACACCAAGCGCATCAAGTAATCCAACGATCTAACGCTTAAAGAATTTCTCGGTTTTGTGTGCAACAAACTCAGAACTGAGGAACCTCGTTCGACGTTGGCAGTACTTGGTGTGATGAGCAAAGTTAATTTGAAGATTTTCATGATGGCCGGGTATTGATGCCGGCCTTCATGCATCGCTGCATAAATTTCAGAAGCGTGGTCCTCCTTGTAATCCTCTATATCTTTCGTAGCTATTTCCTTCTTTCGAACCATGAGTGCAGTTTCTTCGTCACGCTTGTCTTGTAGACGTTTAGCACAGCTCTTGAAGTCTACCATGAAATATTCTACACATGCATGAAACTTATCATGACATTCCGCAATAGCTTCTGCCTCTCTCCGATCTCGGAACAGATTTTACACAGCCAACCATGTTTAGATGCTGAGTAAATCGCGAAGTCATATTGGTCTTCCCAACGTGCTTGGGCTTCTTGAGCAGCCAAGTACGGGCAACTGTTGTGGAAAGCTGCAGCTTCAACGTCTAATTCGCCTTGAACTTCTGATTCCACCTCTGACTCTTCACTAATTGAACTCTCAACTTCTAAGTCTCTAGCTCTTCAACTTTCACCGATCTCATTTTTTTTCTTTTCCCCGTCGTTGTTTTTTTGTTTTTTTCGCCACATATCAACTAATGATTTTTGCGACTTCGAATCATCACTACTTTGCGAACGTTTAGACTTGTATGTCGAAGAATTTTTGTTGTGGGAGTTCCCAGTTGATCGTGGTCTCACCATACTGAAAGTTGAAAAAATAGTGAAAATACAAAACCTACAAAGAAGTTAGAAAAACTATTGATATATTAAATAAATTTACCTTTCTAACATAAAACAGTTGATCGAATACGAATAATCTAAATAGAAAACCAGCAGAAATTTGTCGAGAATAAAACTAACAAACTTTTTTTTTCGAATAAACAAAACATTTGTTAACAATAGAATAGAAAGCAACGTAAAGCAACACCTGTTTTTTGTTTTTCTGATATTTAAATGATCAATGGACGCAAACGTGTGAATGAAACCACGTGCGCACAAATATTCCCGACATAGATGTAGAAACGATATTTTTCTTTCTATTCGATTGGTTGGGAACGAGGTTGTGCGTGGGAATAAATCAATCAAGCTATCGACTTTGGTTCAAAATTAAAAATGGCGCATGACGTAGTGAACAAGGGAATTCGTGAGTGCAAAAAAAGCAATCTTTATTTATTTTTTTAAAAAAATTTCTGTTCACTGAAGGTTAATTTGGGCGGATTAGTTTGAGTGCCCATACCGTTCTAACGGTATCGAAATACGTCTCAGTACGGCGCTGACAGGTTCGGTGCAAAGACCATCAGGACCGAAAGTGAAAAAGAGACACAATGAAATGAGACTGAACCGAGAGCACAACACATGTCACTGGTGTGGTGATACCCGGGGACCACATCCTTGGTCTGACTGTCCAGCCAGGGGAGGTACATGCAGCAGATGTGGGGGAAACGATCACTTTCAACGGGTGTGTCTAGAACCTATCAACAACAACAACAGAGCGGGCAGCAACCAACGCCAACCAAGGTCGACCTTTCGAAACGATCCTGCGAGACAACAACAGCACCCCTCCCGACAAACCCCTACAAAGACTGTCCATGTCCTACAAACCAGCAATGTAGTGAGGGTTGATTTGTAATCCAGTCGGATCAACGTATTAAAAGCAAATGTTCATGTTTTTCTGAAACCTTTAAGTAAACACTACCAAAAAAAATATGGTGCCAATTTTTTGAATAAAAATTGTGCATTTTACAGACCAGACTAAAATGACGTCATAAATCACTTATTTTGCTCTAACTCGAGTCAGAAGAATCTATTTACATAGATTTACCTATGATTTTACTAAATCATGTGATACCTGTGTATTTCACAGACCAGATTAAAATTTCATGTTTTGGTCTGTAAAATTAATATGAGATGCCGTGAGAGGTCAATTCTTTTAAAAATTGATAAGATATCAAAAGATAATTAACTGGTGGGAGTTTCATTAAGATAGGTTACATGGTTCAGAAATTATCGCCTGGTCAGTAAATTATAAATCTCCAAATTAAACCATGGGCAAAGAAATAGCATAAAACTTTATGGATTGCGTAAAGTTTTGTTCTTTAGTGATAAATAAACATATATTCGAAAAATAGATTATTGCTCCAGGTTCCGGAAGCTGGTCAAATGTAAGGTAAGTAAAAAATTATTTACTGCTTCGAGTAAGTTTTTTTCCAGATAGTTAACAATTTGACTGATCATTTCTTATTTGATGTTAATAAGCTTTCAATTCAAAGATTGTTTAAAAATTTAACCATAGCTATGGAAGATTCAATACCCATCAATCCAAATAAACGAAGAAAAAAAGAGACTAATCTGAATTTATGTATAATCTGTCAATCAAAGAAAACAAATGAAGAAACTGGAAGAAGCCCAAAAGAGTTGCTTGTTGACAATTTGTTTGCAATCACGAAGGAGCGTCATTTATATGGCGATTTACTTGTATCCGATTTTGCCCTTAGACTTGATGAGCTAACAGTTCAATATGTTATTGAAATCAAGGGTTCATATCACAGAACGTGTTATCAGGAGATGACACATAAAGGAAAACGTGACAGGGCAAAGGAAAGGTATGGAAAAGCAGCAAAGTCGAAGAACCCCAGTGTTATTCAGCGAAAGGCAGGAAGACCTTCTTCGGAAGAAAAGCAAACTCAAGAAGAAGAAAACTCAAAGAAATCTCTGAGATCAAAAATCATCTCATTCGATAAATCCCTTTGTATCATTTGTCAGATTGCTGGAGGAAGGTTACTCTTTTGTGCTTAATTGTAGGGGGGGGGGGGGGGGGGGGTCGAATAAGCAGGGGGGGTGGGTACTCCGGGGAAAATTTCTTAAAGTGGGGGGGTCATAATATAATGACCTAAGGGGGTATTACAAAATTTTCTGTAAAATGGGGGGAGGGGGGGGGGATAAAACGACTAACTATAAATAAACTAACACTAGTGAAACAACTAAAAATAAAGATAACAATGCTTTTGACATGTTTAAGGAATAAACTGTGCTGACATTTTGTTGATATTTGTTATATTTAACCTGTAAATAGTATTTGTTCTTGAGATTTGTTCCAAAAGAGAGATGTGTTTTGATTATAAGAAAAGATGCTGCTTTGTGATATCCAAAAAACTTATTATGAGGGGTGATAATAAAATGAGGAGGTGGGTCTCATTCTCAAATTTCGATAAAATGGGGGGGTCATTATAAAATGATTTTAGGGGTGAAAAATTCGAAAAAGTGCAATTTGACCCCCCCCCCCCCCTACAATTAAGCACAAAAGAGTACACAACGTGGAGTTCATTGCTACTGGAAGAAATATGCTTTATATAGCTGAGAAGTATAAGGATGATGGCAAATTTTGCGGAAGATTAAACAGCATAAACAGTGCGAATGATGCTGTTGCGAATGATGTCAAGTACCATCTTAGATGTTGGGCAACAGCAAAGCAACAAGTTGCCATCAAAAACAGGTCGTACGTAACTCCAGAGATTGATGATATGGCAAGTGTTATCCCAGACATAGAAATCCTGAACATCCTCCGTACTGAGCTGAGCGATTCTTCACACAAGATCATCACAACGAATCAAATTGAAATGGGGTACAGAGAGTTATTGAGAGATAGCGGTAAAAAAGATGAAGACATGAACAAGTCATACAAAAAGTATCTCAAGAATCTTATCGAGGAGAATATAGAGCACGTTTCTTTTGTGCTGAAAACTATTGGAAAGTACATTGACCAAAGCGGTTTAGATGAGATATTTAGAGTAACCGGAATATATGGTCCAGCAACACTTGAACAAATCAAAAGTGGCAAACATATGAAAAGATCTTTTGAAGCCTTTCATACTTTATACACAGCTCTCTCTAACATTTACATTCAAGAATTTCTTTCATCGCACCCCCTTTTGGAGAAGGAATTGCGAGAAGGGCTTACAGAAGCAATAACAACACTAGAAAATCTTTCATTCGAGGATTCTTCTTCCATTCGTGAGAACCATGAAACGTTTCTGCAACTACTGCTGGTCCAGATTGATTACTTCAATGAAAGAATTAACTTTGAGCAAGGCTTTGTGAATCAAGGAAAATTTCTGCATAACTTCATGAAAATGTTTGAGAATCTTTTTCTGTTTGTTAGGGCCAGTCGACAGAAGCATTGGGATTTACATCTTACAAGTCTTGATCAATTTGCAAAGTATTTTTTTGTCTTTGATCTTTTCAACTACGCTAGATACTCTCCAATTTACAGAAACTTGGAGATTCTTCGACAATGGTAACTTTTCAGTGAGTAAAATCGCTATTCCTTTTTGCTCACTTGGTGTGGATCATGCTTTAGAGCAAGAGAATCGCAGCATGAAAGTTCTCGGTGGAATCAAGGGGATAGGAAACAACATGCCTGCACTCGATCAGCGCTTCCTAATTATAACCGAAATGAACAGGATCATTAAAGAATTCCGAAAGAACCTTCATCTTACCTCTGATGGTTGGTGAAAGCAATAACCTTATAAAAAAGTAATGTTGTAAAACTAACAAATGCATTAAATGACCGTGAAGTCACATTTGAAAAATCAGACACCTTTTACAACATTGTTTCAAAGCGAGTTTTACCTGAAAAAAGGCTAAAGAATTTCTTGAATTTGAGTCTGATGGAAACAATCTTTACAAATGCTTTAGAGAAGAACGTATGGTGGGAGATAAATCAGTACACGAGAAGATAAAAAAGAGAAATCTGCCAACATTTAAATGTACTAACAAAAGAGTGAATGTCAAGCTCAAAGATCGCGTCATTGCATTAAAGGAAGATAGGAAATTAATGATACGTTTTATCATTGCTTCAAGAAAACGACCGGAAAGAGATCTTGAAAAATATATTGGCCAATACGAATTTTCAGTTGTCCCAAGATCATTGTTCAGTAGTGATGGCAAACTATTACTGGGCTCTGACAAATCAACAGTTATGCATAGAATTGAGGATGCAATCCATCAAGCCGCAAACACAGAAGCAGGGCAACAAGTGCTTGAGGTGGACATACCAACTCCTATGGTAGCAATATTTGATGGAATGGCTGTGGTGAATAGAATAAAGTTAGGTCCTGTTGTACAAAATTGTCAACAATTTGCTGACGCTTTTTTAAATATTGTATTGGACGAGGCTACCAATGCTGCTGAAATTCGAATTGTGTTTGATCGATACTTGGATGATTCGCTTAAGGAAAGTACTCGTGAGAAACGCAACAAAGATGCAGATTTGCTTGAATTCGAAGTTAAAGAGGATACATGTCTGAAGAATCTTACACTTAAGAAATTCGTATCACATATCAAAACAAACAAAGGCTTACAATTTTTCTTGCAAATTACTGCTCACAAGCATTGCAAAACTTGAATAAGAGTTATGCTGTATCTTTTGACACAATAACTGTCTCAAATATATCTAATATTGGTAGCCATCTCAATAACAACGAACATGAAGAAGCCGACACATTAATGATTCTCCATGCCATTGATGTTGCTTGCATCAATCCATTCCGAGTACTTCATGTTTTTTCTCCAGATACAGATGTGTTTATTTTGCTTATTCATTACTATACGCAACTTCCCACTGTAACGATTTTTGAAACTGGAAGAGGATCTATGAAGCGAAAGATCAGTATTGGTGCAGCATTTGAGGTTATGGGTCCAAATAAGAGTGAAGCATTATTGGGCTTTCATGCTTTCAGTGGATGTGATCAAACAATTAAGTTCAATGGGAAATCAAAGTTAGCATACTGGAAAGAGTTTGTAGATGTAGGAAATACTACCATTGATGCGTTCAAAGAACTCGGAAACAACGAAAAAATAAATGACGAGATTATTCGAGAGCTAGAAACTTTTGTTGTCATTTTATTTTCTGGTTCTCGTTTGAGCAACACCATTCCGACTTTGGCAGAAGCAAGATGGCAATTATACAGCAAGTATCAAGATTATGACAATCTACCTCCAACAAGGCTGCATTGAGACAAAAAGTTTTAAGAAGTAACTTGATATGCTTGACCTGGAAAACCTCACATCGACAGAAGCCAACAACACCAAATCCAGAACAACATGGTTGGGAGAGAGATGATGGGGTCCTAATGCCTGTTTTGACAGATATGCCACCAGCTCCAGAACAACTTATCGAAGTGAGCTCATGTATATGTAAAACTGGTTGTAATACGATGAGATGCAAGTGCAAAAAGAACAACATGGTTTGCACAGAGATGTGTCTTTGTGTGGAGTGTCAAAATGATGATGAAGAGGAGGACGAAGTTAACAACAATCCATCTTGGAGTGAAGATGAAGATGACGGTGAGAGTATTGACGAAGAAGATGCAGGACTGTCTGGTGAGGATGAATAGTTTAGGGGAAAAGGTAAGGGTTTTCTTAATAAATTCAACATTGACGAATTTGCACCATTTCTTTGTATCATTTCAGTACCTACCTGCCCTATTTACATTCCATCAAGTCAATCAATTTATACAAGGTAATTGTTACAAATGTTTTCTTTAGATTAAGGATGGCGATGTTTTGACGAATGACCATGCGAAAGAGCAATAAAAGTTGACAGGTGATAATTTTAAACATGGATGAAGTTGATGAATTATTTCGATGTTTAAATGAAGAATGAATCCGCTGAACGTTGGAAGAACAGATGGCAACACACGATTATGACAAATACTGTGTTTAGAATTAAAAGCTTTCTTGTATTTACGCTTTATTCCCTGAAAAAAAATCTGATGATACAATGACTACTGTTTCTTCTTTTTAAGAATTTTTTTTACCATTGAGCATTTAATTTACTGACCAGGTCATCATTTCTGAACCATGTAACATATCTTAATGAAACTTTCACCAGTTAATCATCTTTTGATATTTTATCAATTTTTGAATTGACCTCTCACGGCATTTCATATTAATTTTACAGACCAAAGCATGAAATTTTAATCTGGTCTGTGAAATACACAGGTATCACATGATTTAGTAAAATCATAGGTAAATCTTTAGCCTAAGTTTAGGACAATAATTGAGCTAAGTCTCAATGTAAATAGATTATTCTGACTCGAGTTAGAGCAAAATAAGTGATTTATGACGTCATTTTAGTCTGGTCTGTAAAATGCACAATTTTTATTCAAAAAATTGGCACCATATTTTTTTTGGTAGTGTTTACTTAAAGGTTTCAGAAAAACAAACATTTGCTTTTAATACGTTGATCCGACGGGACCTTATACAGTGACATCTCAACCTGCACTAATGAGTTTGATGCAATAAATGTTGAGCCACAATATTACACCGACGAGCAACCACTCTACCAGGGGTCAATGTATGCGGTCACAAGTATAGACGCCAGGACTAAGACAACAAAGGGCGACAAATATTTTGCCAACATCTCATGTTCTCCAACAGGAAATGAGTTCACCACACTTAAATTCCAAATAGATTCTGCCGCTACATGTAACACCATTTCACAACACATTATCGAGAAGTCATTTCCAGAAGTGAAAATACAAAAATCAAAGTTCACCCTTCACCCATATGGAGATAGCACGCCCATAACTCCGTTGGGACAAGTAACGTTAGTGTGTGAGAATTTGACAAATATCACACACTTGAGTTGCAAGTATTACCCACACATATGATGTCAAAGAAATTAGCTGTTATCTGGAAAGGACTGTGTAAGAATGGGTATATTGTCAATAAATGCAGAAACCAAACCACTGCAGACTGATAAACCGATCACTAAGGAAGACGTTCTCCAACATTATTCAGGGAACTTCAGTAAAATCGGTTGTCTCCAACCACCAGTATCCTTCACCATCAAATCAGAGGTAGCACCTATACAAATGCCGATACATCGGTCCCCATCAGCAAACGTGAAAAAGGAAAAGGCTACAATCGACCAGTATGTTGCTGCAGGAATCCTTGCTCCATCATTCTATGTAGAGAACAGCCCAACAAGTTTCGTGTGTGCATAGATCCAAGCCAAACAATCAACAAAGCCATCGAACGACCAGTGTATCAAATTCCGGCTCTCAACGATCACATACCCAAGCTAACAATGCAAAATGCTTCACGGTAGTGGATGTTAAAGATGGATTCTTTCACGTGCCCTTAGATGAAAAATCCTCAATCATGACCACCATGCACACAACCAATGGGAGATACCGATGGAAAAGACTCCCTTTCGGTATCAACAGCGGTCTGGAGGAGTTTCAAATGAGACTTATGACAGCCTTCGAAGGACTTGAAGGTACAGCAATAATTGCAGATGACATTCTGGTTTATGGAAAGGTTGACACCTTCGAGATTGCTGAAGCAGACCACGACCGAAAGTTTATCGAACTCATGGAACGTGCCAAAGAAAAGACATTCGATTCAACCCGAAGAAGTTGAAGTTCAAAAAAAAGGAGGTGAAACTTGTGGGCCACATAATAACCCAAGATGGAATCAAGGCTGACCCTGACAAGACCAAAGCAATAACTAACATGCCCGCCCCACATGACAAACCAAGTATACTGAGGTTCATTGGGATGGTGAACTATCTCTCAGCATATTGTCCCAATCTTAGCCACACGATTCGCCCACTAACCGATCTAACGAAGAAGGATGTGCCATTCAACTGGTCAGAAGCTAAACAAGCCGCGTTTGAGAGTACCAAAGCACTCGTTTCAACAGCCCCAGTGCTACGTTATTTTGACCCCACAAAACCGGTCACTCTTCAAGTAGATGCTAGCGAAAGTGGTCTTGGAGGTGCACTACTACAGATGAACAATGATAACCAGTTACAACCAGTTGCCTTCACATCATGCACAATGACCGATACAGAACGTAGATACTCACAGATGGAGAAAAAATGTCTAGCCATTTGTAATGCGTTCGCGAAATTTCGTCACTGTCTATACGGACACCACAACATTGAAGTTCACAGCGACCACAAACCAATGGAAAGCATTATGAAGAAGCCACTAAACCGAGCTCCAGCTAGACTCCAACGGATGCTGTCCATGCTTAATGGATACCACTTCACACTGATATACAAGAAAGGCACATCTCTTCACATAGCGGACACACTCTCCAGAGCTCCGCTTTGTGACAAATCCACCAACGACACAACCTCCTTCGAAATTTTTCGCCTGGAAATGCCATCGGAGTATCCACAGCACCACCTCCAGCTTAGAACAGACACGGAAACTGAAATACTTGCAGCAACTAAGAACGATCCGACAATACAGAAGCTCTACACTACAATCCAGAATGGTTGGCCTGAGAAATTGCAATTAGTAGCACCGGATATTAGACAATTTTGGAACTTTCGAGATGAACTTTCTATTAATAACGGCTTTATTTACAAAGGACACTGTATTTATGTTCATGTTTCCCTCAAACAGAGCATGCTGCAGAAGATACATTCCAACCACATGGGCGCCACATCGAACACAAGGATGGCTAAAGACGTGTTATTTTGGCCTGGCATGTCTAAAGATATACAGGACATGTGTAGCACATGTGATGACTGTGCTAAATACCAGAAGACTGCTCCAAAACAACCTATGCAATCACTTCCTATCCCATCACTTCCATGGCAAATCGTCAGTCAAGATTTCTTTGAGTTGCACAACAGGGACTACTTGGTCACTGTGTGTCACTTCTCAGACTGGATCGAAGTTGATAGACTCCCAGATACACTATCCGCCACCGTCATCGAATGCACGAAGGCCCAATTTGCACGCCATGGCATTCCGGACATATGCCATACCGACAACGGGCCACAATTCATCAGTAATGACTATAAAAACTTTTCGAATACCTACGGTTTCAAGCACACTCGCTCTGCACCATACTACCCCAAAGGAAATGGTAGAGCAGAAGCCGCTGTCAAGATTGCTAAAAGTATGCTGAAGAAATGTCACGACTTTCACACAGCGCTCCTCAACTACAGAAACACTCCGCAGCAAGGACATACACACTCCCCAGCTCAGAGACTCATGAGCCGCAGAACCAGGACAACGCTGCCAACAACCAGAGACGCTCTGATTCCTACATCTGTTCACCCCAACATAACTAAACAGAACATTATACGTAAGAGGATGGCTGCGAAGGAAATCTATGATCGTGGAGCAGGACCAATACACAGCAGACCTGACATTGGAACACATGTGTATGCTAAACCATCAACGCAAAGGAGAGGACAAACATGGGCATATGGACAAATATTTGAAAAAGATGAACACTCATACACGTTAAGAACACCAGACAACAGAATAATACGCCAGAACCGAGTCCACGTTACACCAGCTGCTGCTCCATTGAAACCCCTTGCAATCCAAACGTATGTGAATCCTGCACCTCGGCAGAAACCGCAACCAAGCCGCATACCAACATCGACGGTACCTACTACTCTGCCACCTCGAAGTACTTCGAAAATTCTGCAGTCAACAACGCTTAACACTCAACACCGGTAGTAAACGCCCCGTCGATGAAGCCTGGTGGTAGACCACAGCGCACTCATCGCGTGCCGGTCAGATTTAAGGACTATGACATGACATAGAAAACCAGCTAGATAGATGCCACCTAAAAGACATGTATATATTTGCTTATTATGGACTCTAGTGAAACTGTTTTGATAGTATTTTTTAAAGGAAGGGGGTGTTACACTGGCTGTGCACTCGCCGACTGCCATTTTTAGGTTTGTTTATATTTGTCGGCACCAGCAATTTGTGTAAGTAATTTATAGAAAGATATACAAGATGGCGCATAATGTCACATGCTTATACATTCATTAACAGAATCTCGCCCTTTTAAGAGTTAGGTCTTCCGAACGATCAGAAGTGTTTACTGATCTATGATGTTTAAAGGACAGAAGACTACAAAACCTCATGCAGATTTCTTACTTGAAAACGATCTTGTGCATGTACACGTCCCCCCAAATTTGACTCACAAGTTTCAACCCCTCGACATAAATGTTAACGGAGTGGCTAAAGGTTTTCTGAAAGATAAGTTTCAGAAGTGGTACACTAACGAAATACAAATCAGTTCGACGATGGAAAAGGTGTTTATGAAGTTGATGTTGACACGACTATCCAGAATGAAACCCATCCATGGCTGGCTTATAAGCTTGTACGACAAGTTGCGAAATTCTGAGCAACTAATTGTGAATGGTTTTAAAGCTGCCTCAATCACCGAGGCTTTAGATCCTCAAAAAGATTTCGGGGATGAGGATCCTTTCAAACATCTATTGTAAAATATGTAATCAAAGATGTATGTAATAATAAAAGTTTCACTCTCACTTTAACATTAATGTCTATATTGGTTCATAGTTTTCCTCGGTTGCTTCAAAATTTTAAGAATTTTTGTGTCTCTCTCAGTAATTTGGAGCTTTACAAAAATTAAGCAAACGTCCGAAATTAGGCTGAAAAAACGTCCGAAAATTTAAGGTCCGGAAATAAAAAGTCCGAAAATTTGAAGTCCGATTTTTTTTGTACTTAATGTATTCTTTGGTTGATTTGAATACAAAAAATACTAATGTCATTTTTTCCATATTTGGGTGTGGCCCTGGCTGACGCCATTACTTTTCTGGTCAGTAAAATATAAGTTGGAATTTTTTTGGGGGCTGGATAAATTAAAAATGGATGTTTATTTGGAGTAACTACTTTTAAAAAATGCATTTGCCATACGATCTTGTCAGCTGTGTTACGAATGAAAATCAAAGATCTTGTCTTGCACCAAAAGTTGCCAAGTGGTGTTGTTTTTGCTATCCATAACAAACTTTGAATGCATGACTCGATTTAACTCAGCCAGCTATGTACAACAATACGCCACAAAAAAGTTGCAGCAGTTCAGTTTTTCCATTTTTTGGAGTTAGTTTACGTTAAATACAAGGTCTTGATGTATGCAAAATATATTTTAACGCCATGTCGCAAGTTGGTCCTGGCCTGTCAACTGACAGGGCAGCATGTCAAAAGATGGTCCGTCCCGTCAATAGACGGGCCGTGTTCTAAGTTGGGTCAGAATAGGCATATTCTTAGGATATTGTTAACTTGAATGTTCTTACAAAGTATATTCTTATAAAGTAAAATGTGTATATTAGCTGATTGCCCTTGTCTTTTTTTTTTATTTCAAATATAGCATTTGTATGGCAAACAAAAGGATCATTTCTACTTATTTTAATGAGGCTGCTGTGACTAAAAAAAGAAAGGATTCCCAAGCTTTTAACTCCATTGAAGAACTTACAGTTAATCCAGACTTCAAAGTGAGAAAAATTCTATCCTTCAAATTGGACATTGATTATAGAATTATTTTCAAAATTGATGTTGCTAATAAAATATATAGGCAGCTGGAAAAAGAAATTAAGTATTCACTGGACAGTAAAATAAAGATTTTTGGGAAAACCTGTGATATTCCTAGAAAACAAGTAGCATTTGGTGACTTTGGCATCACTTATACCTTTTCCGGTGTAAAAGTACCTGCTCAAACATGGCATCCTTTGGTATATGATCTTAAAAGAATAGTAGAGGGTATTTGTGACTGCAAATTCAATTTTGTCTTGGTAAACAGATACAAGGATGGAAATGATTACATTGGTGAGCATCGAGATGATGAAAAAGATTTAGACATGAACTTTCCAATTGTTTCACTTTCTTTTGGACAGAATAGAGACTTTACTTTTAAACATCACTCATCACGAGGATCAAAGTTAAAAAAAGATATTTCAAATGTGAAATTGGCACTGGAACATGGAAGTTTGCTAGTTATGAACCCTACCACTAATACATATTGGTATCATAGCTTGCCTAAACGATCTGTTAGATCATGTCCTAACCCAAGGATAAACCTGACATTTAGAAAAATCAAGACTGAGTCACCTATTTACTCAATACATCCAAGAAAATGAAATACTAAAACATTTGTATACTTAATTATTTTGTTCAAATATCTTGCTAAAATTATTTTACCTTTTCCTTTTATTGTTACACGTGTCCATTTTATTTCTATATTATAATATTAAAAACATAAAAATTGCCAATTAACGTAATTCGGGGCAAGACGGGTCGGCGGGGTAAGACGAGTCAGAATTTTAAATCTCTTGTTTGGCCGAGATTGGTTCGGTAAAATAGTTATCTAAAGGGCTATTGTTTAAAAAAATTCATATTAAAGAGCTTAAAAGGTTGTCTAGGAAGTTGAATATTTTTTTTCAAAATTCTTGATTGGTTCTTTAGAATTTGGACTAAGAAGATTCACTAAGTATGCATGATGTCATGAACTAGCTCTGAGAGGGTGTTATATTTAGCATCTTTGACAAGCCATATAGAGTTAAAAATGTTTTCCGGCTGTTCACTTTGACGTTTTGAACATTTTACATAAATTTCAATATTTAGATACCATAATTATGCTCAATAAAAGAAAATACATGTTTTAGAGGTAGCTACTTCATGACATCATGATTTCGCATAATTAGCGCAACTTTTAAGACAAATATCTCGAGAACGGATAAAGATTTTTCAAAAAAATAAAAAGATTTCTAGAGAACTTTCAAAGATCTGCTCAACTCGATTTTTCGCGGGAGGTAACCTTTAAGTTACATCATATCTGAGCGCCATTCAACAGCTGAAACTTTACTGTAAACAACGATTGAGATATTACGAAGAAAAAATAAAGGTACGTAATTTTTAATCCATTTTTTTATTTTTGCTATATGAAACACATGTTAGGAAATTTCTCTATACTTCTCAAATACTGTGCTAACCACAGCATAGCTACATGTTTTAGAAACTTTAATCCTAGCTATACCTAAACATATCAACACAAAATGTCAAACTTTTTCCAATATGAAAATAATTTAGGGTTTTTTCCATAGGGGTACTTGGGGTAAGATAGATAGGTCACACGATAAATAAAAATTAGTGAATATCTTTGCTCTTCTCATGCTTACATTTTGCACTGTAGTTTACCCAGTCCAGTCACTAAAAATGGCAGGTTAGATAGCTAACTACCTACTAGCCAACATGTACCAACAAATTTTGTTTATTAAATTAGCAAACTCCTTTTATAAAGTCTGTGTTTGATGCAAACCGTTCAAGAAAATTTGATAAGTTTACCTGGTTTGGCTACGTGTATAGCTACCTGACTGTGGTGGGCTCCTTTTCATTTCCAATATATATACAACAAGGCCTCTTAATATGTAGCTACCAATATGTGGCTAATAGCAAGAAATTTCTTATTTCTCATTTGTTTGTTTGTTTAAGATGCGAAACTATGTACGAAAGACAAATCGTGGAAATTGGAACGAGGATCAGATGAAAACAGCGATTGAATGTGTAAAAAGAAAAGAAATGTCGATACGAAAAGCTGCTTCATCTTTCAATGTTCCTTTGGAGTCTCTACGTCGACGTTGTAACGGACAGCTAAAGCCACTTTCGGGAGAAAATATGCATAAAAAACAATTGGGTCCTATCCGTACTGTCCTGACTGAAGTACAAGAGACTGATCTGAAATCATATATACTTGCTCTAGACAATTCTTTTTATGGATTATCCATAAATGAACTAAGAAGGGTTATATATGAATTTTGCGAAAGGAATAAAATTAAGCACCCTTTTAATAAAGTGCATCAAATGGCAGGACGTGATTTTGTTTCAGGTTTTCTTAAACGCCGGCAGACATTGTCATTACGAAAACCAGAGGCTGTTTCATTGAATAGAGTGTTCGGACTAAACAAAACCTCCATCGACCGATATTTTGAAAACCTTAAAACAGTCTTAGAGAAATTTAACATCAGGCCACACCGAATATTTAATGTGGATGAATCTGGTTTAACGTGTGTTCATAAACTGATAAAGGTCTTAGCACCAAAGGGCAAGCGTGTTGTAGCTACCGCAACAAGTGGCGAGAGAGGTGTAACGACTACCGTTGTTGTTTGTTGCAGTGCTACGGGCAGTTATGTTCCACCAATGATGATTTTTAAACGTAAAAGAAAAAGGCAAGATCTCACAGAAGGTGCTCCAGTTGGAACACTAAATGAATTTTCTGATAGCGGGTGGATAACTACCGAATTGTTTATGACCTACCTTAAGAATTTTGCTGATCATACCAAACCGACAAAGGATGATCGCGTCCTTTTAATTTTATAAAAACAATTTTGATCCTTCCGTAGACATAACAATACTAGGCATTTTTTACAATAAACAGAACTGTATCCTACTGAACAAAAGCAACATCTTCCTCTCTTTTCTCCAAATTCTGGAAAGTGATCGACCATATCATATCGCACACATCTGGTACTGGTTAGGTACGTTACATTTTCTCCCTCCGCACGGAGGAGGAGACAGTGATCTTCTCTTGTTTGGTCTTCCAACACAAACAGGCTTAGAAGATTGACGTAGTGCTGTAGCCAATTCTGTAATGAATTTTAGAAAAGGCTTTTGATTTTTCTTTTGTATTGCTTCTTGCTCACAGTGTCGCCGGTATAACAACCAGCCATTCACTTTGCATATATCAATTTTAGGTACCATCTCTTTTTGGAGACAATTTTTGTCCGATATAGAGAGATCAACATATTAGCAAGATCGACTCCTCCCATTGATTTGTTGTAGTCAGCCACCATATCAGGAACGGCTACTTGGATATGTTGCTTCTTTTTGGCATCCCAGCGTCTGACTTCTTCATGAGCTTGGACTCCTGAAAATGTTGAGGCTACGTTGACACATTTGTTGTCAAACCACTTCACCACAAGACCAGAATTAACATCTGTGCAGTAGCAAAACGATCCACGTCCTTCTTTTCTCAAATCCTTGTCTGACGTAAGCGGACAGTTATTCAAACGATTCACACGGAAAGTTGCGGTAGTGAGTATTCCAGCCGATTTTAACTGGAGCATTACATTCATGGTTAAAAACCAGTTATAAAAACCTTGATTTTTCGGAATGCCCTCTGAAAGCTTCATGACAATAGCCTCTGCACTACAAGAGGTTCCTCCTGTGCTATTTTTGCCGTCATACAAAAAGAAGTCGTAAATTTTTCCTAAGATCCAGCCCTAACTAAATTTTTGAAGCCCCATTTGTGGGGGTTTTTAGGGTTATACTGGCGGACTCCACTACTTTTCTTTGTTTTCGCTGGAATTATCTGCTCGTCGATAGAATGACAGAATTCTGGCTCAATTTTGTTGTAGTTTTTCCTGACAGCCTTCAAAAGAGGTTTTATTTTGAAACATTTGTCTCCCTTGTTTTTCTTTTTCGCTATTGTCGACCACATGCAAAAATTCTCGAAGTTTTTTGTATCGCTTTATGGTCATTGTTGATGCAATTGGTTCATAGCGTGTTTCTTGGCTCCAATACATCTCATATCTTGGTAGCTTTAGGACTGACAACAACATCTGAACGCCAAGAAATCGTTCAATTTCCTCTTTGCTTGTATTTACATTGTTTCCAGATTTCTCCACACTGTATAAATTGATTTGTTCCACAACCATATTGGTAATATCGTCATCCCAGAATTGTTTGAAGTACTTTATAGGTGTCCATTTTGGTAAATTTTTGGTAATTTTTATTTTATTTTCATGTGTTTACAAACACATGAAAATATTTTCCGCGCTTTGAAAGAATTGGTTTTTCGCTTTATAGCTTATACAAGAGGAAAAACAACAAATTTTATAAAGTAAGTGAGGCCAATCAAATTCTTGGTTCTTCAAAGAATTTGTTGCAAATTTGAAACAGAGCCCCATCTAAAATTGCTTTCTGTTGCATTTGAAATGCTCAAATTTTAGTTGTCAATATTCACAGAAGACTTAGGTTATTTGACTAAATCCATACTCTTGCAATGTGCCAATTGCAACGATTGTTTTTCCCAAATTTTAGGATCTTCGCAGGCCCCGGAAGTGGATTATGTCGCTATGCGGAAGCACTAGAGAATGCCATTAACAAATTTTAAACGCTGTCCGCTTGGCCTACGTGTTTGCATACGTGGAGACTTTGCCTACCGGCTGCAGAGTAGAGTATTAACCACGTATCCATTTTTGCCATGTTTGAAAAATGACGAAACAACCGCTTGTTAAAAAACTTATTGTTCCATTAGTTATGTCCACGATAGAAGAGGTCTAAATAGAACATTTTTGTAACTTTTTTTTAGCGATTGAATATTTTTCAAGGAAAATAATAACAGAAAAGCATTTTTTTCCTAAAACAAAGTATATCAAGTCAAATCTAAAGTAAAATGCATTCTTTTTGATGTTTCAACGGTTTTTGAACAATATTGTGAAACTTATTTTTGCAATTAATCAACTTTTTTTTACTCTTTCAGAACTTGCTTTCGCGATTTACTCTAAAAAATGTCCAAAATGACCTTTTAAAATCAATTAAAACTTGTTTAAATTTCGAAATGGGTTATGGCAAGTCTTCTTATGAAATCGACATTTACCTTATTACAGGAAATTAACGGAGCATGAAATTAACGGATTTTGGCCTTTTTCGCGTTAATTTTATGCCGCGTTCATTTTTGGGGCCCGTAAATTTAGTGATACACTGATTTTCTGCCTCTAGTAATTTCATGACCGTTAATTTTGTGAAAAAAAGCCATAAAATTGTAAAAAAATACGGGACATGTGGTAAAGGGTTTAGATTACAAGTTTTATTTTTCTTTAAAATTTAGAGGTCACCAATCACAGTTGATAATTTATCATTCTATTTTTCATTCTCATCTATTATATTGTTCTCAAATCTGGGGTCAACCTAGTTCTTCTGTAGTAACAATTTATACACTTCAAAACTGGGCTATTCGTTTAATGTCATTTGTCAATAGATACACATCTGCTACCATTCTCTATGCACATTTTACTTAAATTTTCTGATACTGTACATATGAATAATGTTCTTCTTCTACTCAAGCTGTATCAAAAGACACTTCCTGAACCTATTTGCTCTACATATGCTATTGACTTCACCCATCCCCGCACTACATGAGCACAATCTAATGGTCTTCTGAAAATTACCTACGCACGTACCAATCAATTTGGTACTAAATCAATTCGTCATCAAGCTATTATATCATGGACCTCCCTTCAAACACTTATGACACACATTAAATTCTTTGATGCCTCATATTGTATGCTCAGCTCAAAGAGAGCCTCCAAAAACACATTCTTGCAACCTACTATATATAGGTACAAGGTTTGTCACACATTACATAGGTTCTAGTTGTGTTTCTGTTTGTCCCTGTAACCTAGTGTTTTCCTAGGCTTGTGCGTGTCTGTTATCGTTTCACGGTGACTATCATACCTCTAGCTCTTAGCTAATATGGTATCCTCCCTGCAACATTCTCAGCTATGTTTTTATATATAAAAATAAATTTGCATTGCTAGGCCGTATATATACTTGATATACTGTAGATTGTTGGTAAAAATATATTCTACTACTACTACATTATCGCATAATTATTTCTTTGTATGCGACGAAGAATGCTTGGTGGTGTTACTGCATGATCTTTTAAGTAACTAATAGCGCTGTAGGTACATTCTGTCATTATGCTGGAACTTTTTTGTTTACTTCTTCTCCTAACCACTCCTGGCAGTCATCATGTGGAGATTTCACATTACCACTAAGATCAAGACTGTACAACATGCAAACTGTAGCAAATATATTTATGGGACAGCGTAGTTTACTTTTGAAAATGTACCCAGCTAGCTAGCTAATTTTATTTTACAAAGTCTTCGGCTAGGTGACAAAGTAGGTAGCTGTATCTTAATAACAAACCATAGCTATATCTTATCTTAACACTAAACCATACGAATAAATCTTTCATAAACTAAACGATAAATTAATTTTTTTTTTTTATTTTACTTTCTTCAAGCGACGAGCTTGTCTGGTAGTTTGTCTCGCTCGCTTAAAATACGGCCGGTAATTGAGCAAACACCGCATATTTTGCGGTGTTGAAGACCGACCAGTGCCAGGGCTATTTCGTCTCGCCGTCCCGTTATAACAGAGAGATCAATATATAAAGGGTTGCGGAGCGGCAACAGGTCCCTATGTTCGCAAGCGAAATATTTACATCATACTCCATGACAAATATTGAGAGAACTTTTACCTGCTCCAATAGACAGTTTAAATAAGATCTTAAAAAGGTTCCTCGAGTAAAATGCAATCTCGTCCCCAGAGCTTCTTTTTTACTTTTTGATATATGCGTGCTGGCGCGGGTCTAGCCACTATTAGGTTGCGAAAAAATAAGCCCTGGGAAAAGATATTTATAATATGCATTTGTTTTCAGAGCGTATAAACAGCAAACACTTTGCAGCATAGATTATCTTATAGGTTTCTATAATTAAACGCACTTTTCCGTTTCCGGGGTTCTTCTGTTTGTTTAACAAAAAATCTGGAAAAATCGGAGAACGAGAATAAAAAAATCCGAATACGCGCTTAGTAAAAAACCTTGAAAACATTTTCATACAAAGCAGAAATAAAGGTTAAAGAGCAATGTTATGTGTACTCTCATAGGAGCATTCTGACTTTTGGCCTGCATTGAAGTGTCTTCAAATTTGATGAATCGAACAAAACATCGATGAATCGAACCAAAGCATAACGTAACGGACAACATTGTTTTTCAGGAGCTTTTTTCTTGTTGTACAAACAGTAAAAACAACATCATTATTTTTCACAGTTTGAATATTTTATTCTCCGAGTTAAATTATGAAGAAACTGAATAAACATACAAAAAGGATGTGTTTAAATTTTACAATAACAAATTTAAAGTTCCTCTCCTCCTTACGGAAGCCCATATCTGCCATTTAATGTTGAGCAGTAGAAATAGATTTCTACTGCGCAGTAGTCACATTTCTACTGCGCAGTAAAACTGTGACTACTGCGCAGTAGACGAGTTTTCACTGCGCATTAGTCAACGTTCTACTGCGCAGTAAAACTCAGTTTACTGCGCAGTAATAATCAAAGAACAATAGAATGGTTAGTCCACTGCGCAGTAGAAGATGTTCTACTGCGCAGTAGTGGTATTTTTACTGCGCAGTAAAAAATGTTCTACTGCGCAGTAGAAAGATGTCTACTGCGCAGTAAAAATATGTCTACTGCGCAGTAGAAATATATCTACTGCGCAGTAGAAAGATGTCTACTGCGCAATAGAAATATATCTACTGCACAATAGAACATGTGCTACTGCGCAGTAGAACTTTGACTACTGCGCAGTAGAAATATGACTACTGCGCAGTAGAACTTTGACTACTGCGCAGTAGAAATATGACTACTGCGCATAGAACTTTGACTACTGCGCAGTAGAAGCTAGAGTAGAGATGGAATATAAACACACTTTTCCAAAAACCACGGTCAAACTCTCATAAAAAATATCATACACAATTTTGCTTGTGACGTCACAACTTTTCGTCACACCCCATTACACAAAATACCGCTGATCATCGGCAAAAATGCCTATAAGCTCAGTGCTATCATGCGCAAATGGAGTAAATCCTCATCATGCGGTGCTTAGTCATGCATATCAAGGGTAAGTCCCTAACAAATGAGCAAGTGGGGTAGAGGGAAATTCCCGGCTTGCTCGGCAAAAAATTGAGCAAATGCCAGAGCACCCATTTTTCAAAAAACCGTGTATATAATAGAATAAACACATATACTGTGAAAAATTTACATGATATCGCTAAAAGCCGTGGACTAACGGGGTATTATAGGCTACGCAAACAGAATCTAATTGAATATATAGAACGTGATGTTGCAAGCCAGGAAAGATGGATCAAGGCTGTCGGTGAATATCCCGACGTCCTAGCCCGTGTGCCGGATCGGTTAAAGACGCAGGACATGTGTAACAGGGTAGTTGAAAAGTATCCCCATGCGCTAATCTGGGTACCGGATCAATTCATGGCGCAGGACATATGCAACAAGGCTGTTGGGGAGGAGCCCCTTTTTCTCCCCTATATCCCCGGCAAGTTCAAAACACAAGACATGTGCAATAAAGTTATTGAGGAGGAGCCCTGGCTGCTGGGGCACGTGCCAGATCAATTCAAGACGCAGGACATGTGTAACAGGGTAGTTGAAAAGTATCCCCGCATGTCCGAGTATGTGCCGGATTGGTTTGTCACCCGGAACATGTTGAAAAATAGAAAAATTGGACCCAAGTGGCGTAGGGAATATCACCAGAGGAAAGCCGAAAAGGCCGGAATTAAGGAGGAGCTAGCTCCGGTAGCCTGGCATCCAGATAGGGTCATCGATTGGTGCTTTCCGGAGGATGAAAAGGCAGATCTTGAAAAGTTGTGGGGACCAGCTTGTTAAACCTATGTTAATCTTACAGCCCTGTTGTAAGATTAATAATGTAATCTTCGGACTTTGTTGAAATCTATATATAAATGAGCTGGCTTAAAACGCAGGACATGTGCAACAAGGCCGTTGAGGAGTATCCCCATACGCTCGAGTATGTGCCGGATCAGTTCAAGACGCAAGACATGTGTAGCAAGGCCGTTGAAAAGAATCCCTATACGTTCGAGTATATCCCGGACAGGTTCCGGACTCAAGACATGTGCTACAAGGCCGCTGAAAAGTACGAGCCGGCGCCCAAATATATGCCGGATCAGTTCAAGACGCAAGGCTCGTGCAACAAGGCTGTTGAAAAGTACGAACCGGTGCTCAAATATATACCGGATCAATTCAAGACCCAGGACATGTGCAACAAATATATTGAAAAGTATCCCCCTGCATTCATGTACGTACCCGACAGGTTCAAGACGCAGGAAATGTGCAACAAAGTTGTTGATAAGGCCTATATGTTAGAGCATGCACCTGAAGGGTTCAATATGTAGGTGAAATCCACGGACCTTGTTGGAACGGTTATTGGCTTGAAACATTATCTTACAACTATGTTGTAAGATACTATAATAATAAATGTGCATTAACTGTAAATCAAAGATGAATATGTTTGGAACTGTGATGTTCATGGCATTTATGGCCGGTATTGGCATCTCCCTACCACTTATAGCGTTGTCCATGGTACAGGAATCGGAGAGGGAGAAGTATAATAAGCAGAGTATTCAAGACCTATGGGATCGCTATAATGCCCTGGAAATAAATGAATGAAGAACAATGTAAGGACTGTGAACATATGCTGGATGAATATGACAGATGCGCATGCGGTCGGAGGTTTGAGGTAAACGGTAAATTGTTGTGTTGGCAGTGCTATCAAGACTATATCACATATAATGGGGATGGATGCGTATGTACGATGACATGCAATTCTCTGAAGTCGTTTGAATTACAATAAAACAAGATGCTACAATTTGAAGAAGAAATTAAAAAACCCTATATTTTATAGGTCTACGCGACCTATGAAATATATATTAAATTAAGGCCTATACTCAGGTGGAGGGTCTACATAGCGCTTGCATACTGCGCAGGTCGAACGTTTTTTAAAATTTCATCCCGTACCTCTTGCCTCCCTTCCTCTCTGTCTTTTGCAACTAGCTGAGCACGCTCCTGTTCATTAATGGCATTAACGATCTGCCTAACACGTTGACGTATCTGTTCCTTTAGCAGCATATACTTCTTATATTCCTGTGCTATGAGGGTGAACTCATAGTTCTGATGACTCCATTCTCAATTGCTTTTGAGATAAGATCAATAATGGAATTCAGCTTCGTCTCCGCGAGTAACCTTATAGTCTCATGTTTTTTGGATTTCACACCCAACCTCTTCCCGGCGTTCCGCAGGCCGGCTTGCCCTATCCCCATTGCTATGCTAATACCCCCCATTGCAATAGCCAATGGTACCCCTAGGCCAGAGGCCATAGCTCCTATACCAAGCCCTGACGTTATAACGCTGATACCTAACAGACCATGGTCCGTATACCTCACCCAGGTCCCATGCATCTTGAACTTCTTTGCGAGTCTGTTCCTCTCCTTGATCTCATCCCGCAGGTACTTTTCAATATCCCGATCTTCCCAAGCCTATACTTTTGGCTTTCCTCGGGTATATCGGCACTTTATGTAGGTGCACTCGGCAAACTAGGGTATAGTTTGCTTATATCGCTCATCTTTATTCTATCAATAGCTGCATGGTTATCCCAGTGAACGAAACGTTTTTGTCGTGGTGGAATTCGTCTGTCAGCATAAACTCCAAACGATCTGTGGACCCCTTCAAAGGCATGTAAATTGGGGTATCAAAACTCCATGTAAGCATGTCTCCCCAAGCGTTTTCCTTAGTGGGTAACAAAGCGAGAATTTTAGACTTTTTGCCATCCAGCAGGGCATCACATTCGTCCAGCTGAGGGCAAACGAGTCGTAGCCGAATGTAGACGTCGGTCCTATAGAAGGCATCATAATCACCCTTCATATAGTATTTTTTACTAGGATCGTAGGGTAGGCCCAAGAGCTCCTGCAGTTGTCGGTGAATCACCACCGTGTACCCGTCAGTGACACGGAGCCTACAGAGTCCATTTTTCAGGACAAACAGTTTGATCCTGTCCTGTGCCTGACTGTTCACGATAGCCGCCAAGTCCTCGATCCTGTATAGACCGTTCATAATTTCAATCCTAATTTCCCTCTGATCAGGCCCCATCTTACGTATGACGAGCTCATTATCGCTGTAAAGGTTCAGCCATACGGGCCTGATGCTTATAGATTTCAAGGCAATTCTAGTGTCCTGTCCCAAGTAGTCCTCAAATATCGTGGGTTTGTATATATCGGTAATGTAGAGTTGTTTCATCGTTTTGTTATAAACAAAACGATGAATATCTACTCATACAACCCCAAGGCAAAGTACAGGCCCAGCAGGGGAGAATGGCCCCTTGATGTAACAAACTTGGAGCATCAGGACCTGTATGTATCGACGGAGTCGCATATCTCTGTGTCATTCCCCGAGTTTACCAAATACCCCATAAGGATTCCGACTAATCTGCTGAATGACCCCGTCAGAGTGGGTTGGAAGGGACAAGCCCTGGACTACTGGAATATCCAGGTGAATTTCGCTACCCATTGCGCAACCACGGCATTAGGCATCTCTACCAAGCACATGACAGGCTCCGTACCCCTTGTCAACTCCATCTTCAAATTTCACGTGTACTACCAAATGCGTCGCATACTAGCAAGAATGAAGGTACCCATGCCTTACGATAACGGTTTTTCGGAGTATAAAAACCCCTACTCAACCTCTGGGTATTCCCAGGTATGTCGTGAGTATGGCGCGGATCCCAATGGCATGTACAAGTTCAAGGCAGTGAGTGCCTCGCTCACCAATGGTAGATGGTGGCCCCAAGTCGATGGGGATTGGGCCAAATTTATCATCCCCAGCAGCCAGGGCTTGACGTCGGAAGGTCTAACCAAGCTAAGTGAGAGTATAAGGGTTTACGTGGTCCTGTTGCTCGGGTCGCAGGCAGGTGCCAAGGCATCTTTAATCGGGTCTGGTGCTGACAACTACACAGCAAGGCAAATCCTTTTGCAAAAATTTGAAGCCATGGTACAACGTCAGGAAAATGTAGGGCATGATATCACGGAATTCCAGAAGGTGTTGCAATATGCCCGGACTCCAGTGAATTTTGCTGTCATGCCCAGCGTGTACATGTTGCCCTCCGACATGAATTTACGTATAGGTAATATTTTGGGGTACAACAACAATATCCTAATAGCACTCGCAAATGTCAATATTGGTACCCAGATTGATGTGAACAACAAGCCTATTGTGAGGCATACTATCAAAACACCTACACATGCTACACCTCCCATGCATACTATATCTCCTATACCTACTAAGCATGCTACACCCCCTGGGCATATCGAGCATACCATCAGACATGTGGCAAATATCAAACTACATCCCAGGCATGCTACGCCTCCTATACATCCTCCTGAGCACAGGGAACCAACACAAAACCAGCACGAGAATACCAAGGCAGCCTTGATTACGACGGGGGTAGACCTCATTATTGCATACATGTGGCTTAAGTAACCTATTTCCTCCTTCCAACATAGACCATAGCAAACCCAGCAGCGGCCGCGATGGCCATGTACAGATGCTTGGCCGCGTATTCCACGATAGTTGACGCTACCCTCATGAAGAACGAGGCTACGGTACCCATAATCCCAGGTAATGCAGCACCTGCTTTTCCTGCCAGGTATTTGAGAAAGTTTCCAAGCCTTTCAAGTTGCTTTTCCACAAACCCCTTTTCATCACCTCCTGCTGCACTTCCTCCTGCAGCACCTGCTGCGGCGCTTCCCCCCGTAGCTGCAAGTATAATGGTACTTATCAGCAGACCAATGGCGGAGACGATACTCGCTATAGTTAAACCCTTTTCCCTGAAAAGAGTTTTAAGCTTCTCCAGTAATGACATGTCATCCCCAGCGATTTTCATCAACTCGGCCCTGATATTTTTCAGATGCTTAAAAATCTCGGAGGAAAGTAGACCATGTTTATCCAGCACAGCCTTTTTTTCCCCCTTCAATTCTTCAATATTTTCCTCAAGCCTAGCGATTTCTATATCCCTTCTCCCCCCAGTCTTCTGCCCCTTAAGTTGTTTCAACCTGCCTTCTTTTTTTATTATATCGCTATCATATGAAATAATCTCATCCTTCAATTTTTTAATGTTATCCCGCAAGTTTTCAATTTCTAGCTTTATTTTCTTCATATCAGGGACCTCGGTGGCATCATCGTTGATGCCGGCAAACGAAGTATCTACAAAACCTTCTACATCGTTTGCAAAATTTTGAATACCCCCTATTGTTTCCATCTGAATCACCTCACCCGATGCCTTCTCCTTACCTCTATTCACAAGGACATCAACACCCTGGATGAGGTTCTGGGCCCTTTCCTTGCCCCCTTTGTTGGGCGTGGTGATATATTTTTTCCCGTACGAAATTTGCCCCCAAATTACTTAAAATGGTACCGGCGCTTCGTAAACCAATACCCTTCTTTTTATATATTAAATCACTAATGTCTACACCCCTATAAAAAAGACGTTTTCCTTCCAAATGAAAAGCATTATAGGGGATCACATGGACGTGCCCCGCCCTCGGATCCTTTTTAATTTGAGTGTATAAATCGTCGACACTCATATTTATCAGCTCCCTAGCAGTATCAATACCCGTAGCCGTGGTGTCTCCATGCTGTTGTTGTCCCGATGTTGATGGAAGTTGCTGCGTTCCGGGGAGTTGCTGCGTTGATGGTGTATCTTCTTTATCACCTTTATCATCCCTTCCAATATCGTCCTCATGCGTATATACTGGATTATCAGCCATTTTATTAGAATATTTCCTCCTCCTATATAATAAACATGAATGCATTTGGAACTACATTGGACCCATACGCAGAGACGAAGCAGCTTTTAGGTATCAAGGGTAGAAAGCAAAGGGTTCAGATAAGTCATATACCATCTAGAATCAACCAGAATGAGGACCTCTATGTTGATATCCCAAACATGTCCCATAACGATGTCATCTTTCTCTCTTATTTGACCTGACGCTGACGGGGACCAATACAAAGCGTACCATTGTAAGCAATATAGGCAAAAGCCTGGTTAAGAATCTACGCATCACTTTGGATGGCAAAGAGGTCCAGAATATATCGGATTATAACATCCTCGCAGTGTACCGAGATCTATGGCTTCCGAAATTTGATAGGGACAACAACCTCATCCTAGAAGGCATAAACCCCAATGATGGGACCATCAGGGCCTTACAGGTCAAAGCTAGCGATCACGTTGGTACGGATGAAGAAAAGGCGATTGTTGCGGCGTATGGTAACACCTTCTGCATACCCCTTGGTAAAATTTTTGAACTGACGAGGGACTTACCCTTCTATCCGGCGGAATTCCATGATCGGCTGCAATTTGCCCTACATTTCGCGTCCTACGGTGACGTCATCAAAGATACAGGGACAGCAGCAGTAGGATCTACGGCTGCCAAGGCTGCTGATGCTGCCTATAAGATCACCAATATCAAGCTTGAGTTTGACAAGATTACTCATGAAAGTCTCGCGAGCGCTATGATGTCAAGGTATAGCCGTCTCGCTTTACCCTATGAACGGATACTCCGTAGTAAAGTAGTCATAATGAAAAAGGCAGATACCAGTTACAACCTCCAGATTGACACTCCAGCCAAGTCATTGAAAGGTGTCTTGCTATTGTTCATAGACCCTGGGAAAGTTAAACCCTATTCCAGTATAAACGAGGTGTTCTATAATCCAAAAATTGAGAGTATTAGTATCACTGTCGAGGGGGAACCCAATGAGCTATACTCACATGCCATGCTCCCCAAAGATCATTTGGAACAGATTGTCAACATTTTCGGTGCTCACGACCCTAGCGGCGTCACGATTGGCCAATTCTTCAACGAACGATACGCGCTGTTTATCGATTTTCGAGCCTCTCCGGATGATATTTTACATGGTAGCGGAAGACCACTACAACGCTTGAGTGACGGGATCACGTTGAATATGACCAAGAAAGCCGATGGAACTGGGGATTTTACATGTTATGTATACCTCCTGCAAGACGCCCAAATGAACATACTTGGGGGTAGGCTCGAAGGTGTTGAGTATTAAATAAAGATATGGCTACTATCGCTGTGATCGTTGCCGGGGCGGCCATAAACGCCCTTGCATACTCCGGAACAAATTTTCTATTCAGTAAGCTATCAGGGCATGGTGAGGCCGAACGAAGGCGTCATGACGAAGCCGATGAAAAGCTTAACGCAGCTCAAGCAGAGTGGATACGGAAGAGGCAAGCTAAGCTCGATTGGTTCAATGAGCAGCGAGAGATGCAGATAAAAGCCGGTAAAAGCCTTCGGGAACTCGATGATGACATGTATCAGTATTACATTGCTTCGGACAAGAAGGCCCCACAATTGAAAGATTTTTACACCCCTTCAAAAACTCAGCAAGATGGTGAGTTAACGTTCGTCCTTGGCTCGTTGTCTCTACTAGGCTTTGTAGCTTACAAGTATCTGTAACAACGTGCGTTTTTAACATATATAATAAAAACATGTCAAAAGCATCACACATTGTTACCGATGAGGAGGCGGAAAAATTAGGCCAAATTTACTATACCCCAGAACATCTCTGGATCGGGCGTAAGGCTATCAAATTACTTGCGAAGGAGAGCGGTCTCTCCAAAAAGCTAGTAACTCATTGGCTATCCAGGCAGCTCTTGTGGTTGAGACACATTCGAGGTCCAAAACGTATAGACTACCCCCATTTTACCATTACAACACCAAACGAAATGCATCAGTTTGATCTACTCTACATGCCCCATGATCGGTTGTATGGCAATACGTACAAGTATATCCTGATGGGCATTGACGTGGCCTCGAGATAGGCCCCTAAGAACGAAAAAGGCTAGCGAGGTCGCGGAGATGATCAAGGATATCTACAAGGCAGGACCTTTACACTACTCAAAAACCTTCCAGTGTGACAACGGTAGCGAGTTTAAATCTGATGTAACAAAATTGTTAGAGGACAAGGGGGTTGAAATTAAGAGGGCCACCACCAAATATCACCATACGTTTACAGCCTTTGTAGAGTCCTATAATAAGGTACTTGCCGAAAGGCTATTCAAGCCCCAGGATGCACAGGAGCTGGTTTCCGGCGAGGATAGTACCATTTGGGTCAAACACTTATATACCATCGTCAAAAGTCTAAACAATGCCAAGACTGCCATGATCGATATGAAGCCTAACAAAGCAATTAAGATGGATGAGGTACCGCTTGCAAAAAGCCAGCAATATCCCGAAGAGAAACCCCTACCTGAGGATGGATTATACTTGTATTTGCTACAACCGGGGGAAGAACATGGAGATTCGAAAAGACGCGCAACCGACGCCTTTTGGAGCAGGAAAATGTATAGGTTGGACCGTATAGTAGCAAGTAGCCGTGTTTTATACTATTTGAAGGATGGTCCTGAAAGGAGCTTTGTTTCGGAAGAACTCATGCTGATCCCGGAGGATGTTCAGGTACCTCCGGAGGAGGTTAAAGAGTGGTAATAGGAACATTGAAGGTATCATACCTATTTTTACTACCCGTAGGAGTAGTAAAAATTGTGCTTGGTCACTCATTCAGCAAGCCCCAGGAGACGTTCATGTGTGTAGTGCTCACCAAGCCTGAAATGTCTCACACGCTCATGGTTTACCTCAATACATCCACGCTCCCGAAGCCAATTATAATGGACGATAGCATTTGGTGTCTCTGCCAGTACCACAATCTCACCCTTTGGGTAGTCAACAAGCTTATTCCGAATCTTCTGCGCCACGTACCCCTGTTGACCGCAAATGGCAAGGTATTGGAAGGGATCGTCGTTATTCTTCTGGATAATAACCATGCTGTTATCCTTTCCAGGGTCTTCGAGGTGGGGCACGGCACGTTGCTGTAGCTCCTCAATTTCATCCCCCAACATCACGAGCTGACTATCTCTATAGTCAATTTCATCATTAAGAAAGGCCATGGCATTCTCCTTATCCTCGAGGGCTTGACGCTGCTCCTTGAGTTCATCCTGTAATTTTTCCACCCTCTTCCCGGCCAACCATTTTGTCAATGCCATGGCCCTAGGCTTTCTTGACCTGATGGTAATTTCCAACGCCCCGTCCAACGTTACGAATATGTCATGTCGTTTTTTAACCCCTTCCGGCATACCTGAACAACTGTACCCACCGGGTACAGTTCCCTGTATACCCTCTAGTTCTCCTCTTGATATTGTCATATGGCGATCAAGACCATACTCCCTAGCATTCGGAATACACAGGAATCTCTCTAGATCAGCACGTTTGAACAGGGGCTGATTTTGTTTATCGAACAAGGTCTCGATCGATCCTGCGGGTATTGCGTTGAATAAGGCGAGCTGTGAAGACATTTCTAATATACCAATGCTCAGCCGGAGGTTTTCACCATGGTCATTTCACTACCCGCAAAAGTAGTGAAATTAACGTCGATAGGTGGTGGGTTCAGAGCCCCTCCTCCACAATGGTAGCGCGTGGTCCAATATATCGATAAATCCTGTTAATGATATGGATTTTTCCCTCTTCCAAGGCCTAGGGTGGCACCCTGGGCCTTCAGACCCGCAATTTCCCCGGCCAAATATTTAAAACGGTCATTCGAGAATCTTCCAAGTCCTGGGATGTTCCAATCTTATGTATAGGCATGCATGCTTAGATTTTTTCAGTTCAGCCTTGATGTCACCCCAGTCCGATATGAGATTCGTTTCATCGTCCAGCAGCTTCATGTCACTCTTCTCATGAGGGTACCAGGCAAACAACTGCTTTTTCTGCCTCCTCAGATTCTTGGGGAGGGCTGTATACGATTGGGTTAATAGCCACAGGCTGTGTTTGCGATGCCTACCTGAAATAGCCAATTCAAGTAGTGGTTGACGTTTTTTATCAAGACCCTCGTTAGATATCATATCATCGACTATGAAGAGACTCTCTTCACCCGCCAGCAGCGATGATACCCTTCCTATCCATTCAAACAACTGGTCCTTAGGATCTATCAAAAAGACATATGGGTCCTTCCAGAGTGAGGCCCTTTCAAGGTATGCCTTATTCCATTTCAGGGTAGGGCATAGTATCACAATATTGTGATAGTACTTTTTATACTCATTTTCCAGTAAATCAAGTACACGTTGCGTTTTTCCACAGCTTGTCGGGCCCGTAAAGATAGCCGTATGGGGTTCCTTCACAACATTCATTTTACTAATAGTATAACCACTTTTGATTGTGAATTTTTGAATATACTCCGGCACAGCCTAAACAAATCAGCACGCCTCCATGTTTATTCTCCACAAAACCCTTGCATGCAGGGCATAGCTTGGTATTTTGGGTCTTATATTCAAGTGGTAGTGGAGTATATGTTAATTTACCTTGTAGACACCTCAGTACCTTGCGATATCTCTCAACAATTAGCAGTGCCTTTTCATGGCTCTCGGGGGGTGCTTCGATGAGTTCGGTGTACTGGGATATGATGTCGTATGTCAATAAGGTGTAAAGAATTAGGTAATTTTCATCCTGCTGAATTTCCCTAATTTCCAGGTCAGTGGTAAGGATGTCTACCTTGTGTTCGATAACAGGGTCCTTGCATTTTGTACGCCGCCGCCCCTTCGCTTTATCCAGGCAGCATATGCAAATTTTTGTCCTACTATTACCCCTAATCTTGAACATGTCCAGGGTTAAAACGTGCTTGCATTTCATACACGCCTTATTCATTTACTTGAATGTACTCGCCTTATGCAATGCCCGGGAAACATCAGCAAGCGTTGGATACCTACCTGTTTCAATATATCTAAATGGGATCTTGTGGTGAATATGCAGGAACTCATAGTCATCCCAGGTCATACCCTCAGAAAACTGGGTCTCAATGTGACCTCTACAGATAGTCATTAGCTCATGCAGAGGCTGGTTGCCGGGGTGGCACCTTGTACGTTTGCGTGACGCCCTGTTAGCATCAAGGCAGGTGATACACTGCCTTAACATTTGACCACGCTTGATCCTGAAATTGTCAAGGGAAAGATTTCTTTTACATTTTGTACATTTTTTAGCCTCCTCCATTTTCTATTTGTCCCCGAGGACAAATAGAAAATTTTACCGGGCGCTCTATTTTGGGGGTATCAGGGACTTCTTATACCATCCCTGCTTAATCGCGTATTCGTCGAATAAGATCGCTGCCGTCATATAGCCGGCGAGCTTCAGGCCGTCCTCCAAGTCCATCTTTGCCCCGGGTCTAGAAACTCCTAGGGCCTTCTTCGCACCCATGGCTATGAGGATTGTATATGATACCAGTCTGATTGATTCCCAGAGGGAATCAATGACCATCGTCTCCTTCGGACCCATATTGCTGTCATCATGCTTGCTTGTCATTTATTAAGTGCCATTTTTTAGAAAAAATCATTGCATCTTGAAGATGTTAATATTTGGCTTTTTGCCCTGCTGGGGCTCTGGTATGGTGTTTTGAGATTCATTCCCACCCCTGCCAAACTTGTACCAGACGCCTACCCCTATGGCGAGCACGGTCAAGGCCCCCACGCTATATATGTGAACCGACTGTACGGAACTGGCTCCAGAAGAGGTTTTGACTGCAGGCTCTACAGTACCCTCTTGTTGTTTCATTTCTTCCTTTCTTTTCTTCATCAGTGCTGCCAACTTATGACCCTGGGCCACACGCCCCGGATGCTTTACTTGTTTTGTAATGACCCTCTCTTCTTGTTTTTGTTCTTCTTCACTCATTTTATTATACAGTCCGAGGCTCTTCCTTGGCCTCCGCCTCCTCCACCTCCTCCTGTTTCTTCTTTTTACTCATATGTCTCGCAGTATGACCTGCTACCAGGAGGGGTGCCAGACATTTACCAATGGTACAGTACACGAGTATTCCCAAATCCGTCATGGAGTCCCGGATTATAGGATCCTGTTCTATGTCTGTGCGCAGTTCATCTACATTGTCGATGTCCACGAAGTTCCCAATCAAATTTGCATACAGGCTGATCACGTGAGTAGATAACGCCCTAGCAGTCTTCCCCCCTTCTCTTGGAGTTCTCGTTGTACGTACTCGGCATGTACCTTCTCGATAGTCTCCTCTGAAGCCTTATCAACAACCCCTTCTGTACAACATTTCTTCGGTAATAAATGTCCTTTGCCCTTACGTAGGGCCCCTTTCAAGGCCTGGCGTTTATCGATAGGCTTTTCAATATTTTCATATTCTGTGGAGGCATCGTCGAATACTTGTGCGATATCAGACATCTTTATTAGTAGTCGTTTATAACGAAAAAGAACATAAGCGATCATGGCATAGGAGGGCAGAAGTATAACTATACACAAACACACCTCCATTTATTCAGGGATTATAACACAAGCGGAGAGGTATGTACCCCATCGTCATGTACAACCCTCTTGTCGTAAAATGCCGAGAGCCCGAGCTTGTTTTATTCGTACGTAACCATCCCCTGGTTGTGTACCCGGAAACCTACGTTTTTGGCCATGTCTAAACCACCCTTTAACGTACTCATATACCTAGACCAAGTCACGGCATTTTGCTTTTTTGACATGCCCTTACACGAAAATTTCGTACCAGCTTTACCCTCCACAAAATAGCACTTGGCTGTCAGGGCAATCATCCGAAACCCAATGAATTCCGCTTTAAATAACCCTCCTGTTCGACTCGAGTACTTATCAGTGACGAGCCAGTTTTGTACGTCTTTGTCGTACTCGTCAAGCAGTTCGGGGCGAACGACATTTCGCAACTCTTCTCCAGAGATGGCAAAATAGGCACTGTCAGTGTCCATGTAGATGTATTCGAAATCTCGACGATCCACGTACTTGTCCAGAAAATCGTAGTAAAATTCGAGCATGCGAAGTTTGGCCAATTGATACACCGCAATACCACACTGGTAAGCTCTATCGATAGTACACTTGTGTTTGCCCCTTCTTACCTCATACGCATCCCCGATCTCTTCGAGGTCCTCGAGGTATGGACTTCGGAGGGCTGCATCAACCTCCTTTTCATTCCTTGTAAATGTAGTATTTGCGTGCCTCGCCAGGTCCTCAATCATTTTGCCGTAGAACGAGTTGCCTTTCAACTTGGCCGTATCCCCCGCAATACGCTTGTCGGGGTCTTTATGAGCCTCCCGTTGTGCATCGGCAATCTCTTCCGGGAACCAGGCAAAGGGCCTACCTCTGGCATACTTGAGAAATTGGTAAAAAGCAGTCACTTTCAGCCCATGATCAAGGTACCATTTCAGCACGGGGGTATACAGTAAGATCTTTTCAGCCTTTAGCAACCCCAAAAGCTTACGTGTACCCGGAACACGCTTGCGGCCCGTAGTTTTTAAGTATTCGTGCATATGCTCGGGGATTCTTTCACCACAAACAGTGGAGACATTTCACTAAACTTTTCGCGCAGATACTCAGGTACCTCGATATCAACCTGGGCAAAGCCAAACAACGATCCATCCACCACACCTCGCGTTAGTATCTCGATATTGTGTTCCAATGTCGGTGTAGCCACCTCGATCAGCTGTTCCTTCCCACAAGGAAAGTCTTGCATTAGGGTACTCGGGTAGAGCATATTAGCATACATTCGTGTGGTTCCTTGTACACGTGAGACCTGATACCTGTCACGTCTCGTTCATGGTACCTACAGAATACGATCGCGGGACCGCCCACCATCCCCGTCCGCAAAAGGTTGTAGGCCTCATTCCTCGTGCATTTTTCACATGCTTTCCGTACCTCCTTGCAAGCCTTACAGGTTTTGGTGTAGCAAGAGTCCTTACACCTATGCCTGCATGGGTCTCCCGGAGCGTATAGCTCTAACTTTGGGTTCAGCCGTAGAGACTTGTTCAATACGTAGCGCATCAACACGCCCGGAATACTGACCGCGTCCTTCAAAATATCTATCTCGTCATCGTAATACTGCAACCTTGTCTTGTCCACGGCTTCAATGAACGGTTCCACATCGGCTAGGTTGTACTCACGCAACCAGTCCATCATGGTGACGCAGCCTCGCCTGTAAAACTCGGCGCAGAATGTCTCGTACTCTTCGCGAGATAGTGTATTTTTCCCACTTAGCCGGCTATAAAAGTCCTCGTGAGCCACAGGCCCAACACGGTTCAACTTGTCGTGGCTCGTCAACCATTCATACGGAAACACGAGCTTTTGCAGCTTACATTCCAACGACTTGCACCAACCGTCATAGCTTATACCAGGAGCAAGGAAATTTTTGATGTCGAGAAATTTAAACCTTGAGGTGGTGAGGAACATGTAGTCGTTATCTTTTTTCGCCACCTTGATCTTATCGCCTTGCGTGATCTCTTCGACAAAATACCGCTTGATCAGGTTGATGTCGTACTTGCCAGAATTAAACCCGATTACAGATACTTGGCTTACCCACTCGTTCTACAACTCCTGGTTCTTTTTGGAGAGCATGTCAAAGTCGTCAGGCTTCGGGTACATTCTCTCGACCTCCTTCATAATCAGGGTATGCCTCTTTTCCAGCTCTTCCACAAACTGCTTGACCTTGGGATTTTCGTGTTCGATGGACGTCGGGTGGCTATTCAAACTATCGGCAATACCAACACTTATAGGAACATGGCTCGAAAGGTATGTTAGATCGGAGGTTTGCTGGTAATTTAACGGTGCTAGAAGGGCTTCAAAATCAAACACGATATAGTGAGGATAGGGCCTGAATTCCTTCTGAAAGTACCTCTTAATTTTGGGTGGTTTCTCACATTCCCAAGCTGTGACGAGGTTGTAACCCTGTTCCCGTATCATCCTTTCCTTAGACTGGGTTGCAGTGTAATGGGTCTTGTCCGCTTTGGTTCCCTCGGGCCGACAGGGGCAGCCGTGCCATTTACAACCGTTGTATTCATAGACGGTCTTTGTGATAGGCTCGTAGCCATCAACTTTCCACTCCTTTTTACCCTCGCAGATAACGCGCTCACCGCCATGACCACATAAGGCATGATGAATATGCCTTCCGGTTTGCTTTGCCATGTATTCCAGCCATTTTAAGGCATCGTAGCTAAACCCCTCATCGTAAAAGACCTTCTCCGCCTTGCTCGGCATACGTTTCACTTTCCCTCCTTTGCAAATGATTGTCGTCCTGACGCCCTCGCATTCGTTCCTCTTATGCCGCGTGAGGGAAAAGGCGTAATTAAACTTCTGTTTACATACCTCGCATTCCCAGTGTTGGGTCAGCACATCTAAATCCTTGATGTAAAAACAGTGCCCGTCCAGCATACCAAGATTGATGCCATCTAAACCTTTTTTGTGTTGCTTTTGACCATAGACGAGTCGCCATTGTGCTTTCTCGGAGTTTGTCTTGGGTTCAAAGACCCTGATGTTGACCTTGAATTGCTTGGCAACGCCCTCCAAATCCACCAGCCTTGTGGGGCGCACGTCCTTACGCTTGAGCTTAGGGTTCCCGTAGTAATCTCGGGCTAGGGCGAGGGCTGTTTTTGTTAGACGTTCCGTTCCCCGTACTACATCTGCCCTCTCCTTTACCGCAAGACATCTCCAGAAGCATAGGTTGTCCGTTCTGGCATCTTCACCATCCATGGCGTAAATGCACCTTTTTTTTCGCAACCAATCCGGGAGAGGGCCGCATCCCAAGAGGGGTTCACGCGTGCTTATCACCTTGATCTGTACGTGATCGAAGACAATTTTTCCCTCATATGCCCCCGGGGTCTCGGTGGTCCTAACAGGTGGTAAATAAGCCTTGGTCCAAAACTCATAATCCTCCAGATCGAGACGCTTCATTTCGCATTCTTCAATGAACCCTTCGATTTCCGCCATACTTGACAGCGACCTGGAGCTCTTGGTTTTGCCGTAAATAGACACGCCACCTCCACCCTTGTAAATATCACAACCAAAACTGTACACAACCTTAACGCGCATTTCTATATGTGGCGTAATTTTTTGCACAATCGCGTCCCTCAGGGATTGATTCAAATGCTTGTTGAACCGCCATGTTTTGATCCTATTTCCATCCTCCAACATCTGGATATCGTCTTCAATGCCCTGATATTCAATATCCTCCCTTGCCTCCTGTTCAATCACGTTGTGAAGCGTTGTCGCTCCCGAAATTTGTTCCCTTGCCTTGTTGTAGTAGAAGGCAACGGTATCTCGCACACTCTGTAGTCGGTCGGCAAGGGCGTCGCGAGTTGCTGCCACTGGTGCCGACACGGTGCTATGCTGATGGCATTCTTAAACCAACTCATCTTTATTATATACACGGTTCTTTGAAAAATGGGTGCTCTGGCATTTGCTCAATTTTTTGCCGAGCAAGCTGGGAATTTCCCTCTACTCCACTTGCTCATTTGTTAGGGACTTACCCTTGATATGCATGACTAAGCATCGCATGATGGGGGATTTTACTCCACTTGCACATGATAGCACTAAGCTTTACTGCGCATGCGTTGAATGATAGGGATTTTTTGCTGATGATCAGCGGTATTTTGTGTAATGGAGCGTGACGAAAAGTTGTGACGTCACAAGCAAAATTGTGTATGATATTTTTTATGATATTTTTGAAAAGTGTGTTTATATTCCATCTCTACTCTAGCTGTAGATATATTTTTATTGTGCTGTTATTTTATGTTATGTTATTTTGCCTTATGACGATATCTTAAAGTTGATTTTTAACGTAATAAAAAGAAATTGAGCTTGAGAACGCTACATCGAATTTCAAACTTTCGATTTCAAATATTCTTATATTCTTCTTGATATCATAGAGCTCTATGTTGATCTACACTCGCGTTTCAAAAATATTGTCAACCATTATAGAATAAAATCGTTTAAAAAACATAACTCAAAGCCTCATATTATACTGCGCAATAGTTGAAGTTCTACTGCGCAGTAGTCAATGTCCTACTGCGCAGTGGACCGAATTCGACTGCGCAGTAGATCTGTGACTACCGCGCAGCAGAACTATGACTACTGCGCAGTAGAATTGTTTTTACTGCGCAGTAGTGATTTATTTCTGCTGCTCGACAATAGTGGCAGATATGGGCCACCGTACCCTCCTAACAACTAATGTTGCAGTTTAAAAATTTTTGCGGAGCAAAGCGTAGTGCGCGCCAGCGCACGGAGCGTAGCGAAGCCCATTTTCTGATGTCAATAGTGCGGGCGTATATAAAATTTCCGCCATTTCCCTTACATATAGGTGAAATTTTGAGTTGGACCAACTTGTAAGCGTTTGGACTCATGACACTCAAACTAAAGCCGCGGTCAGTTCTTGTTTACGCAGCTGTATATTTAGTGATTTTATTTTTAGTAAGAGTTGATTGGTGTAGATGTTATATAAATAAGGTGACAAAATGGAATCTTGATGCACTCCTTGAGTAAGTTTAAATTCTGGAGATATTTGATCAAGATAAGAAACAGATGCAGTACCATTTATATATAATTTATAAATAATATTTATGACAGATGAAGGAAGATGAGTATCAAATTTCAGTTTGTTGAAAAGTGATGACCAATTACATGAATCGAATGCTTTTTCAGCGTCAAGACTGCAAATGTAAACAGTGCTTCCCTTTGAGTTGTAGGATTTGATTGTTTCATTAATAACATATTCAGCATGAAGCGTAGACGATTTATTTTTGAATCCATATTGAGACGAAAAGCTATCTTTAATATTTGAACATTTAATAAGAATAATTGATTCCAAAAGTTTTGTTACAACTGGAGTCAAACATATCCCACTGTAATTATTTGGATCCGACAGCGATTTTTTGAAAGATTTAACTAACAGTATAATAAGTGACTTTGACATTTTAGCAGGTAAAACGCAAAACTCGAACATATAATTATAAAAATCAGTTAGCCAGTTGACAAGATTTTCACAGTTAGATTGAGTAATGTGTTCTGCAGAAACTTTGAAAGGATCAGGAGATTTGCCCATATTTAAAACTTTAATTGCTTCCATGATATCTGCAGAAGATACGGCAAAATTCGTTTGATTAGGAGGTGGAATGAATGATGTGTTATATTTATTTGATATTCTTGGTGTGTTGAGAAGATGGTTAAAATGACTTTCAAATTCTTTGGTTATTTCTTCCTTACATTCTTTGTTATTGATTTTGAACAGACGAGATGGTGATTTTTTTAAAGATTTTAATCTTTTCTAGAATTTCTGTGGATGTGTGTTTTTTAACTTGTCGATATTAATGTATTGGTGAACTAGTTTATTGTTCTGTGCCATTTTGATGCCTTCTCTGTAAATTTTTCGAGCAAATATATACCGATTGTAAGGTATAGATGTTAGGTCTCTTTGAAAGCCGGACGCTTTCCATTGGTTGAAACGATATGATAAGTTCCTTTTAGCTATTGTGAGGTCAATAGTCCACCAAGATTTTGGAGAAAAATGATTTTTATTGCCAGTTAAAATGTTATCTTTAATATGCCTCTTGGCTACAGGTTAACAAGGTATTGTGAAACCAATCCAGTTGATTGTCTATGTTATTATGTTGAAAGGTGATATTACGAAAGCGTTCATATATTAGATTATTATAAAAATTTAAGAACTCTTCATTTTTCCATACATAAGCTGGTACATACTCTGTGTGGTTATGGTTGGTTTGTGAGTTGTTTAGAATATTATTATTATTATTATGTTCACCAAAAGTCATTCTCAATTCAGTAATTACTGGCAAGTGATCACTAACGTTTGTTGCCGTGGGTCCTACGATATTGCAGGACACAAGTGTGTAGAAAGTAGATTTAAACATGGCTATATATGATCAATGTAAGAGGAATGATTAAGAGATAGGTGATGATATGAAAAACAGGGTCCATTTCCGTAAAAGACGTCTACTAATTCTAGATTGTTTTTGGTAAGAAAATCGGCAAATGGTGACAAGTGTTGATTACGTGATGGGCTGGAACGAACCATATTGTCGTAAATATTGTTCGGAAAAGATTGAAAGTCCCCTATGATGATTAATTCTCCTTGGTTACTGTATTGATTTATTATACTATTTAAGGATGCTAGAGCTATGGTGTAATTATTTATTGATTCCCTCCCATGACATGGTGGTGGATAGACTCCTATGATTGTTACAAGGTGATGACCAGTGTCTAACTTAACTGCCATTATATGTGGTTCGTCGACAAGTATGTTAGCAGAAATGAATATATTATGACGTATGAGGAAACAATTACCGCCAAAGGGTCTGCCTTGTTGGTGCTTGCTAGCTGGTTGAAAAAGTACTGTGTGAGATTGAACAGAATCTGTTATTATCGGTTTCTCGAGTGAGGATAGCCAGTGTTCAGATAAAAAAAAAATATCATTCTGGTTTATTAAAAAGTTTATATACGATGTGTTAGATTTGAAACAATGACAGTTAAAAGAACAAATATTTACGCGGTGTTGTTTGAGTAGATCAGTTTTAGCATGACCGGGGATTATTGCATATTATAAGCAAAAAAAACCAACGGGGGAGAATGCTCATTGTGATAGCTGAAGATAGTTGAAGCACTATGGAGATAATTCAATTTAGAGCATAAAATGGGAAATTCTGAAAATTTAGGTATTCTAATTGTCTTATACTTTTATACTGTCTCCATAAGGACGTCTAACTGTTTGAACAAAGGAAAATAATCAAAAAGTAAGACAGCTAGCGAGGCGAAGCTGTCTTCAGAAACAACAACAAGAAGAGGTCGGTGTTGCAAAGAAGTCTGATTTCAGTAAGTTAAAACGTTTAAATAATAAAGAATAACACAGAAACTTCGATTGATTTATCTCATTTATCATGTTCGGAACTTTGTTGATACATTTATAAAAGAATTACGATGGAAACACAGCTACAGATGCTCTCCCTCATTCATTACTTTTTCTGTAATGGCATGAATCCAGTAACCATGTGATCGATTTTGCCGTGCGTTTATTATCGCATGATTCGTGCAATGAAATTATAATGGCGGTTCTGTAGGCGATGAGAAATTAGGGTGAGTTTGTTATTTCTATGAAACATTTGAACATGTTCTGGTTGTCAGTTAGTTTTCAATAAAATTTTCAGGATAATGTTTTCTCTCATGTATATCTTTCAATTTTTACAATAAAATAGGCACTTCAAAAAAATTTGCCAACAGGGTGATTACGCGCCTTTAAACTTTATTCAAACTACTAACCTTATTTGACATTCATTTTGAGTTGATGCTATATAATTCCAACCATTTGTTGTACTTTGTGACGTGTTGCATGAGCTGTTGTTGTTACCTAACCCGACACCAACTTAACTTACGCAACTCACGCAAAAACGTTTTCGGTTTGTTTTGTTTTCACAGTTTTATTCGAATGATATTTTCGAATAGGACAGTGTTCTTAAGCAGGTGGCAATACAGTAAATAAAGTCGAAATGTTCAATTTTTTTAAATGTAGCTTTTTAGGTATTTTCAACACACCGCAGAATCGACTACCGTGATTAAAAATGTGATTTTTTTATTATTTTTCGTGCAAATTTGTATTTTAAAATAGAGAATATTGCTAAAATTCTCCAAAATTGTCAGTAGTTTTTCAACTTCCCCTCATCTACCTAAATAAAACGAACTAAGATTTTGAACTATGTCTAATTTGTTGTGTTATTACCGCATAGACTAATGACTATACTTCGAAACCACTCATGACGGAAAACAACAGCCAACTACAAGTCCAACAAGAAGACAGTAGAAATGGCAAACAAAAACAGTCGATTACGTGTTCCGTACGATGTCATTCACTGTACGAAGTTGGGCTTTTTTGCCGTAGCGCTGAGAGTGACCATCTCCGCACAAAACTGACCATCTTCGTACAGCGGCGAAAAAGACTAGATAATAACTTTTTTTTAATATCTTCTTTTTTAAATAAAAAAGAATACATTTATTTTACGATCTAGATGTCTCTTTGGAAAAATACCAATGAGGCGAGCAGGTTAGACTCCTGTCTGGATCTCATTACATTTTATGCAAATAGTATGATGAATATGAGTATGCTATTTTAATAGCTAGATATATATTTTTTATACTTTGTTTTATATTACCAGAGAATAAACAATGGTGTTTTTAAAAAGTGGTACTAGTGCTCGTAAGTATAAATTTGATCTCTTTGATTCGAATCAGGTTATATCAGGTATGGTATTGATTTTTTTTATTAACCTTTCTATGGTTTTTATGGTAGTGACATTATTTTGAATTCTCGTGCAAAAAACCTGTAAATCACCCTTGTCCCCAGTGCCTTTGCGTGGCTCGTACGAAACTCTTTTTGTAAACATGGTTGTGTTAATAATTGAGTGAGAACGAAGAAGAACGCAAAAACTTTCCATACATTATTTTTTCTAACCTTTTAATTCATTTCGATAAAGGAAAAGGTAGGTGAATTTCGAATCCTTTTCGAGTGCTTTTTCGAACGCACATATTGCAAAAAATGTCAATATAGCTTCTCTGAGTTGCGACAAAAAATTGTATAATTAACATTTACTATCAGTTTTCCTTTTTAACTTATATTCCAGATATCAAAAACTGATGTACGAGTCGAACATTACAGAACCAACTGGAGTCATCACCAATTACATTCGGATGAAGTACCCATGCGAATTCGATACAGGGAGATTGTCCTTAAACCGCATTCAGTTTTTGTTGGTGCAAATTATTGACAGAATAAACAAAAAAAATCGATGTAAAGGACATAATGATAAGATATAGTAGTCTTCATCTGTGTCTTGGTATTTTAAGTTGTACGAAGTTGGTTTAGAAAAATTCAAGTTAAGAAGTGCCGTTGGCCCAACCTCGTACACAGTTATCTCAGGTGTACGAAGTTGGTATGGTTAAAAAATATTCAACTTAAATAGAAGAAGTGAAGTAGGCCAAACTCGTAGACAGCAATCTAAGTTGTACGAAGTTGGTATGGATAAAAAAAATTTGAAGTTAAGTAGGAGAAGTGACGTTGGCCCAACCTCGTACACGGTTATTTAAGTTGTACGAAGTTGGTTTGAATCAGAAAAATTCAACTTAAGTAGAGGAAGTGAAGTAGGCCCAACCTCGTACACAGCAATCTAAGTTGTACGAAGTTGGTATGGATAAAAAAATTTTGAAGTTAAGTAGGAGAAGTGACGTTGGCCCAACCTCGTACACGGTTATTTAAGTTGTACGAAGTTGGTTTGAATCAGAAAAATTCAACTTAAGTAGAAGAAGTGGAGTAAGCCCAACCTCGTACACAGTTAACTATAAGTTGTACGAAGTTGGTATATTTCAAAAAATTTGAAGTTAAGTAGGAGAAGTGACGTTGGCCCAACCTCGTACACGGTTATTTAAGTTGTACGAAGTTGGTATGGTTCAAAAAATTCAACTAAATTAGAAGAAGTAAAGTAGGCCCAACCTCGTACACAGTTATCTTAGTTGTACGAAGTTGGTATGGTTAAAAAAAAATCAACTAAATTAGAAGAAGTGAAGTAGGCCCAACCTCGTATAGAGTATTTGAAGTCGTACGAAGTTGGTATGGATTAAAAAGAATCAAGTTAAGTGGGAGCAATGACATTGGCCCAACCTCGTACACAGTTATTTAGGTTGTACGAAGTTGGTACAATCATTAGATGATGGTCAAAAATTAACGTTCAGAGAATATTTAAGATATTATATCATGCTTACTGAATGTATTTAACAATGTTTAGATATTCATTTCTAAACCAAATTATTCGTTGCATAATTTTTGTACAGCAATTGTAATGCCCATTTTCGTACAAAATTGCCCATCTTCGTACAAGCGCGAAAAATGACCAACCTCGTACAACGGGTCAATTCCTATGGAACGTCAAGGCTGCCTTATTCGATGATTTCATTCGGTCATAAAACACTATTTGTCGCTAATTGTATTCGATTTTGTTATAATTCATTCGATTTTATAAAAATTCATTCGATTATGCGCTAAATTCATTCGATTATGCGCTAAATTCATTCGATTATGCGCTAAGTTAATTCGATTATGCGCTGAATTCATTCGATTATGCGCTGTTTGCATGTGATAAATTATTCGATGCGCTGAATTCATGCGCTAAATTATTCGATGCGCTGAATTCATGCGCTAAATTATTCGATGCGCTGTTTGCATGCGCTAAATTCATGCGCTATATTATTCGATGCGCTGAATTCATGCGCTAAATTATTCGATGCGCTGTTTGCATGCGCTAAATTATTCGATGCGCTGTTTGCATGCGCTAAGTTATTCGATGCGCTGTTTGCATGCGATAAATTATTCGATAGTTTTGGCGGCTCAATCAAAATTAAAATTAAAAAATGGTAGCCTCTGAATTTCTTAGAAAATTAACAATTTCGCGGGAACACTTTACCGTAGTGTTACGATTAAGCGTCAGTCTAATCTTGCAAAGTACATCGAAAATTTCTGAAGAAACTACGGAATATTTATTCTCCTATAATATAAGAAAATGAATACAAACGATAAGAGCTAAAATATCAAAAATATTCTCTCTGAATAAAATAAAAATTAAGTGTCCCTTTGGAAAGGGACACCGTAAACAAAACGAAGTTTACAAGTAAACAACCAACAATTACAAAAAAGTTTTGAATCAGTGAAAAGGTAACGAAAGAAAGCATAAATGTTTGCATTTAATCACAAGAGTTAAGTTCCTAATAGGCATAAATAATAAAACTGTCGACGACTTTTAAATTTGTCCAAAAAATCGACTAGAAAAGGCTAGGTCATATAAACCGAACAGAGTGTTTTCGTCTGGAAGGGAAATAGCATTACTTTCCATTGGTAATTGCAATTGATTAATGCAAGTGTTACTTGTCGGAAGAAATCGACCTTCTTCCATCACTTGAACAAATTTTATCGAAGGGGCCAGTGCAAATCCTAACAAAGGCTCTTCCTCGCTTCCAGTGACAAACCTTAGTAATCGGGAAGCGAAACACCCGAACGTTTTCCACCTAAACAGTAACAAAAATAGAAAGTTTATATATAGATATTTCTTCCGCACATAATTTCTTCCCTAAGGGAGCAGAAGCCAGCTTCCTTTGCGAAACTCTGCTCATACAAAATAAAAAATGTTTGGCTATTTAGTTTATAGAAAAGCGGAGCGAGCGCGTGGAAATTTAAATTTGACACTTACCATGTGCTTGCCTCAAATATTTCATTAATGAAGGATAAAGCTTTTTCTGCCTGTAATGTTCGTTTGACCCTTCAGCTGCCCATTTTGGCTGAAGCAAGTTGACCAGTTTTTTAAAAGTGAAAGTAGCATTAGGATTGGGTTGGAAAAGGTGTAGCATGATAGGAAAGGCTTCCACAATCTGAAAGCAATGATAACTAATTATAATGATAAATAAAATCATTGAGTGTAGATGTAAATACAATGCTCAACAGATCTTTTCCTTATATATTTATATACCGTATTTCCTCTATTAAAAAATGTTTGGCTATTTAGTTTATAGAAAAGCGGAGCGAGTGCGTGGAAAACAAACCTTAAGGATACGGTAACCCCCTTCAAGGTGATTTTTTTTTTAAAAAATATTTTTTTTAATTTTGATTCTTTGGCATATTTTCCTGATATTTTTAAAAAAAGAATCAAAAATATTTATTGTTAAGAGGGATAAAATGAGGAAAAATCTTTTTTATCTTTTAGTGTTTTCAATAGTGTGCTCAAAGTTTAAAATTCCTTAAATCTGTATGATAATTAAAGAGAGTTATGCAGAACGAATAAAAAATTGCATCTCTACATATAACATAGGAAACGTTCACACTTTAATAATCTATACAAATTTATTATTAGTTATTATCTATGCCTTTTTAATTTATTTATTATTTTTTTTCGTTTTTATCCTGGTATGTTATGTTATCCTGTTGTCTGTTTAACAATAACAAGACCCAAAGTTCTGCGAAAACACTTTCCTTTAATTTTTAATAAAATATTTATGAGTTATTAATTATTCATAACGTTTAAGTGGGTGTAACATTCCTTCATCATGATTTTTGCAGGTAAAAGCAAAGATCTTTGATTTGCTTTTTCTCGAAATAAAATTTTCAGTCGTAAGGGTATATATTTTTGTCGAACACTCCCGTCCATCTTGTCGAAATTGTACGAAAACAAGTTTGTTGCGATAATTATATCTTTGGCTACAGAACTTTGCTTTTTCTAACGCAGAAAGTGAGGAAATATCGAGTTATTGATCTATAATGCTTAAAAATGATAAATCAGTCGTAAAACAGCTATGGTAACACAAAATATGCTATATTTTCGGAACCACATGTTGTTTTGAGTAAAAAAAGCAAAGTTTTTTAGAGCTGAAAAAGAGCTTCGCAATCATATGTTTTTTAACGAACAAAAATTTTACTGAGGGGAGTGTTCGACAAAATAAACTGGAACGGTGAATTTTTGTATATAATTGTTTTTCTCCTCTTTGGATTTTTTTTATGGAAATATGTTATCATCACTCTAGAGATAATTTATTTGGCTTTCAGAATATATATATTTGTTAGGGTTAATATAGCGAGCAGAGGAAATATTTTAAATATACTGAGTATGTGTCTCAGGGGGTTACCGTATCCTTAAAATGCTGAATTTAGGTATTAGAAAACAGACGGATAAGAGGAAATACGGTATGTTAAGAGAAAGCTTTATGAGAGAAAGCTTCTTTTAGAGAAACATCCAAAAATATATAATACAAACTTGGAAAATTCCAAGATCCTTGAAAGCTCTTCGGAGTTCATTGAATTTGCCAGGTTCTTCGTTAAAAAATATTTTTTGCAGGTCATCTTCTTCCAAAAACTGCGGAAATGGACCATTCTGAAGCAAACTCAAGCCTAAAAAAATAAGAATAAACACTACATAGATACATTTTCATAGAATATTCATCTTTTTAGATTTTTTTTTAGTTTTTAAGAAGCTCACAACAACAACAAGAAATGTTTTTGTGTTCCTTTTTACAATTTCTCACAGTGGTATAAAGCTGAGTGTAATTACGTACCAAAAACTATTCCAATATCATAATAATCACTTAGAGGAAACAAGTTTATTTCACAATCAAAGTATTTTTCTTTGATTTCTCTTATTATCTGTTGAAAAAACTCTTTTCTTGGCCCTCCATAATCTTCTGCCAACTAAAAATATAATAATATAAATGATAAATAATATAATATAATCATTACACAAACATGTCTGGTAAAATAAACAAATTAACTGATGAACAAAAAAACAATCTTTTCTTAATATTAAACATGAAGATAAAAATAATACTCTTTCCTACCTCACCATAAAACTGCACAGATAAACAAATCAACTTATTTTGCAGTTCCCGTATCTCTTCTAAACCAGTTTCAATAAGATTGGCCCGATCAACCATGATATGGAATTTAGTTTGCAGTTCAAAGGTTCAAGGATCCTGCAATTTGGGATACATTTTAATAACTCAAACCCGCCACAATGTTTTAAAGTTGGAAAACCTTCAGTTTCTCCATTCTCTTTGTTTTGTGCATCTGCCATTAATTTGGTGTAAACGTCAGTCTCATCATCATCAATATCAAAAGAAATCTTTTTTAAACCAAGGCCAGCATTATGTAGCACTTGCTTTTCTGAAGGTGTTGGTAATTTTGTTCTTGTTCTGTCAGCTAAGCAGACAAACTGTCCAAGTTCTTTTCTTTGCTTTTTTTGATCTACCATTTGGTTTACTACTGCTGCTGCTTCTGCTGCAGTTTCCATTTGTCTGTCTTGCATATGGCGCGAATAGTGTTCTTCTCTCTTCTCTGATTCTACCTACTATTAGAATTTTTTTGACGACACATGTCCTTAAGACGGATCCTGTCACCCAACCTTTGCACTCCCAGACGTTTCAGATCCTCATCCGTAGCAGCCATAACAATATTGATATCCACCTTTTCTTCATTAAATCAGGGGATAAGGTTTAATAAACCTATGTCAGTAAGAATATTTTCTATAGAAGCCATATATACTATTAGTTGTTGCTAAAGAAGAAAGACAGTATTATATGATAGTATCCCCATAATCTGTAATTTAAATAATAATATTTTTTGTTACAGAAATATAGCTTTATGCATTTTAAAAAGAACTTTTCAATCATTTAAGATGCAATCAAATTACTTTAAGATACAGGGTGCCACAGGAAGAATTTGTTTGAACATAAAACTTACAACATATATAAAGGCTCTTTTATATATATACACCATGTTAATAACAAAAAAACAATTCAAATCCAGTTATATAGTTCTTCAACAAGAAGAAAAGTAAAGAAGAAAATAATATATATATGGAGCTAAACATAGTTTAGCTCATGTTAATTGCAGTTTCCAGTTGGGTTGCTAGCTGGTTGGGTGAACTGGGATATGGAAACACCATATTGAGCTTCAAAATTGGTGCATGTTGTTTTGTTTACCCACATTGGGTATTGCCTCAATTAGCCAGGCCACTGAGCCTAGCCTCTGTTACCAATGGCATATAAATTAAGAATTTCACATCACATTGGCCTCTGACCTAAGCTGACAAGATTGTCTTGAAAATCCAACTAAAGATTTCCCCACCCACCCCCCCCTTTACATTTTAACACTATATTTATTTTTCTTTCTTTTTTTATGTTTGACCTTATCACTACTGGATCGTTGACGTCCGTTGGTATAATGGTAACTTCATCGAGTGGGTCAGCATGGACATGAATCTTCACCTGGCATACTGTCCAATTGCTTTAGCTACACGGTTTCCTTGCATTGATTCAATTTGGCTTTATGAATCAATAAGGTTTTTGTCCAGTGGTGGAAGCAATTGGCCTACCTCAATCTCTAACGTTTTATTTTAAATTTTTTTTATTATTTTTTTTTGGTGTTTATGTTGGGCGGCATTTGTGAGTCTACTGTTTATGGTGTGTCAGCGTGCGTGTACCCCAGTAAGGATCCGGTGTGTTAAGCTCAGGTGTATATGTTAGAACATAGCGTAAAAGAAAAAGGAAAGGTACAACAGGTAGTTGTTAACTAAAAGAGTGGATATGCTGGGCTGCCTTCGTCAGCCTTCGTTTTGTGGTGTGTGCGTACTCATGAGATAAGGGCAATTTTACACGAATAGTTTTAAAAAAGAGAGAAAGGAAACAAGTACAAGTTGTAAAAAAGAGAGAAATGAAACAATGAGAAGTTGTAAAAAAGAGAGATAAAGGAAACAACAAAAGTTGTAATAAAAAAGAGAGAAAGGAAACAACGAAAGTTAGAAACAATGAACAGTTGTAAAAAAGAGAGAGAAAGAAAACAACGAATGAACAGTTGTAAAAAAGAGAGAGAAAAGAAAACAACGAAGGAACTGTTGTAAAAAAGAGAGAGAAAAGAAAACAACGAAGGAACTGTTGTAAAAAAGAGAGAGAAAAGGAAACAACGAACAGTTGTAAAAAAAATTGTGAAAGGGAACAACAGGAAGTTGTTGAAAACAAATACACCTAATGAGATTAGGATAGGTGTCACGGAGAGTGTTATTAATTGGGTACACGTGCACGAGAGATTTGTGTATTTTTGCTTGCCCAGCATCCTCACCCCTTTTCGCCAAATATCCCCTTATATTAACATCACAAAGTCGTTAAATGAAATACATTTGTCTTTCTAATACTGTGTTTTTTCTGGAAACATTAGCAATTAAATACTATTTACATGGATTATATATATATAACATAGACAACTTTCTGAGCTCTCAAAACAAAACAAATTCTGAACTTGGTTCTCAGTTCATAACTTAATTTTGATGAGTTAATTTTCCAGTTCACATTAAGCCAAGTGAGAATGTATCCAAAAAATTACTCATAAAAAATAAATCAATCGTTAATTCAAAACACCAAAAATCACAACTTTCAATGTCAGTCAGATTATCATTCTTGGATATATTTTTCTATTATATATATCCAGAGCCCGTAAATAGCTGTTAATTCCACTGTTCTCATGTTTAGAATCATCCGTTATAGTTTCTGAAAGCTCTTGAAAACAATTTTGACTTATCTGCTGATGAAAAACAAAGATTGTCTCTCATTCTCCTTAGGTTCTTCCTATTCAGTGGATAAATAGCCTTCTACTCCATAAAGTTGATCAACCTCATGAGGGGCAATACCAACAGGATTGGTCATCTGTCCAGAAACCCACAATCTGATGGGAGAAGAGTTGACTGTTCTCAATCGGTGAGTAGACCATGCTTGTCTCCACCATTCAAGCTTAGCAACAATTAGGGGCATATATATATAATGCAATGCAGACAAATGCAATCCATTTGTCGCATCTAAAATACCTTTGTCTTCCATAAAGTAAAACAGGTTATAGAAATAAGACAACACTCACTAAAATTGTCTCTCCAGAGTCTTTCCACTCTTTGGTTGTGTGTACTTTTACCTGCTATCACACTTCGCCTGTCAGTTCCACGCTTTTCTAGCATGTAATCTGCTACGAGAACATTTTCCTTCCCTTTGTCACACCTCAATCTGCTTGGAAGACCATATTCGCCGACTGCGAATCGAAAACATTGAAGAATAGTGTCCGATTTATTGTTATCGGTGCAAAATAAACCGACACGTAACCGGCTAAACCCATCAACGATCCCAGTAGTTATAAAATACCAGCGCACCAATTTGTGGTTTGTATTTATATGCCACAAGTGGTTTGGCCCTTGCACGTTATAGATTCGAGACGGTGCAGCCTCCTTTTGCTTCTAGACTGAATACCATCTTTATCAATTCTCTGCAAACTTTCTCTTAGCACTTGCCTTTGAATTCGTATCCCACGTTCCCTTAACAGTTCTCGTAACATAATTTCGCCACAATTAAGAAACTCTTGAGTCACAGTGCTCAGAATTGAATCAAACTCTTCATTAGACATTTCTGTAAAGTTATGCTTTTTAAGTCCATACTCTTCCATTCTTCTATAAATTGTTCTTTCTGAAACACATAAGATACTGCTGATCTCCGAAATAAGACAGCCGTCATCGAGTAGGTTTTGTAGGACTTCTTCAGGTATTAGGAATTTTGGAGCTCCTCCCACTTTAACTTTTGTGGTTTAATTCCACCAAAGCTGCAAAATTTTACCCTCAAGTTCATTATAACTCCATTATCTGTTACACCTAAGCTTTCGAAATGCTTTCGAGAGAGCTTTGGTATCAAATCAGCGGTTATATTTTCTTCACTAAACTTCAAAATAAGGTGTTTCAATCCAAGTTTCTCTAATCTAAATATAGCTCGTGTTCTTTCGTCAGCCATATTAATTTTATAATCCTTGAATTTTGATTGAGGCGCCAAAACTATCGAATAATTTAGCGCATGCAAACAGCGCCATGGAATAATTTATCAGATGCAAACAGCGCATAATCGAATGAATTCATCGCATAATCGAATAAATTCATCGCATAATCGAATGAATTCATCGCACAACCTCGATCCCAGGGCCTGTAGCGTTTTTTGATATGAGGATAACCAAAAAACGCTACAGGCCCTGGGATCGAGGTTGTTCATCGCATAATCGAATGAATTCAGCGCATAATAATCGAATGAACTTAGCGCATAATCGAATGAATTTAGCGCATAATCGAATGAATTTTTACAAAATCGAATGAATTATAACAAAATCGAATACAATTAGCGACAAATAGTGTTTTATGACCGAATGAAATCATCGAATAAGGCAGCCTGCGTTCAGAATGTTTCGAAAGAAAATTGATTGTAACCGATGCTAAAAAGTTTGGATTGATGCAGGAATTTTTATTTCAGTGTAACATGTGTGGATGGTTTACAAACTTGCAGTCTTCTCCCAAAATGACAGGGAAAAAGTTCCAGAAAGAAGATTCTACGAAGAAAGCTACCGGAAATAACCCGTTCGACATAAACATTCGATCTGTTATCGCTTTCCGAGAAATCGGTGGTGGTCTAGCAGGAATGGAAACCTTCTGCACTATCATGAACATGCAACACATTTCAATTCGTTCCAAGCTGAGAGATACATACACCTTGTGTGCACAGGAATCAATGAAACAAGCCGCTAATGGTGCAACGGCTGCTTGCTTGCTAGTTTCGACGGCACCTGGCAAAAACGAGGGTTCTCTTCAACTAATGGTGTTATAACCAGCATAACTGATGGAAAATGTGTGGACTATGTAGTATTTTCTAAGAACTGCAAAGCCTGCAAATATTGGGAGAAACACCAAGATATAGCCGGTTACGCGGAGTGGAAAACAGATCACCGGTGTCCTGTTAATCATGAAGGAATTATGAAAAAACTAAAGAAACAACAAAAAAGAGGAGAAAGAAACTTAGAAGCATCAAGAAGGGTTTTGAGGACAATGATTTGGAGACTGAGGGTGGTGAAAAGTATTGTACTGGAAAGTTTTAAATCAAATTTTACAATTTTTACAGTTATTTTTGACTTTACGGTAAATTTTCTCAAAACGTGTCTTTTTTTACTCCCGTCAAAGATAACTTTAAAACCGCTTGGCGGATTGACTTAAAATTTTCAGGGTAGCATCAACTCATTGAGCTGCATTGACTGAACCTCTAATATTCCAACTACCTTTCACTGTTCTTCATCAAAAATCTTTCAAAGTTATAAAAATTAGACTCAGTATTTCCGCACAAAGATGGCGGCTGTAATTCAAAAGTGGCATAAATATTGAAACATGTTAGAGGTTCAGTCAATTCTTCAATGTGTATTCTTGATATTTAGAGAGAGTTTCAAAACGTTTACTCAATTATTTCTTTAGTTATTTTTGCCACGCTTTTATTGGTTTTTCATACTTTTGTGCATAATTAATTTTTTTGAATTTTTTTTCTCTCTGAGATATTTATTTTAGTAGTAAAACTCTGTGACAAAGTTTCAAAAAGAAATATCCAATAGATCAAAAAATAGTTTAATTACTGTATTGCCACCTTAAAAATAGCCACCTCATTGATAACAGAGACTGAGGGAATTTGGCTTATCAAGTGAAAAAAGTGACACTTTCGTCAAATTTTTTTTTAAAATTTCACTTTTTCCCGCTGTGTATAGTAGAAAATAGAAAAATAATAATACGCGCTTAAATGCCAAATGAGCTCCGCTGCGCTCAGCTCGCTTCGCTTAGCTCCGCAACAAAGAGCCCGGGGGTTAAAGTTGGCTTCTTAAAAGATTTCATCACTATAAAATATAGTTTCAGGGTGAAAAAATAATAACTTGGTTTGGAATAAAACTTTTGAAAGTCAAGCGTTGTAAAACATAAACGACTAAAAGACATCGTCTTCACCATGTGCATGTGAAGAACGAGGACTCGATCAAGTTGCTTTTACTAGCAAAAACATACATTTTCTGAAAGCTGAGATATCCCTGTGTGCAAATCATAGAAAGAGAAATACAAATTCCACCGGTTGTCATTCACCACAACAATAAGATTTTCAAAATGGCAGAAATATTCCACTATAAAATATAAAATTTTTGTTTTCAAACGCAATATGTGGGTCATTCTTATAAGAAATTGTACAAAAACAATGGTACAAACATCATAATATACTAACTAATTATAACTGCACCTCAGTTATACTTAGATAGGGTTGAGGAATAACCAAACATAATGTTTGCACTAGTATATGTATATCGACATCGGTCCAGATACGTCTATAAGTTCACAGTAAACGAATGTATGTAAATCAATCATATCAAATCTCACTTATTGTATAGAATTTTTCAATAGTTATATGTAAGAACAAAATGTTGTACAGTCTTTCTAGATACTTTCACGGCCGGAATGAATATTGTCGATGTCTGTGGTACGGTTGTAGCAGTTGTCGTTGTTCGTCGTGAAGATCGTGCGGTTACTTGTTCGACGGTTGTTACAGATACAGCTTGGGTTTCCACAGTTGGGGTAGTTCTGATGGTTTTGCTACTTTCTGCTTGAATAGTTGGAATATCAGTGTCAAAACAAAAGGTGATAGTTACTGCTTCTTGTGGTGGTGTAGTTCCACTTTCAATTTCGCTTTCACTTTCACTTCCAGATGGTGATGTTGCTGCGGACGACAAATTCTACAAAAAAATTCAATCCCCATTAAATTTTCTGCAATGACATATGGAGTGGGGAGCAGAAAGCCATGTAATATACTCAAGATTACACTTTCAAAACTTACACACATAGATTGTAACTGTCACCATCTATGTCCATCACCCTGGGGCAGGCTCATGATGGACTGTGTAGTGTGCCTTACCTGATCAAATTCTTGGTCTTCTGCATTTCTGTTACAAGAAGGATCTACAGTTGAATAATCACTGAAACAGTCTTCGGAGCTTTCTTCAGCAATAGAAGAGGTGTCTGAATCGTCATCAGAATATCCAAAATGAATTCTAAAGCGTCCTTGCTTCTTTTTTCAGTCTCCATATTTTATTTTTAACAAATCTCAAAAATTTTAACATTTATTTTGGTCTAAACCAATCAATTTTGCAGAGACGGTTATTATGATACTTAAAGACTGTCTATGAGCAAAATCGACCAAATCGAGTGTCAGGGCATTTTTTCTGTAGGGGGTCCTTAAGGACCCTCCCCCCCCCCCCTGGTGCGTTAAGTGTAAATCAGCGATGTTTTTGGACGCAAATATGGAAACGGTACTACACTATTACATATAAATTCTCTTCGGCCTGAGGGTTTTTTTAACATTTGTCAGCGTAAAGCATTTGTTTCATGGCAAATATTTTCGCAGCAACACTTAAGTGCATGCAAAATCGCAACAAGTGATTGCAACTAGTGTAAAATGAAAACTGTACGGCAGAACGATCCAGGACTGAAGGCCCGTTTCCACTCTGGGAAATTTTCCGTGGACAGGAAAAATTTCCACGGAATTTTTTCTACCGGCATTTCCACAACGCGGGAAAATCAGAAAACGAAATCGAAAATAAAAATGGCTGCAATAAATAGACGCTTGCTTTTACTAATTTTGCTGCGAAGAAGATTATCTAGAGCAAGGCAAAGCAAGCGATGTTGGGTTCGTAAAATATTTTCCGAACGTACTTTCAAAGGTGAATATCATGTGCTCATTCAAGAAATGAAATTGTTTGACCATGAGTACTTTTTTAAACAATTTCGCATGTCACCAACCCGGTTTGAGCATTTGTTGTCACTGATTGCTCCAATTATTACGAAATGTTCATTGCGCAGGGAGGCAATTAGTTCGTCAGAAAGACTTTGTTTAACATTACGCTATCTAGTGACTGGTGATTCTCAAGTATCCATTGCATGTAGTTATCGCGTAAGTCCGACATCAATTACTCGCATAGTTGCAGAAACGTGCGAAGCTCTTTGGACGATCTTATTGAGAGAAGGCTACTTGAAATGTCCTACAACGAGTGAAGAGTGGAAAAAAATATCCCAAAAGTTCGAAGAATTATGGAACTTTCCAAACTGCGTAGGTGCAATTGATGGTAAACACGTTATGATGCAAGCACCTGCATCATCTGGCTCTACTTTTTTTAATTATAAAAAGCATCACAGCATAGTTCTGTTAGCTGTATGTAATGCCACTTACGAATTTACGCTAGTGGACGTAGGTCAGTCAGGACGGAATAGCGATGGAGGAGTGTTTTTAAATAGTGACCTTGGAACGGCAATAAACGATCAAACGTTGGGCATTCCTAATGCAAGAATACTTCGTGGAACTCAAGAGAATTTCCCATATGTTTTTGTGGGCGATGAAGCATTTCCCCCCAAGCGATTTATGATGAAACCATATGCTAGAAGCAATCTTAATAGCAAAAAAAGAATATGTAACTACCGCTTTTCTCGAGCACGGAGGGTTATAGAGAATTGTTTTGGAATATGCGCTTCAAGATTTCGAATCTTCCGTCGACCAATAATAAGAAAAATAGAGACTGTTGTGAAAATAACAAAAGCTGTGGTGGCTCTCCATAATTATTTAATGAAACACGAATCGGCTAGTTATTGCCCCCCAGGTTACCCTGATGTAGAGGCGACAAATGGTATAACACCTGGAGAATGGCGAAGTGAAACAACAGATTGTAATGGCTTATTACCTATCGCTAACCAAGGTTCTAATAATTTTAGTAGGTCAGCAGCACAGATACGAGATCAATTTTGCACATACTTTAATTCTCCGGCTGGTTCATTAAGTTGGCAATGGGATATAGTAAATACAACTGCAGATATGTGATAACTTTGTAATATATACATAATAAGTCTATATATAAATTGTATATGATGTAACTTATTCTTCCTCTGTCAAGTTATAAAACAGTTCACTTATCTTCATTTTCGCATATTGTTGTTTTCGGTTTGATAACTCCTTCAAAGTATGTACAAAACTAAGTAAAAACGAAGTTTCAGAATCATTTTCAGCTTTTGAAGGAGCAACTTCCTTATTGTTGTCATCACTTAATGCTTTTATTAACAAAGCATCAACACTCATTTGTAAATCTGCTTTTCTTTTGGCAGATTTCCTTCTTAATGGCTCAACGTTCTCCTGCAAATCATCGTCAACAGTTTGACTTTCAATAGGTATGGGTACATTTGATGCAGTTTTTCGAAGCAGTGAAACGTCTTTCAGGAAATCCAGCTCAGCAAAAAAATTGCAAGTGGGCAGCTTTTTGTTGCCTGCCCCTGAACGTGTCATCTTCTCTCTTCGTTGAAGGCACTTCCGATAGTTGTCACGCAACTTCTCCCATTCCTTTTTCAGATATTCCACTAAAATAAAATAAATTTCTTAAGATATATATAGCTACTATTTGCAAAAATAAAACCCACGAAAAAATTAAGAAATATCATTAATTCGTGGAAATTTGAAAGTACATGTATGGCTAGACATCTAAAACTGAAAAATATTTTTTAGTTTTGTACAAACTAAGCAAAAAGGTAGCTAGTAGCTAAGCTAGCTTACCATCAATGTCTCCCAATCTTTTTGAAATTTCCTCCCAGGACCTTATTTTTCTGTCTTTGTCTTTGTATTCTGTTGAGTACACTTTCCATATGCACGAGTACTCTGGCATTAGGTTTACTAACCTTTCGTGCACAGAGAGTTCTTCACGTTCTTCTTCACAAGTAGATTTATCAGCAAGATCTTGCTGCTGTTCTGAGTCATCAGCATTCTCTTGGGCACTTGGAACTGAAGGACTTGCAATGCCAGAAACAATGCCAGGACTTATAATGCCAGAAAAGCGTTGTTGAAAACAAGATACAGGTGATGGAAGGGGAGATGTAACTGTGGCACTAGCTGCTGGTGCTGAAGGGATCATCACAGCAGAACGAACAGGATATCGCACACGTATCTGCGGTGTTCTTGGTTGTCCAATGCTACAAATTCTCTGTTGTCGCTTCACATGCTCAAAAAATAACTTGTTTCTTATAATCATTTCGTCTTCCCTTGAAGTTTCATCACTACTAGTGTTGTTTGCCATTTTGTTGTTTGTTTACTCTACATCCAGCAATTTCAGCTACCATTTTTGTCCAATTTAAGTCGATTTGATTGGTTGAAAATATTTTTTCCGCCGTAAAGAAAAAAAAAGTTGAAAATTTTCAACTTTTATTTTTGTTCCAACTTTTCCAGCGGCAAAAAAGAACCACCTCTGTTTTGATATACTGCGCATGTGCAATTCGGAAATTTTTCTTTTCCGAGGAAAATTTTCCTGAGTGGAAACGGGCCTTAACATGCAGCTATTCATAAATTCGATTGCGTAATAACTGTTCGGCGTGAAATCGAGGCTAAGGCTGCATAAACAAATAAGATGGCGGACGAGAACCTGAAGAAAAAGGCAAACAAATCTCTAGGTCGTGAATGTGTTGCTTATGGCTGCTCAACTCGCGAGTATACTATGTTAAATGGAGAAAGACAGCGAAATAATGTTATTTTTTTCAATTTTCCCCGTGATACTTTTGCAAAGAGATCGTGGTGCAATTTAATTAAACGACAGGATGGCCTAGATGGTTTTAATATTACAAACAGCACTCGCTTATGTGAGAAGCACTTTGGCATCAGTGTGATTTATAAACCACCAGGAGGGACACGTAAAAGACTGCTGGATGGAGCAAAGCCAATATTACATGCATGGAATGATTTTGGAAAAGATTTTAAAAAACGAAAACAACCAATGTTAAGAGCGTCTCCCAGGAAAAATGCAGAGTTCAGACACCATTGCAACTCAATTTTTCTGATGAAGAACTTGAAGTAACAGAGACACCAGAGATATCTGAATTGGATCAAATAAAAGAAAAACTCCAAAATTTTAAAAATGATAACGTTTCTTTGAAAAATGAAAAAATAAATTTACAAGCTAAGTGTGAACAACTTGAACAAACAGTAAATAGTTTACATCAGGAAATAAAACATGTATCATCAGTTAAAGTAACTTTGTTGCACATTGGCTTAAGCAGTGATAGTATCTGCAACTACTATACAGGATTTCCTACTTTGGCCTCATTTCGCTCAGTCTTGATATTTCTAGATGCAGGAGAGCTTGGGGGAAAACGTAATTCTCTTAACAACCAAGAAATAAAAGGGGATTCAAATCTGGACGTAAACGTATTTTTTCACCACTAGAAAGTTACCTGATCACACTGATAAAGTACGAAGAAACTTCCTGTTAAGCATCTGTCATACCTTTTTGATTCTTCTGATAGGACAGTAAGCAACACAGTGATCACATGGGTTTAATTTTTATAGTTAATCTAAGAGGTTGTGATCAATGTGCATCGGCCGAGACAGGAAAAAAATACAAATGCTAGGATGCCTAGTTCAATGAAGGAAAATTTTCCAACTACAAGATGTATTAAGTGATGGTTTTGGAATTAAACGTTGATTAAGTTTCCGTCATCCCTTTATGTTTCATTAAGAATGTTGTTTCAGATTATAAAGCAGCCACACCACAGGTGAAAGTTTTAGTTGGATATAGCTCTGGAGGTGGGTTCACTTTATTTCTTCAGCATATCCTGGAAGTATTTCAGATAAAGTATTGATTAAAAGTGGATTTTTACGATCCTGGTTTATGGAGAAAGGGGACAGTGTAATGGCAGACAGAGGTTTCACGATTGAAAGAATATTTAAAACCATTGAATGTAAATTTAATAATACCAGCTTTTTTAAAAGGACGTGGACAATCACCACAAACGAGATTGTAAAAAGTCAACAAATTGCAAGAGAGCGAATACATGTGGAACGAATGATTCAGCATTTAAAATGTTATCATATATTTGATCAAGTAGGTACCGGGTCAGCATGATGGGATCCATAAATCAAATTATTACTGTGTTTGTGGATTGCTGGCAAAATTTTCAGAATCCTATTTTAAAAAAATATAAACGTGATAAAATATGTACATAAAATTATCTATATCTATATTATATACGTGCTTGCAGTGATAGTAAAATATTTAATCCCTTCATATATTTTTGAACCAACTCAGGCAACATTTTTGTAAAATAAAACTTTGCTGCTTCAGATTGAATATTTTTCCAAAATTCTGCATCGAAATTGACACGGTCAATCACAAGACCTTTAGAGGTGTATAAAACGAAATCGCACCATGTTTGTGTTGATAGAGCCAATTGCATTTGAATTTGATTATAGTACCTTAAGTGCATTAATTTTCGCGAGCATTAAATTTCGCGAATTTCGCGATTTTTGGGCTAATTCGCGAAATTTTGTGCTCGCGAAATTTTTGCAAAAGGCCAATTTGCGAAAATTAATGCTCGCGAAATTTTTGAAAATGTTGATTCGCGAAAATTAATGCTCGCGAAATTTTTAATTTTTCTAATTTTTTTTTTTATTATTACGTTTTTTGTTTTTGTTTTTTGATAAAACATATTACATTAAGAACGCAAAATAAGTCCATTTAGTCTATTTCAATAAGTTCAGTTTCTTCTCTTCATCATTTTCATTACTTTTTGTTTTTTCTCTATTTTTTTAAACATTTATTCTAATGTCATACCGTTATTTTTTTTCGACTGATCGATAGCTTTTGGTGTAGACTTTTCTTTTACGCTTTTGAGGGATGTACTGCTCCAGCCTCTCGATGTTCAGGGTGGTCCGAAATGGCTACGTAAAACGCTTTATGAAGAAAAAGTTTTGGTGATTGGTATGCCAATCAAATTACTGAATCATTAGATGCAGGTCAAGAGATTGATAAAATCGACATCCCCTTAAAATTATCGATTATTAAGCCTTTGCATGCAAAATGGCTTGTTGAAATGTACAACCACATGACAAGTGAAGAAGGAAGGAATGTTTGTTTGAAAGGATGGGAAGTAGCTGGAATAAAGGGAGCAGTGGAACAAGGATTCTGGCACTTATTAGATCTAGACCCTTCCAAAGAAATTGACCCAATGGTAGGCGGGTTTGACTTTGAGATACGACCTACGTCGCTTCCAAAAATTCAGGAATGTTCCAAATACGTGAGTGTCGATGTTTACAATAGTGACAGCGAAAGCGACGGAGACTGGATCGAGGAAAACGAAGAGACTGACTATAGAAACATTTTTGACACGTTTGATGATGAGCGAGATGACTAAACTATTTTTATATTTACTGGGTTTTTCTATTAACTTAATACATTATGCTCTAAATATGGTATATATACTTATCATATAACTGACCACAACTTGTTCTACGATTTCAATTCTTCTCCACGTAACCATGGTTTTTAATGTATTATGTGAAATGTTATATATTATCGTTTAGTATATTTACCTGCATGGTTGGATCGTATGGTTGACCGTATCTCATTTGCCTTTAGAAACTTAAAAGAAATCAAACCTTGTATCAACTTTTTCCTTTGTTACTCGTCCATTCTCTACCTCGTCCCCAGGGCTTCTTCTCTCTCGAAAAAAAATCAGAAATATTTTCAAAAAAGGCAAGGAGCCCTGAGAATGAGGTTGGTCCATTCTACCATTCGCGAAAATGAATGCTCGCGAAAAATTTCACACTCATTCATTCGCGAAAATAAATGCTCGCGAAAAATTTCACATTCATCCATTCGCGAAAATTAATGCTCGCGAAATGTAACTTTTTTCGACTCGCGAAATTAAATGCTCGCGAAAATTAATGCACTTAAGGTATGTGTGTTTTTTGTTAATTTTTATAACATCATTTTCTTTGTCGTAAACAATGCATGGGTTTTTGGCTACAAAACAAATATCTTTTGGATCAAGATCTTTGTAATGCTCACTACACTTGACTTCCAGTATACCAAATTTATTTCCATGATTAATTTTCCCATCTGGTGTTGCACCAAAAATGTAATTAACAGAATCGATTATTAATCCACAGTCCTCCACATTGATTGTTTCTTCTGTCGTTCTAAAATACCGTTCATACATCTGGATTGCAATTGGCTCGTAAAACTTCCCATAAGCCATTTTCATTTTAGCAACGTTATTAATTTTCTTTTCACCGAAAACAATCCCTTGTGCTAATGATGAAAGGCCTTTTTCAGTTTTTTTACTTAGGTCACCTATTTTGTTAAAAAGTGAAGCAGTAAATCTGTATTTCCTGTAATGAAACCAATCAGGGTTATCGGCTTGCTCACGAGTACTTTTTTCAATGTTTTTGCTTTCCAATCCTTGTTCCATAAGGGTATTCAAAAGTTTTAATGTTTTTTCGCAGGCAATCTTGTTGATGTAATCATCGAGAATACAATCATTTGGCTGAAATGGGAAATCAGGATAGTTTTTTATTTGAAAATTTTCTTCGTCCTCGCTCTTTGTGTAATTGCTGCAGACCTTAAAGTCTGGAGGCATTAAAGAGCATTGATAGCTTATACAGGAACCAACCGGTGCATATCCATACATAGTTTTTACATATTTATTAGGATTATTGTTTATTATTTTTGAAAAGTTTTCGTTTGTTGACACTAATTGGTCCATATATTCATTTGGGTTTTTATTTTGTGCCCTAGCTTCAAATAGAGAAGACTTTATTCCCTTTTTTTTAACATTTTGTGTAATGTCAGTTTTCTCAGCATCTTTCCATTTATTAGTAGGCGAAACAATATTTATATCAGCAATTGGTAGTTTTTCTAGCCTGTCTCTGCTTTGAGGAATAGACCACAAACATGGGTTGGAGGTACACGGCTTAGGTTCAGGAACAACAACAGATTTGTCCAATGCCCATTTAGCAAGAAGCTTCATCATTGCATATGCATGTGAGCATGTACCCACTTTTCCTGCAGGACACTGACAATGTGCATAACTGATGCTATGATCTTTTTTGTCAATTGCTATGAAAATCCACCTATCTTTTTTTTTCAAACTTGCCGCACACAAACCTTTAACACAAAATATGTTTTCATTTTCTTTTGTGTGTACCGATAATTCATCAACATAATTTTCAGCAAGGAATTGGTTACCTCGAATAAAAGGTTTTTTAATAGGAACTGCATTATCAACGATGTATTTATTAATTTTATTGTGATATGATTCGATATCTATTACTGTTAAAGATGGTAATTTTGACAATGACTTTGACCATCCTGCTGAATTTGTTGCATTGCATTTTTCGTATTTTAGGATAGTTGGACATTCAATTTCAGGTTTCGACATAGCCATTGGTCTCAAAAGTATGTTCATTTTTTCAGCCTTTTTTTTAACCCACTTCTTATCCTCAGTAGGGTCTACAAGGTTGATGTGTGTCTTTAACTCAAAGTACTTCAACACTCTAAGAGGAAATTTTTTTTTTATATATATATATATATAGCCATATATTTAAATATTTGCACTTGATATATAAAAAAGTTTTTGTGAGAAATTTTTCTTTGATTTAGCTTTTCATATGTATTTATACGCACATTATAAATATACTCCAAACCAAAAATTATGTGTGCTAAATATAGTCAGCATATATATATAAAGTATAGTCGTATTTATTTTCGTTTCGAAATATTCGTGTGCCGTTACACGGCACACTAGTTCCAGTCTTAACGTTATAACACGTGCAACAACTCCCACCCTTCTCACAAGTCGATTAACCATCAGAGCTGTAACAAGTTAAGGAGAAAGCCCACCCACCCACCCCCTAAAAAGTTGTAAAAAATGATAAGGTAATTGCCTTACTTTAAGCTTAGAAATATGCCGCTTCTATATGGTTTCTTTTCGGAAAATAGGTAAATGAAACCAACCTCATTTGGCTGCGAGGTACCGGAGAGTTTTTATCCTGGAAAAGGAAAATCTCTAAGTAAAGCTTGCACTTAAATCAGTAGAAAAAAGGCGAATACCTTCTGATTGCTTGTTGTTTATTTTATATTATGTACATATATTTTTTGATGACGTAAAAAATTGTAACGATTCTGAAAAAGTCTAATAAAGACCGATATTACTGTGTAATAAAGATTAATATTATGATGAAAATAATGCTGACTGTTAGCTGAGTCAAAGTTGTAGCTTAGTAGAGAAGCCACGGAGGCATATTGCTAAGCAGGAGGATGAGGACCTTAGTAGAGAAGCCATTGGGCATATTGCTAATGACAATTAGGCCAGATATGCTTTACATTTGTATTTTTACACTTTATTTACGAACTTGTACAACTCTGATAACTAAGACGACTACACTCATGAGCTGTAACAAGTTAAGGAGAAAGAATGTCTAAATCACGCTCAAGATCATCAAGTCCAGGCGACGAGAATCCTCCAAAGCGCCAAAGAGAGGATAGTTCATCAGCTTTGAACGACTTGAAGAATTTCTTCACTTCCAAATTTGAGCAATTGGAACGAAAGTATACGGAAGACACAAAAGATCTGGTTAGAAAGCTTAAGAAAGAACCTTCAGCAAGCTTCAAACACAAGGGCAACAAAGTGCAATACGAATTCAATTCGGACATTAAAAGCCAGATAAGTGATGTTATGAAATTAGCCAAAAGAGATACAAAAATTTACAAATCCCTAAAAAAGATTACTAACTCTATAGAAAAAAGAAATAAGTTGATAAAAATTGCTGATAGGTCTCCAGCAGGGTGGAAAACTGTGGACGAATACGTGTCGGACGATCTTGCCTCCGATAGTGAGGACGAAAAGAGAATTAAGGCTGCTGAAACCAGGGCACTAAAGAAGACCGAGAATAGTAAAAATAAAAAATATATTTCAAATTCAAATTCCCAGAATCGTTTTTCCTTTTCAGCTAGATACTCCAAGCCTCCAGAAAGGTTCCAAAGTTACCAACCAAGTGGATACCAAACAGGTGGATGGCGCGGAGAACAGCAATTCCAACAACACCAAAGACCCCGAGGAGCCTGCTTCGCATGTGGAAGATTTGGCCATTGGAGAAATACTTGCCCAGAAATCCAAAGAACAGCAACAAGCACCATCACCAGACCAGAATCCTACAAAATTTAAAGATAAGTATAATACAAATTTTTTGCAAACCAACAGTGATAAGTTCGAATTTAAAAGTAACAATAACCCCTCGATACCCATAGTTAAAGGTAGATTAAAGAAAAACATTTCATTCTGGAAAAACATCGGAACTAACGAAACTATACAAAACGTAATTTCGGAAGGTTATAAAATTCCTTTTGTTACAACACCTAACTCTGCATATTTTAAAAACAATAAATCAGCTTTTAAAAATAGATTATTTGTGGACGAGGCAGTAAACGAGCTTCTAAATACAGGAAGAATAAAAATGTTGCCAACCGACGATATTCCATACATTGTAAATCCAATTTCAGTATCCGTAAATAATGACAAAAAACGTCTAATTTTGGATCTCAGACATGTAAACAAGCACGTTTATAAAGATAAAATAAAATTTGACGATTGGAAAGTTATGAAAGATTACCTAAAACCCAACAACTTTCTTTTTAAATTCGATATCACTCAGGGTTATCACCATATCGATATTCACCCTGACTTTCAAAAATATCTTGGTTTTTCTTGGTTCTACGAAGGAAAACTCCGCCACTTTGTATTTATAGTTCTCCCGTTTGGACTCACATCTGCTCCATTTATTTTTACGAAAGTCATGAGGTGTCTGGTAAAGTTCTGGAGGTTCAATAGCATACAAATAGCAGTTTATCTCGATGACGGATTGGGCGTATCAGATTCTTTATTAAATGCAACACGTCATTCCACGTGTGTTCGTACAACATTAATTAACTGTGGCTTCGTAATAAACAACAAAAAATCTGTGTGGACTCCTTCGCATAACATCCAATGGTTAGGTATACAAGTCGATCTCCAAAGATGTTGCTTTTCTATTCCCCGTGACAAAATTATTTCGACTCAGAATTTCATTCATTTTATTCTCACAAAATTACCATACGTGTCAGCAAGATTATTAGCTCAACTCTGTGGCAAAATACTCTCTAAAAAATTTGTCTTGGGAGATATCGCACAATTAAAAACAAGATATCTTTACAAACTCATTGATTCAAGAGTAACTTGGGACAGAAAATTGAATTTGAAATACGAAAATAGCGTCATAAAAGAACTTTTATTTTGGAGAGATAATTTGAAATCCCTAAACGAAAAAATTCTTATCCAATATCAAATTCCCACGACAATCGCTTATTCTGACGCCAGTAATAACGCTATTGGAGCTCATGCATGCATAAACAACATTAAGTACGAATGCGTGGCAAATCTTTCAGAAATTGAATCGGATAAAAGTTCAACTTGGCGAGAATTATTTGCAGTCACCCATGCCCTTATATCTTTTAAATCATTATTAAAAAATAAATATGTTCTTTGGCACACAGATAACTTCGCTGTTTCAATTATTGCAAAGTCTGGATCAAACAAAGAGCCTCTACAATACTTAGCTCTAAAAATATATGATGTGTGCAAAGAAAACAATATAGATTTTGATATAAAATGGATCCCGAGAGAACAAAATACCAGTGCCGATTATTTGAGTAGATTAGTTGATTACGACGATTGGCAAACTACAAAAACCTTGTTTACACAGCTAAATAATATTTGGGACCCTTTACAGTCGATAGATTCGCCAGCAACATTAACACTCATTTACAAAAATTTAACTCAAAATACTGTTGTCCGGGTACCTCAGGGTGAACGCACTCTCAATATCTTGGTTCGGAAAAACAACTATTCAGTTCCCCAATCCATTTGATTACAAAAACCATACAACATATGTCATTATCACAATGTAAAGGAGCCCTTATAGTACCTCATTGGCCTTCAGCAGCTTTTTGGCCCTTGCTAGTGGATCATCATAGCAAATTTCTTCCGTTTATTAAAGACCATCGAGTGTTTGAAAATCCGAGTCTATGGGTAGTACGTGGTAAGAACAGTCAATCCCTTGTAGGCTCAATTCAATCATCTGCTCCAATATTGGCACTCTACATTGACTTTACAAAGTGTAAAAATAATTAGACATAGAGTTTATTTATTGCTTTAAAACTTTAGATTTTATCAGAAACCACCTGAGCACATCATTCCCACGACAAGATAATCTGATAGAATTAGTTGAAGCATTCCCGGAAACGTATGCAAAATGTAGAGAAGTAAACACTGTAAAAAGGTATGAACAATATTTTAAAAAATGGAAAGAATGGGCGTTAAAATTTAAGGTACAAGAGTTTCCAGCAGATCCCTTCCATGTTTCGTTATTTTTATTGAGTTTAACACAGCAGAATTGTTCCCTACCGATTATAGAAAGCTGTTATTATGCCATAAAATTTTTCACCACACTGTATGTTTTAATGACCCATGTCAAACAATCATCGTTAAGAACATGTTGAAGCTGCAAAGCGCATGACTAATCATACAGTTAACAAGAAACGGCCAATGACAGTAGAATTGTTATCTAAGTTATACGATCAGTTATCTGTTGTTAATACCTTACAAAATCTAAGGACTATCAATATATGTTTGCTTGGCTTTTCCGGATTTCTGCGCTATCAAGAACTTGCACATTTACGGCTTTCTGATTTTATCTTCAATAAAACACATCTGAGAGTTTTTATCCAAAAAAGCAAAACAGATATTTATCGTGATGGAGCTTGGGTTTTGATCAGTAGAACTACCACAAAATTATGTCCATTCTCCAATTTATCTAATTATATCGACAGGTGTAAAATAAAAGAAGACGATGAGTATATTTTTAGAGCCATAACATCTTCAAGAAAAAACGAACGATTGAGACCAAAAAACGAGCCATTATCGTATACTCGAGCCCGTGAATGTTTTAAAGACGCAATAAAGGCTTGCAATGTAGATCACCAAAAATTTAGCCTACATAGTTTAAGATCGGGTGGCGCAACTGCAGCAGCAAATAGAGGAGTACCAGACAGATTATTCAAAAGGCATGGACGGTGGAGATCCGAAAAGGCAAAAGATGGATATGTGCAAGACGACATTAGTATTTTATTGTCTGTTTCTGAAAGTTTAGGTCTCTGAAACATCATTCGCCCCTACTTTTAGGAACATAACTACTACACTACTAATACCGCGTTATTCTTGTCCCACATGGAGTTTAGAAAATAAATAAGGTTATTTTCGGTTGAGCAAAGCGAATTAGAAAATAACTATGCATACCTCACTTGTGCATCTTTTAATGTCTCAATTTTCCTTAAACTATCCCCACGGTATAAAAGCCACTTTTTTAAATGTGATTGAGTGTAACTACTTAAATTTTCTATATCAACATGCACACATTCATCATCAATATCGTCCTCTTCTAACAGAACTGAATCGGTATCTAAAGTTTCAGAATTTTAGCTAGCTAGCATTTATCAAGTTACACACAAACAAATTGTTATTGTGTCCTAAAATAAATCTATTTACACAGCCAAAAAGGACAAGACTATAGCAAAAAAACAAAACAAGTTGCTAGCTAGCTAAACAAACTTACCCACAAGATTATCTTTAAAGTATTCAAAAAAATCTTCTACCACTAATTCTTGTTCCATAGCTAGTAGTATTAATACTACTAAAAGCCAAAAGTAAAATTTTAAAACGTTTAAATATAACTGGCAAACTTGAAACTGATCAGACAGAACAGACTTCTCTTCAACTAACAATTGGCAATTTGAGCTATTTTAGTTGTCATATCTTCGTTTTATTATGGGGATTGTTATAAACACACGCAATATTATGGAGATATCATAAAATTTTACGGCAAAATAGATATTCTCTATTATAGCGTGAACCTGATAATTTTATTCAACTTTGTTGTGCCCGTGTATTGAATTTATGAATAGCCTCCATAGACCTATTTCAATAGAAGTTAGT